>NC_061164.1:52448159-52545659 GCF_022113875.1 Hydra vulgaris | reverse complement strand
ATTTGATTACTAGGAACACTGTCTTAAAATTCTAGATTTAAATATAAATATTAATACAAAGAGATAAAATTGCATTTTTTAATGCCACCATAAGGTACATAAAATAAAAATTATAATTTGATATAAATAGAGATTCAATTACAGACCCTTATTTCACCATAAGGTATATAAAATAATATATAATAATAATAATAATATAATATATATATATATATATATATATATATATATATATATATATATATATATATATATATATATATATATATATATATATATATATGTATATATATATATATATATGTATATATATACATATATATATATATATATATATATAATTTTTTTTTTTTTAATTTTTTTTTTTTTTTTTTGTTTTTTATATAGTTGGAGATGCCTTAATTACTGTTTTAGCCAGCCTATAATCTACTTTATTTGTATCTTTGTGTTCTGTCTAAACCTTTGGCCCGGTGTTGACTCACCCTCAAGTTGCTATCTGTATGTTTGTGTTCTGTCTGAACCTCTGGCATGGTGTTTCCATAAGTTACTTTATGTGAGTATTGTGTTCTGTTTGAACCTTTGGTACGGTGTTAATTCATCAGTAAGTTATATATGTATGCTTGTGTTTTGTCAGTATCTCTGGCATGGTGTTTAATTCATCAGTAAGTTATATATGTATGCTTGTGTTTTGTCAGTATCTCTAGCATGGTGTTTACTCACCCGTAAGTCACTTTATGTAACTTACAGGTAAGTAAATCTATGCTCACCTTAATCTCTAGTGTTTTTATATGCATTTGCTAATGCATTTCCAAAATATCATGTCTAATGTTTTAATGTGTTGTTTGCAGTAAGTAACTACTTTTAACTACTTTAAGTCAAGTTCAGGATCATCACAATCACCCAGCTACTGATATCATGTAACCCAATACTACCATGCCCTGCTGGCTTGTTGGGTGTGCTTTTTTGGCAAAAGTTAGGAGAAACAAACTCTGAATTTAAAATTCCCTGCCTTGGGACTTTTGGTTGAGTAAAATCTAAAAATGGTGTAATATAACTCTAACCTGACCTTGATGACTCTATGCCTGACCTTGATGTTGTCTCTAACCAAACCCTTAGTCGATGTAGTAGGAATTTTTTTTTGTTTTTTTACATTTTTTACAGCAAATATTGTTACAGCAAATATTGTTTCTTGTTGGAAGCCAGTCCTTATTAAAATATGACAAATAAATATGCAAATACATACAAAAAAAGAGTGTATTTTTTAGTGTTTGAATTAACTTTTAGGCATATAGCGAATTCCAAACATGTATAAGTTTATACTTAATAACGATAATCGGAAACCAAAAACATACAAAAAGCATTCTTATTTGACAATACTTCCAAACATAAAAATGTTTGGAGTTTGCTCTATGTTTTAAAGTTAATCTCAAACACTAAAAAATGCTGGATCCACCCCTGATATACAAATATGTTTATACAGTTTATCTCATTAAGTATATTTGTATGTATTCAGCTAATGATCAAAAAGGCGTCTGTTTTTATAAATTCATATACTGGAAACACTATGTAATTGTGGATCAGTGAATATTTCACTTAAAAGAAGCAGTATTTTTAATGGTGAATTGTTAATAACGTTTACATTTTAAATATCCTGTATTAGTTATTAAATATTATGTATTAGTTATTAAATATAACTTATTTGTTACCTTTAACTTAAGGATAACTGTTTCTCTATTCAGAACTGGACGCTCTAAAAATTAATATAATTTTAAAAACTCATAAATCAAAGGAGTTTTATAAATAAATACAGAAAAAAACTTTTATCTGTATTTATGTATTATTAAAACTTTTCCAAAGAAAACTTTGCGAGTGTTTTTCCAGAGACACAGTTTATTACATTGTTGACTTTATGCCCTAATAAAAAAAAATTGAGAATAAGATTTTAGATCTTGTGGCAAAAGAGTTTTAATATATTTTTTTAACAATTTTATAACTTACTAATTTGTAACATATCTTGCTTTCAGTATTTAACAATCTTTGTGAAAATTTAAATAATGTAACCAATCAATTTTTAAGTAATTTAATATTATTTTTTATAAATTTTTAATTTCATTATCGCACAATTTTTTGTTTTATGTTGTTATTATGTTTTATTTTCGTATCAAACGATACAAAAATTATTTTTTAAAATTATAGTTTACTTTATACTTTCTATTTAACCAACTTTTATCACTTAAAATGAAAACTATTACATCATTTTGAAAACTATTACATCGTTTGTTGTTAAATTGGTTAACTATTGAAATTGTTGATTTTTTGTTTTTCAGATTCAAGAAAATTTTAAATGTATTCTCTCCAGTTTGGATTAACTATACTATAGCTGTTTTTTCCAAAGAGGAAGTCCATCTACACATCTATTTCTGGAAAAGTTTGCGATTTATAAATCACAAATTTAATAGTTTTTATATATCTTAATTATAAGGCTTTATAATGATTTTGTAAATAAATAATAATTTGTGGACTTAAAGCATTAAAAAAGTTAAATTTTTAATCAAACATTTTTACTAAATTATTTTCTTTATGTTATTAGGATTTATTTTTTTTTTACAATAGTATGAATATGTTATTTAATTATAAATTTAATAATAAAACTTATGGCAAGCGGTAATTGCCAGCAGTGCCGGCAAATAATTCTGGGGTTAATTGCCGGCAGTGCCAGCATATAATCTAAGGGTTAATTGAAGGCAGTACAAGCTAAGAATAAATTGAATTGTCATAGTATGTCAGACTTAATGTATGTGATTAGAATGTAAGTGAGCTACTTACAATGCAATCACAGACATTAAATTATCTACCGGCAGTACAATTACAGTCTTGTAAGAGAGCTACTACAATGCAATCGCAGACATTAAATTATCTACCGGCAGTACAGTTACAGTCATATAGGTGAGCTACTTAAAATGCAATCACAGACATTAAGTCACAGACATTAATTACATACATTCACAAACCTTGAATTATCTACCGGCAGTACAATTACAGTACTGTAAGTGAACTATTTACAATCACAGATTTTGAATTATCTACCGGTAGTACAATTACAGTACTGTAACTGTACTGCCGGTAAATAATTTAAAATATGTGATTGCATTGAAAGTAGTTCACTTACAGTACTGTAACTGTACTGCGGGTAGATAACTTAATGTATGTGATTGCATTGTATGTAGCTCACTTATATGACTGTAACTGTACTGCCGGTAGATAATTTAATGTCTGCGATTGAATTGTAGTAGCTCACTTACAGGACTGTAATTGTACTGCCGGTAGATTATTTAATGTCTGTGATTGCATTGTAAGTAGTTCACTTACAGTACTGTAACTGTATTGCCGGTAGATAACTTAATATCTGTGATTGCATTTTAAGTAGCTTACTTATATGACTGTAACTGTACTGCCGGTAGATAACTTAATGTCTGTGATTGCATTGTAAGTGGCTCACTTACAGGACTGTAACTGTTTTACCGGTAGATAATTTAATGTCTTCTATTGCATTTTAAGTAGCTCACTTATAGGACTGTAACTGTACTGCCGGTAGATAATTCAAAGTCTGTGATTGCATTAAAAGTAGTTTCCTCACAGTACTGTAACTGTACTGCCGGTAGATAACTTAATGTCTGTGATCACATTTTAAGTAGCTTACTTATATGACTGTAACTGTACTGCCGGTACAATTACAGTCCTGTAAGTAAGCTACTTACAATGCTATCACAGACATTAAGTTATCTACCGGCACTACAATTACAGTCCTTTAAGTAAATTAGTTACAATGCAATGAAAGACTTATCTACCGGTAGTGCAAAAGTAATACTAAAATGATCTGTTTGCAGTGTAATAACAGACTTTTAATCTGCCGGCAGAGCAATAAACAATATGATTGTTAACTGCTTGAAATGCAATAACAGACATTAAGTTATCAACCGGCAATACTATTACTGTCCTGTAAGTGAGCTACTTATGATTGTGAACTGCGACTTCAAATTATCTGAGGGCAGTATATAAAATAGTACGAAATTGAGCTACTTGCAATGCAATCACAGACTTAGAATTATCTACTGGCAGTACTATTACGGCATTGAAATACACTAGAGCAAAAAAAGTGAAAAGTTTCCATGCAATTTGGTCACGTGACTCTATCGACGTGAAAAATTAAAATATTTATTTTGCTTTTATTTTACTATAAGAGTAATTTTAAAGAATTGTGCAAAATTTTACTTTGATATTACAAAACAGATTAAAAAAAAACATTGAAGTTAGTTAACTTTAAATATTAAAAATAAATTCATTTAAAAAAAATTTGAAACTAATTAAAGTTTATCAACATTCAATTTGAATCGTCGTTTGTTCTTGTTTGTTCCATATATTTAACCTGATTGTTGCCTAATGATTTAAATGGTAAATTTCTGAGTGAAGTATATATATATATATATATATATATATATATATATATATATATATATATATATATATATATATATATATATATATATATATATATACATATATATATAAATATATATATATATATATATATATATATATATATATATATATATATATATATATATATATATATATATATGCGTGTATTAGTGTGTGTGTATATATATGTAAATACGTAGGTATATATATATTTCGTAAATATATTTACACATATTAAAGAAAACAGTCGATTAAAAGTTGAGTAAAATAGAGAAAACTAACTGGTTTTCTTAACAAAATTCAAGCACTACTATTTATATAGCTATCATACAGAATAAATAACTCTAAATGGAGCTGATAGACCTACTAGCTTTAAGAATATAATTACTAGTTTTCAATCTACTTATCTAAATTATAATAACTGAATATCCTAAAAACTAGGCATAAGATCAATAAAAAAACTATATCAGCTCTAGTACTTGGTTTATAAAAGCTTCTTAAAACTGGTAGGTCTATCAGCTCCATTTAGACAACAGTGACAAAACCACTTTCAGGACGGTTTTCCAGTAATCCCACTACACCAAACGTGATACCAATTTAAACAGTGATCACACTGAACCCAATCTGACTGTGGAAATTGTGCTGGAGAGTCATGCGATTTACAATCATTGCATCGATACGACTTTTTATCTGCGCCATGCATCAGCCAAAAAGTAAGACTTAAGTTCATTTAAACCAAATTGACTATCACAAACGATAGCACTGAAATTACATAGAACATCTTTGCGTTCGCCTTTACGAGCACAGTTCAAAAAATCTCCTATTGCATATTCACTAACAATATTCTTCAGTCTAAAAGAGTCTTTTTCTAAGGTTGTCATTTTTTCCCATACTTTTGGACAAGTACTTCTATAAACTCGCTGAGAACGAGGTAAAGGAGGTCTACCCTGTTTTATTGCCGTCGCAGGAAATTTAAGATGTTGAATTGAAATACTAAGGTTTTTATCATCTAAAGTTTGACTATTTATACTTTTTTCTGCTAAATTATTTGTCTCTACAAGTAAATTTTTCTCTACTAAACTATTTTTTAAAATATCAATAGCACCTAATTTATCTAAATTTTCATTATCAACATTTTCAGATTCAACAACATAAGATTGAGTTTCGAAGCCCTGAAGGTTTGAATTTCCTGGTGATGATAAAATAGATGTAGTGACGTCCGTTTCAACTTCAACTAGCATTTGATTATGCTGCTGCAATTCTCCACGTATAACCTGTTGTTCAATTGAATTCAGATATTGTAGAGCATGTGGAAATGTTGCCTTTGACTCGTCACTTAAAATGTTGGCAATCTTTATTGCAATAGAGTAGGCTGCCTGGAAAAATTTAAAATTATACAACAATTAAATCATGATCGTCATTTTAGATTTGTTAAATAACCAAAAAACTAAAAAGTAAAATAACTTCATTTTAAGTGATGGCTATGTTCAAAAAAGTAGTAAAATTAAACAATCAAACCATAAATCTTTTTTCACGTGTATCATACAGCGTCGAAGGTACAACATGCGCTACTTTTGAAGAAACTTTTAATGGTGCTACAGTTGCATTTATAATCCATCTTTTATTAACTAATGTTATATCAAATATACGCAATGAAAGGGTTTGCCTGGTATAAAAAATATGCCAACAAGGAAGGCCATTTCCAGTAAAGACATCACAATTACAAGAATCAGATGAAGATCTTATTAATTTTCCCCTCACAGTGAAAACAAAATTATTGTTACAAAAATCCTATATAAAGTACAATAAGTAAAATAAAATAATAAAAATAAGTAAAACAAGATAAAAAATTAGTCATTTGTTAAAAGAAAAAGATAGAAGAAAAAACTGAGTGTTGAAGTACTCAAAAGAACTCAAACTAACATAAGTCACATCATTGGATTTCATGAAGTTTATCTGTTTCACCATTTTTTGAAGTGCATATGAAGATACCTTTCCAATAGCATCTGAAAGCTCCTCAGATATTTTTATTGGCGTCTTCATAGTGGCATTAAAATAGCTGTGTTTTGTTTCCACAGAACGAATCTATGTTAAATAAACATATTGATTCAAATAAATTTTTAATGTGCTAGAATTGATTTATAATTCATCAAAAGAGTCTTATTTATATTTTGTTTTTATTTTTCAGAAAATAGTGCCAACAACTTAATGGACTACACCATCCTAAATACTTGCAGGTTATTATTTTGTAACTTAATAAATAACTTGCCCTAATAATTCCCGATCTAATAATCAGTCTATCTTTGCTAAAGAGCACTTTCCTGTTGATATACTACTCCTGGACTACACAATGAAGCTGGACAAATGATTGAGTAGCACTGCACTAGATATTTGCCAGACTTCCCTTTATTATAATATTTTATAAAAAAAAAAATATATTCAAAAAAAAAACTTACTATTGCATTACTTAAAAGCTTTTCAACTAGAAAAGACATTTTGATTTTGGAGGAATTAATAACTTTTTTGATTTTTGCATGAAAACATTCAAGGCGATTTGTCGTGTCGTTATCCAGATGAAGCTTACCGATACGACTGTAGCCAGCCAACATTGGAATCATTGAGGCTGTGTTCCAATTGCGATTAAAATAATAATTAGGCTCTGGTGCAGCATATTCAAACTCCTTGACTAGTATATCGTATTCGACTTGCGAACTACACTTTACCATGTTTTCAAAAATCTGATAAAGGTATAAAATAAAACAAACAAATTGAACTGAAACTTATAAATTAAAAATAAATTAAAACAAAAACTGTTATTTTCAACAAGATAAAGTAAATTCTTCAAAACCAGCACACTAAAAATCTAAAAAATATTTAAGTATTGCTTGAGCATGATCTAATAACACCAACAGATATTCTTAACCAGATCTTGGTACCATTTTGAAAAAATAAAAATAATTATTATTAACAAAAATTATATTACAGTATAGACTATGATTAATAACAACAGTACCCCATAAACTTTGCTGCGCCTTTCTTCAGGAAATTTATGCTTGTTTAGCTCTTCTAAAAATGATTTAAGCATGTGAAACGACAAAGAAATACTGAGCAACCATCAAAGGTATTTTGAAGAGCTCCAATTTCAGCAGAATCTTTATCAATAACAAATATTGCATTGTTTAGACCTTCTTTAAGCCAACATAAAAATTCAGAAATACTAGGAATATCTTCCCTTTGCAAAAGACAATGTGCTACAGGTTGATCTATTCCAAACGCATCAGTGACCAATAATGTAAACAAAGGATATCCTTGAGAATTACCTAAACAAAAATAAAGGAAATATGTAAATTATGATTAAATAAGATTAATGGTAAAGTAAAAATGTGTTAACTTTAAAAGTTGAGTCCATCAGAATAACATCACCATATTGTGACAATAGCTCTAGTTGTTCCGATGATGACCACATAACTCCCTTTAGGGTGACACTATCATCATCAACTAAAATTTTGAAATGCATATTAGGGCGTCCTAATACCTCTTCAAGATACAGTAAATCATTGCAACCTAGGAATTGTAAATAAACATAGTTTATTATAATTGCAATTATAATAATAGTTTTTAATAATTGTAAATGAACATAGTAAATAAAAATAGTTTGGAGATCATTTCTCATTGCATTTAAAACTTTTTATAAGTTTTGAATTTAATATTTTGAGTAAACTATTAAAATAACAATAACAAAAAAGAATATTGTTAGACATTAAGTTTTTTTTTAAAATTGACATAACAACTTCTTAGTTAACTAAATATAAAAGAAATACTCCTGGTTTGGAATTTTTTTCGAATGTTTTGCACATCTTGTCTTTTAACTTTAAACCCCTCTTGGTGCAATATTCCTTGAACAATAATTGGATTTGCTCCAGCTGATAGCATAACAGCAGAGGATTAGATGAGATTGTTGGATGGTCTACGAACACTTGAATATAAGGAATATGTGTTTGGTGTTACAATATCATGTCCAGAATGGCTCTGATGCAGGTGTTCTACTGAGAACATTCTATCTTTGTTTAGCTTTAAGACAATTGAAAATTTGCAGTCTGCAATGAAAAATTCATATATTGCCTATATATACACACAAATTTATATACATACATAAACACACACACACACACACACACACATAAATACATACATAGGTGTGATCCTAAACTAAATAGCAAAAAGACACAATTTTCCTAACTTTTTTCCACCAAAAATGTAACAATAATGCATTACTATTTTATTTAATAACATCAAAAATACGTTATCCATACATTCTTTTTTTAAGTGTAGAGCTTGCTCTTTTAAACTTCCTTTGAGATGCTAAACTATTTTTATCAACACCATAATGCTTGCAAACATATCTACAGTATTGAATGGTGGAGTCAGGAACATCAACAATTTTTTGCTTTACTAGTTTATTAAAATTAGCAACCTAAAAAAAAAACAAACAACGCAATAAATTATATAATACATAAGTACATCAAATTGATTCAAATAATTTGTGGTCAGTCTACTTTGAAATGATTGTCAATAAAGCAGATATGCATAAAAACAGATTTTAACTGTTTTGAACAAAAGTTATGTCATGATTTTCAAAACCATTTGTTAAGGTTTTGTCTAACGCCAAAACCCACAATTCTTAGGTCATGAAATCTCGTATTTTGTCTTGAAAATTAGGCTGCTGAGACTTCTGGAAAACCTTTAACAGTGTCAATAATAAGAGCAAATCCAATTTTACACAGTTCAGATTTTGTTAATTCAACTAAAGACAAAGCTGAATTGTTTGCTAAAAACTTTTCATCAATCTTATCTCTTCATTCCACTTATCACATCCTACTTAATATAGCCAACAAACAAGTTTTTTCCATTGCTTGACAATTGTATTACTTCTACTTCTTTATCCAAAGTGATTTCCTGTTTAGACTCTTTTACAGCATGAGGTCCAGACAACATACCTGTTATAGTCTTGCAGAAGTGTTCTCCCAAGCTATCGCCTATACTTTCCAAACTTTTCAACAAGTGCTTATCAGAATCTTGTTTTCCAGCCTGCTGGAAAGCAGCATCTGTTATCCCTATTTTCAAAGATTCTAGAGAGCGATCTGACTCACCTAGTTAGTGACCGTCCCATTAGTCATCTTCTTATAATAAACATGGCTTTTAAGTCTTCAATTAATAAACACTTAATCCCTTATCTTAAATTTAATAATCTACTTTCGATCACCAATATGGATTTTGATCATATCGTTCCACTGCTGATTTGTTAACGGTAATAACGGATAGGTTTTATCGTACATTAAATAGAGGTTAAGGCTATGGAGAAGACCAGCATGCCAAACTTTTAATAAAGTTTGACATGCTGGTGATACTACTATTTATTCTTGTCTTGAGAAGAAGCCAAGTGACTCTCTGGTCACTTAGAGCAGGCATTTGAGCTTAAAAAGGATCTCACTTCTGCTAGTGGCTAGTTAACTTCAATTCAGATAAAACTCTGTTTTTCTCAGCCAATTGTTATCGCAACAGCCTAGATCTTCCTATAATTATAAACGGTAATGTACTCGATGAGACATCTACCCTTCATTTTCTAGGAATAACTCTTATTTCCGATCTTTCTTGGAAATCATATATCAAATCGATTGATAAATTAGCAGCTGCTAAGGTTGCATCTCTTTATCGTGCTCGTCATTTTCTTACTCCAAATTCTATTCTTCATCTCTATAAATCTTAAATCCGACCATATATGGAATACTGTTGCCATATTAGGAGTGGATCTTCAAATGATGCCCTTTCTCTTTTAGATAAGGTGCAAAAACGCATTGCAAACATAGTTGGACCGGCTCTTGCAGCCATCCTTCAACCATTGTCACATCGTCCTAATATCTCTTCTCTTTCTCTTTTTTATAAATAATATAATGGGCGCTGCTCTAAGGAGCCAGCATCATTTGTGCTATCTACTAAAATTCATTCTTGTGTTACTTGTCACTCAATTAAATCTCATCCTTTTACTGTGATTGATCCTAAGTGCTCCAAAAGTTCTTATTTATCTAGTTTTTTTCCTCAAACACCTGTTCTTTGGAATTCGCTCCCTTTATCTTGTTTTCCTGATTCATATAATTTGCAATCTTTTAAGTTGTCTGTTATTCGATTTCCTTGCTTTATAATCTTCATCTTATCTCTTCTAGTAACTTCCAATTCTAGTAGTGGTTGCTTGCAGCCTTGTTAGAAGATGTTGAAGATGTTAAAGATGTTGAAAAAAAAAAAAAAAAAAATTCTATATATATATATATATAAATCATAGATACTTTTTAAAAAGTTAAAAATTTGCAGGTTATTTCTTTAGCTATTAGAGTGTGTTAAACCATTACCTATACACACATTAGTGGTGGTTTGAAATTATTTACGTTCACTCCCAACAAGGCTGCAAGCAACCACTATTAAGTTGGGAGTTACTAGGAAAAAAAAAACAGAGCTATTAGGGTTGTTTGAAAAACGAGTCACAAAGTTAACTATTTGAGTAAGAGATTGAGAAACACAGAATTTATAGGCTTTAGTGCCAGTATTATCAGTGGTGTAGAGCCAAACCATTCAGAGTGATGGGTATTAAAGTCACCAACAACAACAATATTGGTAGAGGGGTAAAGAGAGAGGGCATGGTCAAATTGATCAGAGTTAACATTTAAAAGATTGCAGTCATGGGAAGAAGGAGAGCGATAAAGAACAAAGAGAAAGGTGATAGAGTGAAGAGATGCTATGCGGAAGCGCATAAAAGAATGGTCAAAGGATTCAAACCTGATTTCACGACATATAGGAGAATTAATTTGTATGTATACACCCAAACCTAGCATGTGACTATTAGAGTCTTTACAAATCAAAGGATAGTACCCATCAACACTGACATCTGAAGAAGGAATTGCAGAATTTAAATTTGTCTCAATGAGAGCAAGCAAGTCAGGTGAATTTTGCAGGAGGTAAGATTCAACTGATGGAAAGTTACTTCACAGACCATGAATATTTGTAAAAGATATATTAAAAAACTTAGGTGATGGGGAAGGTTTGTTAGGTTTAAAATTTTAGATTACTTTTGTTATGATTTGGGTGTAATGAGAACTTGACTCATTCATAGATAGAGCACAGCCTCCTATTCAATGAGCTATGCAGTTGTCACAGTCCTGTTAATTAACCCTAAGTTGTGACATAGGGCTCCTTATGTTGCCTCAACAATGCACACCAAAAGCATTAACAGGAACACCATCCATGCGCAACATGGCACTGTTAATACTCTAATATTTTGCAGCTTTTGATGGAATCAGCCTCTCTGAGAGGTACCACAGAGTTTGGGAAACCTTACTACCAGCCGGCCTCAGAACCATTAAACTGAGTTTTAGAGCTGTACCCTCATAAGTAGATAACAGGAAGAGTTGCATAGCCATTATCAAGGAGGTAAGCATTCACCCTCACACCAAAGGCAAGGAAACTTGCCACTGTGGCTTCGATCACATGCCTAGCAACAATAATAATTAGTATATTTCCTAAGGTTTTATTAAAAGCAAAATTAAAACTATAACAACCTTTTGCATATAAAAACTACTAACTTTAAAAAAAACATTGTTTTATGAAATATGCATTTGCTGAGGATTAAGGCTAGCATAAATTTGCAGTACACTCTAACATCTATCTTTTGATACCAAGTTATAGATTATTAGATATGAATTGACTGAGTTATAACTAAAAAACAAACTACTTTAAACCTTATAAATTTGTTACCTAAAACCTCATAACTTTTTATAGAATTGACAGATTATTAACCATTTAGCAATTAAGATTATGAGCAGTTTAGTATTTAATCTTTTTTAATTCATTTTATTTGTGCCACTTACCTAAATTAGGAGATCATGATCTCCTAATTTAAGTAAAAAAACATAATGTTTGATTCATACTAAGTGTTTACTTAATGTTCTTTTTGTATCCCGAATAATTGGATGGAAGTTGTCTTTACAAAATTTGATCAAAGCTTCTTCTGCTTCCTCAAAAGATGAATAAATAGCACCGTGACAGAAACTAGCCATTTATATTAACAAAATTGTTGAAATTTCAAATATCAATACATAAGTGCAAATCGCGCTAAACATAAATTACAGTTAAGAAAGTATTTGATACTTGTTTACGCATATTAATTAAAAATTGATACTTCAATACTTCCTGCCGGCAATGAACCTCAGAATTATTTGCCGGCACTGCCGGCAATTACCTTTTGCGAAAATTTATTTAAAATTAAAAGCTGTGTTTGGAAACTCGATCTATATTGTGTTTAAACACAATATACATAATGTATATACTATATATACAAATAAAATACGATATGTATCATACATATCATATTTTTATAATGCTGTTACGTGTTATTTTATTATAAATTTATTAACATAAGGTAAATCTATGTTTGAAAACGTTTTCAAGCGTAGAGTTTAATAAAATTTAAAGCATCGTTGTTAGCAACAAATCTGTTGCATTTCTTGACGTATAATTGTTTTATTTTTGCCAAAACATATAAAGTATCAAAACATCAAATCTATTAAAAAATCATATCACATTTGCTGATTGAATCAGCAATCAGATAGTTTGAATCAAAGATTCAAATTTTTGAATCTTTCGATTATCAAAATAATGTTAATAATTGCAGCTTTTGATAACGTACGTAAGGTAACACCCCTTTCGATTACTATTTTTACAAATTTAAATGTAATTTTGTTTTTTCAATAAAACGAATCTAACGTTTCAATCACTTGGTCTTCTTACCACTTTTTTAACTTTTTTCTCTTTTTGAATATTTATCAGCCATCTTGAATAAAAATAATTAACTCGTGCATATAATCCGTTAACCTATCCCGCAAATTAAACAACTTTTATTTTATATCATAGCATGGCAAGTTTTTGGTATCATAAAAATATCATGATATGAGTTCAAAAAATCAAAACATGTTATTTGGACATTAAACGAGAAAAAATTAACTTTTATAGTGTTTAATAAGTAGGTTATAAAATTCATTTATAAATTTAGTTCATTTTCCAAAGTTATGATATCATTATGATATCATATTGATATCATTACTTGATATCAAAGCTTGAGAAAGTTTTGATATAATTCTAATATCACGTTGATATCGCTTCTTGACTGGGTAGCGTCTGCTATAAAACCACTTCCACATGGTTCCAAGTTGCCAGTTCCCATGCCACCCGTTGACAAGCAAATTATAGCACCTACAGAAGAAGAGCAATCAGAACAAGAAAATTCTTTATCTGATACTGAATGCCAGCCTGAAGAATGTACGTCTGTGCCTCATTTACTCAATCACCAAGATTTAAATGATTTGGTAAGGGACATACATCTATCGAAAGACAATGCAGAACTGTTATCATCAAGACTTAAACAATGGAATTTGGTTGCTGTTGATGTGCGAATTACATCCTTTCGTCGCCGAAGTTCTAAACTGTCAGACTGTTTTCAGACAGTTAATCAGCTGTGCTTTTGTTCAGATCTTGAAAGACTATTTTCACTTTTTGATATTGAACATAATCGTGATGATTGGTGTTTGTTTATTGATTCCACTAAACGTAGTCTAAAGACCGTGCTATTGCATAATGGAAATACATATCCAAGCATTCCAGTTGTACACTCACTACACTTGAAGAAATATTTCAAAATAATGGAAATTTCCAGTTGCACACTCAGTACACTTGCAGTAGTCCTACGAAAGCATGGTTATACTGCTGAATGCAATTAAATATGATCAGTTGAAATGAAAAATATGTGGCAATCTTAAAGTAATTGGTTTACTAATAGGCATGCAGAGTGACTTCACAAAATGCAGAGTGACTTCACAAAATACATGTTCTTTTTATGTTTGTGGGACAGCAGGGCAATACAGGAGCACCACATGAAAAAGAACTGGCCCCCTGCGTGAAAAATTTACTCCAGGACAGCAGAGTGTTAAATCTAACCCGCTGATTGATCAAGGAAGCATTCTCCGGCCACCACTTTATGTAAAACTACGACTCATAAAAAGCTTTGTCAAAGCCGTGGATCCAGAGAGCAATAGATTCAAATATGTGCGTCAAAGTTTTCCAGCTCAAAGTGACATAAAAGTAAAGAAAGGAATATTTAGCCCCCAAGTTTGAGTTCTCCTGAATGGCATAGAGTTTTTTAAAAAACTAAATGTTAAAAAAGACAGAGCATGGAATGCTTTTAAAGATATCAGCGAAAATTTTCTAGAATCACACAAAGCTCCCAACTTTAAAGTCGGAGAACTGCTGAGTGCATATCAAGATCTAGGTGCAAGGATGTCTTTAAAAGTACATTTCTTGCATACCCATCTGTATATTTTTCCAGGTAATATTGATGCGGTCTCGGATAAGCATGGAGAACAATTTCACCAAGACATTTGCTTTATGGAGAACTACTAGCAGGGACGATGGGACCCCGGAATGATGGGACACTATTGCACAGAAAAAAATTGAAGAAAACACACTTTTAATGAGATATATCGTCGCCTTAGAGGGCAGAGGTTCTATCTCCATTTTGGGTAGTTTTGCAGGAGAACAAAAGCAAAGTTTGAGCATTAAGCATAAATCACCAATTTCATTTTTTGTTAGTGTTAATGTTTTTTGATCAATTAGAACTATCAAACATAATAGGAATAGTTCAACTTTTTTGAAATTATTAACATTGAAGAGAGTATGGCACAAGTTATAAAAGTCATCATGAAGATAGAACTTTTGCCTAAATTAATTGCGAGTTGAATGGAGTTTTTGAAATTTATAAACATATTGAATCCAATTAAAATTCTTTTTTAATTAATACAAAATGCTTTTTATGATTGTGTAAACTACCAGATAATGACAGTTATGGTTCAAACTTTTTAAAATTAGTAACATTTTGGGACAAATTTTACAATTACCATGGAGATAGAACCTTTACTCAAATTAACTGTGAATTGAACAGAATTTAAAAATTTGTAAACAATTTTTTTGAAATCAATATTATTAAATAATAATTGGCTTATTGGCTAGAGTTTTTCCTTTTTTTGAATTTGGTGGTATGAAAAGACCAATCTCATTTTTATTTTTTACAACAAACTGAACAGTTTTCTTATTTATGTCCAAAGTCGTGCATAAAAATTTTTGCCACACTCTAATGACAATGTTTTCATTCGATTCCACTGGCAGATGATATGCACAGGATATTGTTTTTGGTCTTATTCCTGAATTGTCACGACGACGTGAAACATTGCTTCTTTTCACTAAATGGCACATGAAATCTTTTTTTCTATTTTCACCCTCTAGTTGGTAGTAGTGTTTATTTATTTCTAGTCGTTTGGTTTCCTCAAAATGTTCTCCACACTTGAATTTGCACTTTAAACAGTCCACCGTTCTAGGTGTTTTGGGCGGTACTGCTTTACCTTTTCGTGTCTTGTATGCCATTTCTTTCTCTCTTTTGTCTTTTTCAACAAATCGTTTCCAAAGATTTTGTCTTTTGCCTTGTTTGCATCCTATTTTTGGTTCAGTGAAAGTTCGCTTTTTTGAACCATTGTTTAATTCCATGGTAAATTCTTAGAATTATGAAAAAAACTGTTTAAAATTACCTCTGTTTTAATAAAAGGTTGTTTATTCATTATATTTCGTTTTTCATCGTCTGCCATTTTCAAGAATTACGTCATAGGGCAAAGAAAATATCTCCGGTATAGTCAGATGGCAAAGGAGATAACACCTTTGCCCTTTTGGGATTCCGCACAAATGTAGATAGCTCAAAACTCGCACAAATTTATTGCTCTTCTCCTACTATGTGGAGACCCACTGCCTAATCTGATTCTAGCACTTATAATAGATGTCTCCAAAGTCATAGTTGAATTTGAGCACAACATGGAGATAGAACCTCTGCCCTCTAAGGCGACGATATAGTTCCATAGCAGCAAACACAAAATATGAAGCAATCAATGGACATTGGATGAACTGCATTTATTATCCACAAAGGTTAGTGTACTATGTAGGCCTCATTGTAAACAAAACTACAACAATATGATTATATGAACAGTTTTGTAATCTGATTTTGTAATCTATTCACTGTATTTATATAATAAAATCGATAGTCTGTTAGAATAAAAATGTATAAAAACATAATTTATTTTGGTTTCTATTTTATATGTTAACCATTATATGGGGCAGTGAGCCTTAAATGGTATCATGTGAGGTGTCAGGTATTTAGAAATCCAGGTCTGATACAGAAAAACTACTTTGGTTTTCAGAATCAGCACCTGAAACTTAGTTATTATCACTTATAGAAACCAAAGATACAAGGCAAATATTTTTTTTGTAAACCAGTGTTACATATAACTAAAAGTGTTAAATGTTAAAACATTTAATTAATGTTAAAACAAAACGTCATTTTAAACTATTAAGTTGTGTAAACATTAGTTATCGCTACTACTATTTTGATCGTATATTGGAACCATATAAATTTTATTCAAATTTTTTTGAAACATCTACTCAGGTTAACTTTTTATTTGTGCAAATATATCGGGAAAAAAATGTTTGAAATCACAAAAGAAAACAGACGAGAACGTTGTCTTAGCAAATAATTAGCTGTCTGGTATATTTTCCGCGTACGTACGCTTTACTTATTAAAAAATTAACGTTGATTTTCTAATAAATAAAATAAATAAGGCGTACGTCATTAAGAGATAGAGAACAAGAGGTAGTCAAACCACGTTTGGGTAACAACACGTAGGTATTCGCAGTCTTTATAATCCCCCTCCTTGTGAGCTTTCGTACATTTTGGCTGACTTCCACTCACTCATACCTACGTACTTTATGAAAATCTTAAATATATGTCATCTGTATCTTAAATATATGTCATCTGTATCTACATATTGTATACTGCGTCAGTATAATAAAATAACATTATAATTTTTGAAATATAATACATAATAATAAGTATTATATTTCAAAAATTATAAAAGATAAGTAAATATAAAAATTACAAAAGATAAGTAAATATAGTTTTTCAATATACATTTATATGACCAAAAATCTTACCAATTAATATTATTAAAATATTTACCAATTGACCATTTAATATTAATTATAATATTTACTAATTGACAGTTCAATATTATTTGCAATATTTACTAATTGACAGTTTTATAAAAAGTACGATAAATATTTAATAGGATAATAAGTTTTTATTGTATTGTATTTAACAAATATTTATCAAAACACATTAAATGATAAGTTTATAATTAACACATATATATTTTTTTATAATAGGGGTGCCAAACCTTGATCTCGCTTATACCAAAAAAAATCCTTAAACTCGCCTTGGGTTTATGTTTTTTATCATTAAGATAGGTTTTCAATATAAAAATTTCAATTATTATAAATTTAAAAAAAAAACAATTAAAGGAGAATTTTTGGAATTTTTAATAATGGAGAGGACTATTTCATAAAGAAGTTATTTTCTTTTCTGACACAATATAAAAATAGTATTGCACATTTTTTATAAACCTTTAAATAAAATAACCTTATTAGACTGTTAAAATAATTCTATCATTTCTTTAATATACTTCGAATCTGAATATTTTATTTTGACAAAATTTTTATTTAATAAGTATTTATTTTATTTAATAAATATTTAAACAAAATTTTTTTTGAATAAGAGGATATCTTCTTTTACTCCACTTTAATAAAAATATTGACCTAGAAGATCTTTAGTTAAAAGTAAGACATTTGCCAAATTTTGATCCTATAACACTTTCTTGATAAAATTCTTTTTAAAACAGGTTTTAATTGACATACATCTGGATTGTTATTGAAATTTTATAAAGTTAATGAAGATAAATATAAGCAAATAACAACTTAATGCGATCTTGTATGTCAAAGTAAATTTTAAAGGATTCTCAAATCTTTTTAAAAGATTAAGTGATAAATCTCTAAAGCTTTGTCTAAATTTCTAATAAAAATTAAATGTGCCTTTAGCATCTCGAAAAGTTAGAAGCCCATAAATCATATATATTTATTATACATGTGTGTGTGTATGTGAGTTTGAGTTTGAGTTTGTTTATTTCAGAAATCAATTATTTAATACAACTATATATTTTGATGATGAAGTGCTACACCAGGCACTTCCATGCTGAAAGAAAACACTCGTGTGTCCGATCATTTGTCTATTACAAATTTCAATTTATGAACACTAGTTGACTGATTCAGCTCTTATGGCGTTTAATGGCGTATTCCAAACATTCACGATGCGATTAGTGGAGAACTTAAATCTTTCTTGGCAGTTTTTTACCCTTTGACGTTCGAGTTGAAGATAATATCCTCGTAAATTATATTTGTAAATCGATGGTGCGTAGACTTAAGGGTTATCAAAAATAATTTGATCAATACCTTTTGATATTTTAAACTGTTGAATCAGATCACCTTGAACTCTCCTTTTTTTAAGAGTAGTTAAGCCGAGATGAAAGAGTCTTTCTTAATATGACAAATGTTTTATTAGTATATCTCGAGTTTTAAGTAATTTCGATGTGCATACTTTACTTTAGGTTAGTGCTAAGACAGTGATTTATGATTTTTTCGTGTATAATACCTTCTATAATTTTGCAGGGTACCGATGTTAGTAAGGCTGGTCTATAATTGGCTCGGTTCTGCTTGCTGCCTTGTTTAAAAATTGGGGTGATATTTGACCTTTTCCAAAGGAACTGGAACCTGTGAATTGCAAATTGATTTTCGGTACCTGTGAACTGGAACCTGTGAATTGCAAATTGATTTTCGGTAGATCATAGTTAATGGAATTGCAAGTGCTGACGCGCAGTTGCGTAATACTCGTGGGTGTCGTCATATCCTTTTGACTTAGTTTAATGAGCTTTTTTAGTCTTTCTTGAACTGAAGTCGCCGATATGAAAATTAAGTCTATAGTGCAAGATACATTTTTACGTGATCCGAAATCTGGCAGCAAATCTGGTTTTTCAGTAGTAAATACAGAATGAAAGTAATTGTTTAGAATATCTGAAATAACTGCACCGTCGGTTATAATGTTTTTTATTGTCATCTTCGAGAGCTTGAAGTGAGTTTTTAGTTTCTTCTTTATTTTTGATGTGATCATAAAGTTTCTTTATGTCATTTTTGAAAACACTAGCTAACTGATGTTCGTATCTTTTAACAGCTTTTTTTATTACCTCTGATACATGTTTAAGCTATTTTATGCTTACTCCTAAGTGCTTTATGTTTTTTAGTTCGAGAAGCGACATATTGCCTTCAGAGATTACGTTTATGAAAAACCGCTTCTTTAACTTCCAGTGTGGTCCAAAGTTCTTTTTTTGTTTTAAAGGGAACAGAATGTATTTGCACACAGCTTCCATATATTTGTTTAAAAGTAGTTGGTAGTTAAAGTTTGCTGAATGATTAGTAAAGTTTTTGTCCCAATCGTAATCAATGATATATTCTGATATTTTTTGATAGTTTGCTTTGCTTCAAATATAACGCATATATATAACGTTTTAAGCAGTTTAGAGAAGCTGATCGCTTTTTTAGTAAGTTCAAGTTATTTTCTCATACATAAATTAAAGTTTTCGATATATTTCAGTCTATTTTATATTTCTCTATATCTACATATATATATTCTCTAAGGAAAAATAATAAGGAATAAAAAAATTAAGAAAATTTCTTCTGGAATTTGTCAAAAGAGTGTTGTGTTATGCTTCATTTTAAGGTATCTAAATATGTATTTATTAGAAATTTTTTTAAACCAAGTTTAAAAAAGTTGTTAAACCAAGAAAATTGTAGAGGTTTATTTATCAATATATACTATAAATTATATAATAATATTGGAGGGAGTAAGTTAAAAAGCATTTTTAAATTTTTAAAAAGAAATAAAAATACTTTTCAATATATATCTGTTTTTTTTGAGGTAGATTTAAAGTTTCAGGTTTTCAAAATTGTAGATCTTTTTAATGTATAAATAGACATTAAGTATTTCTAAGTAGACATTACGTATATATAAAATCTTTTAAAATTTAATAAGTAATTATTTGTTTAAATAAGTAGTTAATTGTTATAATTTATTAAGATTTAAATTATTAGAAAATTCATGTTTACAGAGTTGTTATTAATCATTATCGAGTTGTTGAACCAAAGAAATTGTAGAGGTTTATTTATCAAATATATACTATATATATTGTAAAAAAAATTTTGGTTTTCATATGTTTTCACTAATAAATAGTTCTGTATATATATATATATATATATATATATATATATATATATATATATATATATATATATATATATATATATATATATATATATATATATATATATATATATATATATATATATATATATATATATATATATATATATATATATATATATATATATATATATATATATATATATATATATATATATAACTATATATAACTATATATAACTATATATATCCTTGGAGTTGCGACAGCATAATAGTGTGTTAGAAGAAAAAAAATTATAAACCCGCGTTAATAACCTGTTTTCTATCGTACATAATGCATTAATAATGCATTAATAAGTTTTATTACGTGTTTTGTTCAATGTTTTCTCCCAACGCATGAACTATGACGCTGTCGCAACTTTTTTTTTTTTTTATCAGAAATAAAATAAGTTTTAATAAGTTTTTGCTGATGTGGTTGCAGGTTTTTCTTAACTTCTATCAAATAAACTTAAGAAACCTGTATTACTTTTGATGAGAGCAAATTAATTTTATTTTGCATTTGTTTGGTTTCTTTATATATATATTTGTTTTGAAATTTTTTTTTTTAATTTTTCGAGTATGATTTTTTTAGTTATTAAGTTTTTTTATTTTATTGTTAACTTTAGATTAGTAAAAAAAAAAGAAATAATTAGTGTTGCTTTGATAAATATGTTTAATGAAAATGATGACATTGAAATGGATGATAGGCTAGATGTAGTTTTGTATTTACAAGATGATGTAAGTGCTATAAGGCGTGTTGAAAATAATCGTAGACGAAATGAAAGAAATAGACTTAGGCGAGATGAAATTAATTGTTTACAAAATGAAAGAAATAGACTTAGGCGAGATGAAATTAATTGTTTACAAAATGAAAGAAATAGGCTCGATCGAGATAATGTTAATCGTCGCTAAAATGAAAGAAATAGGCTCGATCGAGATAATGTTAATCGTCGCCAAAATGAAAGAAGAGCTGTTGGACAAGGACGAATGTATTCTATAGCGAGAAGTAATGCTATTCCAGATTATAATTATTTAGGAGAAATGAATCAAATTTGTCAGCACTGTGGTGCTAAGAAATTTTCAGATGAAACACATTTTCTATGTTGCCATAATGGTATGGTAGCTTTGCCTCCATTTTCACCAATTACACAAGCTTTACAGGGTTTGTTTACAGGGAGTTATGTAGATTGTAATGCTAATGCTAATTTTTTAAAACATATTCGAAATTATAATGCCTGCCTTTCTTTTGTTTCTTTTACAGCAAATGTAGTTCAACCAATGAATCATGGGCTTCCATGTTTTAAAATATGTGGCCAGATTTTTCATCGTGTAGGTAATCTTAGGCCAGATCAAGATATTCCACCAATATATTCTCAACTATATATTTATGATCCACTTGCTGCACTAAATTTTAGAATGCAACACTATGCTAATGATCTTTGTTTACGTGATTTAATGTTTCAATTGCAAACTATAATTATGGAACAAAGTCCATTTGCTCTTGCATTTAAAAACATGGCTGAAGTAGAAGATGAAGAAATTCGTAAGCCGGCTATAGAAGGTCGCTCAGCTTCTGTTGTAAAAATGTCTTTACTTGAAGGCGGTGATAGACGTCGTTATAATCTACCTTCACATGATGAAGTTGCAGTTGTATTTGTTGGCGAAGATGGTGCTCCCCCAACTTCCAGGGAAGTTGTTATTTACCCAAGAGGTCATCCTTTAAAAATTGTATCAAGTATGTCAGCCAACTTGGATCCTATGGTTTATCCGCTATTTTTTCTAAGAGGTGATGCTGGTTGGCATAATCAATTGGTGCATAACCCTGAGCGTGCCACACTGGTTAGAAATCATGTTACATTATCTCAGTTCTACAATTATAGACTTTCTGTTAGGCAATTTTTCTGTTCATTATTTTATGGCAAGAAACTATTTCAGCAGTATGCTGTAGATGCATATGTAAAAATTGAAGGCCAGCGTCTTGCTTTTATCAGAAATAATCAAAATAAGCTGAGAAGCGAGCAGTACGATGCCTTACATGAACATATTAACAACATTGCCAATGATCGTAATATTAGACCAGGACGAGTAGTAGTTTTGCCATCATCTTATGTAGGAAGTCCTAGAGCTTTAAAAGAAAACTTTGAAGATGCTATGGCAATTATTAAAAAGTATGGTAAACCAGATCTTTTTATAACTTTTACTTGCAACCCAAAATTGCGTGAAATAACAGAAAATTTATATCCGGGTCAGAATGCGAATGATAGACCTGATTTGGTTACTCGAGTATTTAAACTCAAGTTAAATAACCTCCTCAATGATATATTCAAACATGGTGTATTAGGCAAAGTTGTAACGCTTGTTCAGGTTATTGAGTTTCAAAAGCGTGGTTTGCCGCATGCCCACATTTTACTTCATTTAGCAAATGATGATAAACTTGAAACATCACAGGATATCGATAATTTGATTTGTGCAGAAATTCCAGATCCGATAGTTAATTGTGAACTTTATGATATTATCAAAACTTGCATGATTCACGGCCTTTGTGGGATACTGAATCCAAATTCTCCCTGCATGAAAGATGGGGTGTGCAGCAAAAAATATCCTAAAGATTTTAATGCCAAAACAGTAGCTGTTCACAATGGTTATCCGCGCTATAGGCGTCGTGATAATGGGTTGGTTATCAATATTAAAGGCAATAATGTAGATAACCGTTGGGTGGTACCTTATAATCCTTGGTTATCAAAGAAATATCAAGCCCACATTAATGTTGAAGCTTGCATGTCTGTGAAGGCTGTTAAATATTTGTATAAATACATATACAAAGGGCATGATTGTGCGAATGTTTTGATAAATGAACAGGTTAATCACGATGAAATAAACACTTTCTTAGATTGTCGTTATGTTAGTGCACCTGAGGCGCTGTGGCGAATATTTGAGTATCCCATAAGTCATATGTCACACTCTATTATCCGTCTTAAAGTTCATCTTCCTGAGAATCAGATTGTGTATTTTAGAGAAGGAGAAGAACAAGTGGCGTTAGATCGTGCTGCTCAACGTGATACACACCTTACGGCCTGGTTTAAATTGAATTCTGAAAATGAAGGAGCTAATCGCTATTCATATGTTGACATTACATATCACTTTGTATTTGATGATAAACATTGTAAATGGAAGGTTAGACAAAGAGGTGGAAATAAGGTGATAGTAAGAATGTATAAAGTTAGTCCAACAGGAGAATTATTTTTTCTTAGATTGTTACTTTTACAAACAAAAGGATCAAATTCTTGGGAGGATTTGCGTACTGTTAATGGAATAGTTCTTGAAACCTTTCGTGAAGCGTGTGTTTTTAATGGTTTGTTGCAAGATGACACTGAATGGCAGAATACTCTTTCTGAGGCAGTTTTAACGCAAATGCCTATGCAAATCAGGCAGCTGTTTTCAATTATTTTAACCTTTTGTGAACCTGATGACCCTTTGCATCTTTGGAATTCATACAAAGCCTTTATGATGGAGGATTTTATTCATCGCCAAGTTCCATTTATATTAGCTGAACAAGCTACTCTTCTTTAAATCGAAAAGATTATTAATCAAAGTGGTAAAACGCTATCTGATTATAATTTGCCTGTTGTTGATGAATTCATAGATTTTAATCTAGAAAATTTAAATGATAATGTTCAGCAATCAATTGACGAAGCTAATCGAATGAGACCGCTTCTTAATGTCAATCAATTAAATGTAAGTAATGCTGTCTTTGCTGCATTGAACGAGCAACCATGTGTAGAAAATCAACATTCCAGATTGTTTTTTATGGATGGACCAGCCGGTAGTGGCAAAACTTTTACATATAATTATTTGATTGCTGAAATGAGCAGTAGGGGTGTTAAATCTGCTACAGCTGCATGGACTGGCATAGCAGCAACTCTTCTTACAAATGGATCTACGCTGCACGGGTTATTTAAACTTCCTGTCCCAATACTGGATAACAGCACATGTAATGTGACTCCTAACTCTATTCAGGGACAATTTTTAAGGCAAGTTAGTTTGTTTATGCTTGACGAGACATCCATGATTCCCAAACACGCTTTAAATGCAATCGATCGGTTGTTAAAAGATGTTTGCAACAACAACTTTCCATTTGGAGGAAAAGTCATTCTTTTTGGTGGTGATTTTAGGCAAATTTTGCCTGTTGTGAAAAGAGGGAGACCAGCTGAAGTTGTAGAATCATGTATAAAATGTTCTTTACAGTGGCAATTGGTGCATAAGTTTACATTAACTGAAAATATGAGAGAGATGGAGAAGGAGATTTTTCCGAATGGCTGTTAAAACTTGGTAGCGGAACAATACCTGGCAAGGAGGAAGATCCTTTTAAGGGATGTATTGAATTACCGCAACAGTGCATTATTAGAGAAAACGAATCAATTGTTGAAAAAATATTTGGAGATGCTCAACAAGATGATTATGCTAAACGTGTCATTTTAGCACCCACCAATGTGGATTCATTGTCAATCAATGAAGAAGTGCTTGAACGTCTACATGGAGAGGTCAAAACTTATTTAAGTGCTGATCAAATAGACACTGACGATCATAATGAAAGAAATAATTTCCCTGTTGAGTTTTTGAACAGCCTAACTCCTTCAGGTATGCCTACTCATTGTTTAAAATTGAAATTGGTTGTGTAATTATGCTACTTAGAAATTTAGATCTTAAAGCTGGGCTATGTAATGGAACCCGAATGAAAGTTTGTGCTCTCCAAAACAATTATATTGATGCAGAGGTTTTGACAGGTGTTTCTGAAGGTAAACGGGTATTTGTTCCTCGAATTCAGTTGGCTCCATCAGATTCTAATTTACCTTTTGTTCTAAAACGTCGTCAGTTTCCTGTCAGATTAGCTTATTCGATGACAATCAATAAAAGTCAAGGTCAAACATTTGATAGAGTTGGGGTATATCTAAAAAAACCGTGTTTCTCCCATGGTCAACTATACGTTGCATGTTCAAGAACTAGAGCATTTAATAGTTTGTTTTTCAAAATTGATAAACATCCTATTCAAGGTATGGTAGGTGAAAAATACTAAACAAATAATGTTATATTTTCTAATGTTCTTAATTTATAGTCTTATTATTTTCATTTCTAAAATTTACTGTTTGTAGGTTGTGAGCACATTTTGTATGTGTAACTTTAATATTTTTATTTTTTTCGTAGCTTTTGATAAATATATTTGTCATTTAATATTGTTATATATTGTGTTTATATGTGTTATATGAAGTCATATTTGTTTATAGTTTATATATATGTTTACATTATGTTGTTTCCATGTTTTCAAAGTGGTGTGACTTTGCAAAATGTTAAGCAAGATTGTTAACCTTGCCAGCCAAGCGGTGTACTTATAGCAGAGGTGTGACTTGGCACCATTTTGCGCCAGGCGGTTTTACTGCTTTAGAGCTAGGTGGTGTTGTCTAGCTTTTTTAATTATTCTGGAAACACATAATGTCTGGTAATGTTTTGTGTAATGTGTATAAAAGAGTATGCAACCTTGATCCTTAAATTTAAAAATAATTGAATAACTAATATTGAATATAAAAGCAAATATACTATATTAAAGTTTAGTAAAAGGATAAATATAGATAACTCAAAATTGGTTTTTTAGTTTTGCCTTTCATATTCTTTTAAAATTGGTTTGTTTTTTTCCACTGGATTTTAGAGTCAAGGGTGTAAATATTAGTTATATAGGTGTGAATATGTGTTAATGTTATGTGTTATTGTTATAATGTTGTAATGTATTGTTATAATGTATAATATTGTTATACTGTTGTGATGTTTTGTGTTGATAGACAGCTTGGCTTACCTTCCCGTTGGTGTCTATCGTTAAAAATGAATAATAGATAGTTTCATTATTGGAACTTGCTGCTTTTATTCATTTACTAAAAGCCAAGACAAAATCTTGCTATAAATTCAATTTATGTCTTTATTCAATTTTTTTTTTCTTTAGTATTGTTAATCCTTTAGTACTTCGAAAAAGATTTTATAGCTACTTTTTTCTATAAATGTTTATATTAACTGCAATATCAAAAGGTTACAAAAACAGGTAAATCGGTTTTCAGTGTTTATATATGGTGTGTGTATATATATATATATATATATATATATATATATATATATATATATATATATATATATATATATATATATATATATATATATATATATATATATATATATATATATATATATATATATATATATATATATATATATATATATATATATATATATATATGTTATAATTCCGTTATAATTCCGTTACTTTTGTTGTTGATGTTATAATTCCGTTACTTTTTTTATTTTAGATTTTACCATATGACGTATTAATACAATATTAAAAAAAAAAACTTGATTTCCTAAATTTGTAAAATTTTGTTAGTTTGTTAAAAAGATATAAAGACATTAATATATATATTTTTTTCCGATGTTTTCCCTATTTTATGCTTTAATAATTCGTTGTTAAAAACGCAGGGAAACTTGCAGTTTGTCAAATATTAAGTTGATTAGTTTAGTCTGCAATTGCAACAATTTTGAGGAAAGAAAAAATTCTTATATATGTAAATCGTTGTTTTACGCTTTATTATTTTGGTAAAAGCTCTTCATCATAAATAGATTTCTCTTAATAAAAAAAACTCTACTCACATGGCTACCATTAAAACAAAAAAAGGGGAGGAACTCTTAATTAGCGGAGATGTCAAAATATTGACGAAACCGAAACTTCGAGTAATAAAAAGAATATTTAGTAAATGGCAGCAAATTACTTTACCGTTTGCAAAAAATTATTGAAATAAAGAGGCCATCTATTCAATATAGAAATAATCAGAGTTTAGAAGGCTTAACATGACCGGGTCCGGTTAGCTTTGTTTGCAAACATGAGATTATGTCACGTTAACAACCTCAAAAGTCAATTTAAAACATGTTTAGTAGCAAAATGTGATACATACAAGTATAAATGTGATAGTATAGTAATACTCTTTTATGATTTTTTAGCTAATAAAATGGATTTAAGACTAGATTGATTTTTGTTTCCTGTTAAACCGCAGTAAATAAAAATTAGAAGGCTATTTGGCCCCGTCAGAATATGCGACAAGTTTGTATTAAACTCATTTACACAAAAATGGAATTAAGACAAGTTAGCTCCTAAAATTATCTATATGTACAGATATGTTTATTGCACTTATTAGTAAATAAATTGATTAGTTGCGTAATGAGTTTAAATTTTAGCCATTTTTTAAAGTTGATAATCATAACGTACTTAATTAAACATGCGTGATGTAATTTGCATAGCTAAATTAAATGCTCTTTTACTTTAGTTACTGCGCTAAGTGTTGCGCAGTTTGGTTTGTGCGCAGTTTTTCTTCTGTTCTGGAATTTTGAGATTGGAATTTCCAGACTTATTTTAAAAAGCGCGTTTTCGTTATAATTTTTTTTTACATCTAATCGTACCTATCAAGTAGGTCATATTCAGTTTAATCAATTCAATCGTTTTCATTTTTTATGTTTTAACATGTCTATTACCTTTATTAAATTTGTTTTTAAGCATATTTGTTTTTATTTTTTATATCGAATTAATAGAATGAATCAGATTGAAGATGAAGGTTTGTATTTATTTAGATGTGTATTATGTTACAGATGTATAATGTTATGTTGTTAGTTCTTAAATTTATGTTTATTTTTAGTTGCTGAATTACTAAGAAGTAAGTTTTCTTTCATTTTGTTATTAACAAATGTTATAAATTGCATTTATATGTTTGTTAATTTAAATTAACTTTACAATATTAAAATGGTTTAAACGAACTTAAACGAAGTTTTGTAAATGAATTTAATCCTCAAACATTAAATTTTTTTTATTATTGAAGAAATTAAACTAGATTTAAGAGTCGACTTAAATGTTTGTTTGTTTTTCTATTTAGATGATGACAATATTGAAGCAAGTAAGTTAAAAAGCATTTTTAAATTTTTAAAAAGAAATAAAAATACTTTTCAATATATATCTGTTTTCTTTGAGGTAGATTTAAAGTTTCAGGTTTTTAAAATCATATACATTATAAGATTTAAAAATGAGTCGACTTAAATGTTTGTTTGTTTTTTTATTAAGACGTTGGTGATAATATTGGAACAAGTAAGTTATAAAGCATTTTTTAAATTTTTAAAAAGAAATAAAAATACTTTTTAATATGTATCTGTTTTCTTCGAGGTAGATTTAAAATTTCAGGTTTTTAAAATCATATATATTATAATATTAAATTCTTTTTTACTTTAAAAATATCTATATTATAGTTACACTGAGTCGTAGAAAAAAAATTAAAGTTTATTAATAAGGTAGTAGATTATTAGAGTAGATTAAATTGTTTTAATAGTACGTTATTAATCAACTTAATAACGTACTATTAATATGAAGATTTATTTTGGTTGTTTGTTTGTTAAAATTTAGTTAGAGTTTATTTAAAATTTAAATTCTTTAGTTAATCAAGAGAGATCTAATAAAGGTATTAATTACATTAGTTGAATGTAGCATTTAATATGTGTTTTATCGATATTTTAACGTCTAAACATTAAAGTGCTTTTATTGTTTAGATACAGAAGTAAAGAAGGAAATAAGTCAGTGTTTTTGCTATTAGATATTTGTTAATAGGAATTTGTTTATTTGTACTGCCACTGGAATTTTAAAAAATCAAGTTCTTTACCTTTTTTTTTATACTTTTTTTTAGGGGAGTTGGAACAAAAACTAAGTATAAATTATGATTAGTTTAGTTTAATAAATAAAGCATTAATATTTAGAAGATTTAAAGTTTACTTTAGTATATAGTTTTGGTTTAGTTTATAGTTTTGTTTTTAGCTTTAGTTATTTTTTTCTTACTTTAGACAACTTTATGGATGAAATGAGGGGGATGGGATTTATTTTATATATATTTGTCTTTAGTGTCAGGTGGAAGTATAGCTGGTAGGATTGTGTTTTATATTTTATAAATTTTGTATGGAAAAATATATGCAATAGGTGAAAAAATTAATTAATAAATATGACACTTTTGAACTGGTTGCATTATTGCCCTATATATTTATTTAAATACAAAATATTGCATGTTTAACCCTTATTAATTTGCTCTTTTTTTTTTTTTTTTTTTTAGCATCTTCTGTTTTGAATGAAAATGGTGAGGTTATGCTAATTTTTTTTTTTTTTAATAATTGCAAATGTATAATTTTTATTATACTCTTCTATTTGTAACTTTAGATATTTTTAAGATATATTATAACTTTTTATATTTATGTTTAACCCTTATTAATTTGCTCTTTTTTTTTTTTTTTTTTTAGCATCTTCTGTTTCGAATGAAAATGGTGAGGTTATGCTAATTTTTTTTTTTTTTAATAATTGCAAATGTATAATTTTTATTATACTCTTCTATTTGTAACTTTAGATTCCTTATCATTCGAACAATATCAAAATTATCGTTCCCAACACCCTGGACCTCTCTCAAAGAGGTCCTTCAATAAATGGAAACGTAATGGCGGTATGGATGAGTTCTCCTTTAAATGGAGGGCTTATCCATACCGGGGTGTTGGGAGACACCGAAGAAAAAACAGCGACCAAAAGATTGCAAATGTCTTCTATCAGTAGAGATATTTATGACTTTTTAGTTGCTGCTTTTTCTTCGTTTTTTTTTTTTTTTAATTTTGTAATTTTTTGTTTGGTGTTTTTTTTTATTATAGTTTTGTAATTTTTTTTTTAAATATATATTACGTTGTATATTTGTTTTGTTTTAATCTTTTTTAATAAAATTTTTAATTGTTTTCTCACCAATTAAACCTGACTTCAAATTTAAAGCCCTCTTAAATACCCCTCCCTAAATACCCCTCCCTAAATAGTCGAAAGTTGAATTGATTCATTATCCAATTATCATAATATAATGATGCTGCATTCTTTTGTTAAAAACAATTATTTGGTACTGCTTTTAAAATTTACCAAAACCCAAGGCAATATATTTAGCTATATAAATACAATTTATTTATCTCGATTCCATTCTTAATCTTTTATGTTTATAGTTTGGCTACTTAAAGCATTTTATGTTTTGCTCTTTTTATTATGAATATTTTAAATCCGTTGTGATGTCTTTTAAATTAAACTAAAGTTTACTAAAAGCCAACATAAAAATTACGTTTTTGAACAACACCAAAAAGAACAGCTGCATCCCTGCAGCAACTGCTGCAGTATCACAATAGGTTACCAAAAGCAGGTATACTGTTTTCCAGTTGTTGTTTTTTTTTCATATATATCTACTTATTTATATAATACTATAGTACGATTGTTTATATCTCATTCATTTTTTTTTTTTTTATCTTTAAGTGTTAATAATTTTATTCTTTGAATGGTATTAGTTAAAAAAGTCGGCTTTTCATTAAAGATATTGGTTTCAAAATTGAACATCATTGGCAAAATGCTTACAAAATTAGGTAGTTTTTAAAAATCTGTTTTCTATTTAATACACTTTTTTTTTTAATATACTTTTTTAATATACTTTTCTATAACAATTCTACTAATATGGAATCACGTAGCTTTTTAAATATGTTTAATTGTCGTCCCTATCGGTAATAAATATTTTAAATTATTTGATATGGTTTTCTTTACAATAGGCTATGCTTGGCTCCTCGGTGCTGTAAATGGTGGCTTCAACTTTGTTTTTTTTAAGAAAAATGTGTTTTATATATGCTTCTGTTTTAAAATATTTTTGTTACATATTTAACTATATATCATGTAAATAAATTTCTTTCAAAGATAAGTTAACTTAATACTTGCTTTTTTACGGATTTTCAAAAAGTGATCAAAGGTTTAAATATATTTTTTAACTGTCTTTTATGATTATCAATTTTATTAAATATTACTTCAAATATAAAATTTACTATATATAAATAAATATAAAAATTACTTAAAAAATATTGAGTAAAATCTAATTGCTTTTATTATTAACCTGATATATACAAAAATTAATGAAATAAAACTAATAATCTAACGCCAAGTTAAGGCAAAATGAAATAAATATGTTGATACACGTTAGCTATTATAGTAAATCCATATATTCCTTTGTTTTTTTTATAAACAAGTTACTGCTGGATTACTAATTAAAAAAAAGGTTGGTTTAAATAATAATCTTTATCATAATATATAGGATCCGTATGCAGGGTAAGCCCTTTTCGGAATTGCGATATATTTTTCAACTTATAGTTTTTCCGGATATCCAACTTCTATGCCTGCAAGTTTGGGTGTAATATTTTAGATGTTTTAAAAAATATATTAATAACATTTAAAAGGTTTAGGTGCGATAGTGACATATTTTGAAGCTCTTCACTCAGTAAAATGAAAAGTTTAAAAAATAAAGAAACGACTCAGCTTAAAGCAAAATTAAGAGTAGAATATATTCCCAATATTTACCTAAACAATTTTACGGAATTTGAAAATTTGACATCGATTTTCTGTGCATATAAGTTAAGTCATTTTGTGGTTAACTTTATCTTTAATGAAGCTAAGAGTTCTCTTAAACTAAGAAGCCAAGAAAAATAAAAGTGAGCTCAACTAAAAAAAATGTATAAATAAATTTATATTTCATTAGAGAAAGTAAATAAAGATTAAATTGACAGTAATAATTTATTTACTACTAACCCGTATTACGGGTTGCTTACTGTATAAATAAATTATTATTTTATTAGAGAAAGTAAATAAATATCAAATTGTTAATAATGATTTATATACTACTAACCCGTATTACGGGTTGCTTACAGCTAGTATATATTATAAGGGTGCGTCATTAAAAAACAATTTTTTCAAACTAAATCCTAACCACCTGAATTACTTGACCGGTTGGAATAAAATAATTTTTTTAGAAAATGTTTTTTTGAAACCCATTTTTAAGGTCCCCGCTTTTACAATATGTGCTCCAAAATCCCAATTTTTTTAAACAAAAAGCGGGGAACTAAACATTGACATAAAACACCAATTTTTTTCTATGAACTCTAAAAGGCCTAAATGTTAATTTGGAATTGGTTGGAAGTTTACAATAAAAAATATATACTAATTTAGGTCAAGAAAAATAGCTTAAAACGCACTAACTTTGTATAATTTTTAAGTATATTTAAATAGAATGCTTGCGATCGAAACTAACTCTCGCGTGTCAAAAACTAAAACAACCTTTCTTTTTCGAACTGTTTATTCTAAAAAAATTAGAAAAAAATAAAAAACAATTTTGCGCCATACTTTTACTTAGTATTTTTTTTATTATAAACTGCAATTTATAACTTTTACTTTAAAAATCAAAAATAAAACGAAGATTTAAAAAAGTAAAGACGCAACCGAAAATTCCGAGATTTTTATCAAAGACATTTTTATTCGAAGAAAAAAAAGTGTTACAAAAATTGTCTGAAACACAGTATGCCACGAATGAGGAAATTATTCTTCATTTTCATTACAGTTATGATTAAAACATGAAACTGATTTAAAATTATCATTCAATATATTAACCAAGTAATTCAATTTTATTTTAAAAAACGAAATATATAAAATCTAAATTTAATCTTAATAACTCAGGCGTCTGTTATTCAAAAATACTCCCACCAAAACTTTGATTGATTGATAAAATGATGAAATTATGTCAGCATGCTCTGAACTAGCAACATGTCCTCAGAACTGCATCCTTTGTGCAATAAAGAAACCGTGGATCAATGTAGGATATGATGGCGGTATATTTCAAGACAAACACATCAGCTTTGCTAAATAATCTATAATTAGAGTTTTTTTATTTTTACTGAATTTTACTTTTGCTTATATTAATTTGTTAAGATGACTCTTTCACTCTGCCTCTGATATGAGGCTACATTAAAAAGTTTTACAGCAATTGGAAAAACTTAAATAGATATTATATGTTCTAGGAAAATGTAAATAATCTAGTTGAAAAATGTTGAAAAAATAAGAAAAAATGCAACGCAGCAGAATTTGCTAGAAACATCTTTAAAAAAAATGCTGAAAAAGTTTTTTGGATTGGAAAACCTGATTTGCTTTATTTTGAAGAAGAAACATGGAAACAACCTAGATTCATACAATTCAGATAAGCAATTTTTAAATGATCAAATAACGAAACGTAAAACGACACTTTGTTCAAAGGATTTACCATATTGCCGAAAGCTGAAAAAGATAGAAGAAGGAAGATTGCAATATTTAACATTTATTGAGCAACAAGAGGATCAAACTAAGAAAAATTAAGTTTTTATCATCAGAACAAAGTGAGGTATCTTCTTGTCTGGATTCCGACTATTCAGCAGACAAATATAAATTAGGTACAAGCGCTTCAACAGTTTTACCTAAAATATTTGAAAAAAAAGTTGCAATCACAGGTCTTTTTAAAAATATTTTACCTAAAAATTTTGCACTTGCTCTATGACATAATAGCTACTTCTGGGGGTAGTTTGACAGATTTCTCGTTTTCTGAATCTACCATCAGACGTGCAAAAAAGAAAGCAATAAGTACAAGTGCAGCTAAATATCAAAAAGATTTAATAAAGCTGCAAGTCATATTAAATTTCCGAAAATCGTAAACTTTGATGGAAAAATTTTGCAGGATATTACTAACGGTACAAAATCTAAAAAAAGACCGTTTTGCTGTTCTTGTAAATATCGATGGTGATTTAAGACTTCTTAGCTTTCCGCCAATGAAAAATGGTACTGGAAAATCTCATCATGATACTTTAATAAACATTTTCAATGAATATAAGCTGAGATCTTTTATAAAATGTCTTTGCTTTGACACAACTGCAACTAATACAGGAAAATATTCCGGCACAAGCATTAGGTTTTGTCAAACACAGAGTTCAATTATTAGGCTTGCATGTCGAAGCCATGTTTACGAGCTTCACTGTAAACATTTTTGGGAAAAAGTTCACATTGGTAAAACTTATGCTGCTGAAAATCTTATGTTTAAAGTTTTCCAAGCTAATTGGAACGCAACAAAGGAAACTGTGGGTAAATCAAAGTTCTAAGAGTTTGACAAAACTGCAGTTAAAGGAACGTATTTAGAAAAGCGTATCAAAAAAACTGTTCAATTTTGAAAATATGCACTTGCCAATTTAGTATTTTCAAGTGGTGATTATAAAGAACTAGTAGAACTTACACTCACCTACTTATGTTCAGATGTAAGCTTCAATGTTTATGCTTACGGATCTGTTTCCCATACTCGTTTTATGGCAAAGTCTATATATTATCTTAAAATTAAAATTTTAAGTAATCAGTTGATCCACCAATCGACAGCTTGTTTACAAAAAGAAGTCAGTAAAATGGCAGAATTTATTTCTTAATTGTATACTATGTGGTTTGTGCGCTCCTTTTTAGTTTCCTCTGCACCTTATCAAGATTTATATGCGTACTGGCAGATGGTCCAGTATAAACGTTAGGTAGAATCATATGATCCAGTAGCTAATGATGTACCAGAGGGAATTAAAGAAGTAATGAGAGACATATGTGGTATTTAGATTAAACCTTGATTCCATTTTGTCTAGTATATAAAGAACTTGAAAATGATGAGAAAGAAAAAGTTGCAAAGGTTTTTTTTTCGAAACCTGTTCCTATATAAGAAGTCTGAAAATCCAATTGCTCGTTCAGAGCAGTTGTTGACAACTTCAGTGAAAAAATTCAATAAAGGTTTTAAATTGATTGATAAAGCCCCGAAAAGATGAAGGACAGTTTAGCCAGTCTTTATCATCGTCTTTACTCAAATTTCACATTACTGAAAATAAACCACGAGTTCCTGCCAACCAACTGTGACAAGGTAGGTGGTTTCTTCTGGGTGAAGTCTAGATCTTCTGAAAGATCTAGACTTCACCCACAAGAAACCACCTACCTTGTCACAGTTGGTTGGCTTCTGAAAGATCTAGACTTCACCCAGAAGAAACCACCAACCTTGTCACAGTTGGTTGGCAGGAATTCGTGGTTTATTTTCAGTAATGTGAAATTTGAGTAAAGACGATGAACTGGCTAAACTGTCCTTTATCTTTTCGGGGCTTTATCGATCAATTTAAAACTTTTATTCGCTGAATATTTCTTTTCGCTGAAAATTTTTTTCGCTGAATTTATTTTGTCAACGACTGCTCAGAACGAGCAATTGAGAAGGGGTGTAAAACAAACGAATTCTCCGTTACCCACTGCTAACCCTTCTATAGGAGGTCGCTATATTAAAAATTAATTTTAAAATTTAATTTAGAATCAAATTAATCTTTGAAAACAAGAATTTGATAAACGTTTTCACAGAAAGTTTGAGAGATAAAAAAGACTAGTCAATAGATATATCCATAAAATCACCTAAAAACGAAATAAATAGAACGTTTCGCCCATTTTTCCAGGGTCAAGCCAATACACTTTTTAAAAACTAGTAAGTCGAAGTATGGCACGATTTCGTTTTTTATTCTTTTCTAATTTTTTTAGAATAAATAGTTCGAAAAAGAATGATTGTTTTTGCTTGTGACACATGTGAGTTTCGATTGCAAGCGTCATTCTATTTGAATATACTTAAAAACTATACTAAGTTAGAGCGTTTTAAGCTATTTTTCTTGACCTAAATTAGTATATATATTTTTTTGTTGTGAACTCCCCAACCAATTCCATATTAATATTTAGGCCTTTTAGAGTTCATAGAAAAAAAATTGGTGTTTTAAATCAATGTTTTTTTTTTTTTTTTTTTTCTTATTACAATATACTATAGTATAAATATTGTTGTACATTAAATGTCAGAACAAGGAGACTCAAAGAGGATTTTAAGATCCTGTCACTGAGAACCGTTTAACAATGTAGTAAAAATAAAACCAGTTAACTAATTACAACAAATGACGTTTAAAAATAAAATTTTAATTTAACCAGATATTTCAAAACATAAAATAACGTTTAACATTATAAAGAATATATATAAAACTAAATATTTCAAAATAAAACAATATAATCAGGAACCACACACTTTTTTAAAAGGTATAAACTCAAAAGAACTCAAAGATATTATCAATTGACAAGATAACTTTTTTCAACATAATTTTAAAAGTAAGAAAACTCCAACTTTGGGAAAAATCAAAATTTTTCAAAACTATAATGTTCCACAAAAGAGCTCCGCGATATGTTAAAAGAGATCTTCCAAAACTTGTATGAGAATAATGTTGATGAATAAGATGTTTTTTTGTTTAATTGCATATAAATTTTGAAAGGATATAGGGGTTAGGTTTATCTTACATATGAACATAAATAAAAGGACATTAAAAACATTTTGCTGATATATATTAAAAACATTCATTTCCAATAAAAGAGGTCTGGCATGAGTATAACGATCTTTAAAGTTTATTAAACGTGCTATATGCTTCTGTTGCCGATATAGAGGATCTAATTGAATTTTTTTAGCACAACCCCATGCCATATTTGCATATTTTGTATGGCATTGAACTAGCGAGTGATAAAGTTGAATTAATGAATGTCTGTTTACAAAATTTCTCGCTTTATACATTACTCCAACATTTTTTAAAACTTTGTTGCGCAAAATTTTGATATGGTTTTTCCAAGTAAGATTTTCATCAATGAAAACACCAAGGAAATGTATAACTTTTGGGTTTTTTATTTTAACATTGTCAATATATATTTGAGGCATATCATTTCGTAAAAGTTTTTTTTGGATTTTGAATGAAATAAAGTCCATTTAGTTTTTTCCAAGTTAATTGATAGTTTATTTGACTTAAACCAATTTGAAATTTTAATTAGTTCTATGTTGATTTCATTAAATAGTGTAATGATATTTTTACTGGATAAAAAAAGATTTGTATCATCAGCAAACATTACGGTCTTCAAATTTGAGGCATTATGCAGATCATTAACATAAATGAGAAAAAGTAGTGGCCCTAGTATAGACCCTTGGGGAAAACCACATGTTATATCTAGTAAACTTGTTGAGGAGGATACGTCAATTTGCACAAACTGTTTACGATTGCTTAGATAGCTTTTTAGCAAATTTAATAAATTTCCGCTGATGCCATAGTTTTTAAGTTTTTTTATAAGAATCTCATGATCTATCGTATCAAAGGCTTTTGATAGATCAACAAAAACTCCAAGAGTAAATTGTGATTTCTCAAAAGAATCTGCAATATTATTAGTTACATGAAGTATGGTGTATTCCGTGGAGTTATTTTTTTTGAATCCATATTGACTGGCATTAAATATTTTATTTTTAGAAAGATGTTCATATATTTTGTTGTAAAAAATCCTTTCAAAAACCTATGAAAAGCCAGAGAGTACAAATATCAGTCGATAATTAGATATATTTGATAATTCACCACCTTTATATATTGGTGTAGCGATCTTTAGTTGGTCAGGAAATATTCCTTGTTTTATTAAGAAATTTAACACTTTGAATAGTATAGTTTTTATGATCTTGTAAGATAATATTATAATGTTACTATTTATTTCGTCCTGACCTCTCGCTTTACTTGTTTTTAGCATTTTATAAGCATATTCAAATTCTTTCATTAAAATTTCAAAATAATTAAGTACAGAAATTTTAAGAAGGCAAAAATAATTTGTTTTGTTGGTTACAACTAGAATATTTTTTGCTAGATTAGGACCAACAGATACAAAATATTTACTTATCTGATTAGCTATATCTTTTGAATTATATATGAAATCATCATTGTTTCTAATAACTTTTGGTAAGTTGCATGTTTTAATCTTATGGTTACCAGTGATTTCATTTAAAACTTGCCACGTGCGCTTTGAGTTATGTTTAAACTTCTCTAGTTGGTTTGAGTAGTATTTTTTTTTTTTGAGTAGTAGTTTTTTCTTTGACTTTCAAAATTTTTAACGTAATTTTTATAAATCGCCTTATTTTTATCACTTTTTGTTTTTGGTTACTTAATATACATTTTTTGTTTAACTTTAATTTTCTAAGCTCCTCGGTAATCCATGGCGATTTAATGCTTTTTTTTTTTTGACTTACTTCGCATAAAGGAAAGTTTGCGTCATAAACTTCAAAAAATGTTTTAAAGAAAGAGTTATAAACTAATTTTGCTTCAGATGAAAAATTTAAATGTTTCCAGTGTAGTAAGGATAGCTGCTCATTAAACGACATTATGTTTGCTTGGCTAAAGTATCGTTTGAGGTAAACTTGATTTTGTTTCGGTACGTCAATATCAATATTTAATGTTAGCTAAGTCAATATCAATATTTATCGAGAAAAAAATTGGGAAATGATCTGAAGCATCGCTTTTAATCAAACCCTTTTTGAGGGACTCATTAAAAGTGTCCGTAGTCATAATGTTTAAGGTCCCCACTTTTTGGTTAAAAAGTTGGGGTTTCTCGGGGCACAAATTGTAAAAGCGGGGACCTTAAAAAATTCAAAGGTTTCAAAAAAACTTTTTTTTAGCGTAAAATCACTTTTATCCAACCGGTAAAGTAATCCAGTTGGTTGGGATTTAGTTTGAAAAACTTGTTGAAAAATGACGCACCCTATTATATATATATATATATATATATATATATATATATATATATATATATATATATATATATATATATATATATATATATATATATATATATATATATATATATATATATATATATATATATATTATAATTTTATTTAGTTTTTATTATTATATATATATATTATTATATATATATATTAGGGTTAGTTTTTATTTTGTTATACTTTTAAGTATCTACAACTGGGATCAGAGTTAATTGTATTTTTGTGAATAAAGGGCAAGAGAAGAATACTTTTCGCTGGCCAGTTACTCCCAAGGAGATAAATAACCAAACTGAAAAAATTATCTGTTTAGTTAATGCTCCTTTTCTAATCAGTGTTTGTGGCAATTTTTCATTATCCAAAGAAAACTATAATTCAGTCTTACCATTATTCTTAGAGAAACTTTCTGCAGCAGAGTAAAAAATATGTGTGATGTGGTGGATAATGTGTGAAAATGATTCTATTAATAAATGAAAAACTTTTTTTTAAATTGAAATACATTCAAATGTTTGGTTTATGTTTTACTTAATTAGTAATATAGTTTTCTTGATGTTTGATTTTTGTTCAGTTTTTAATTCATGTTATACCATGCGTGCGACAAAATCACACGAGTTTTTTTTATTATTAAGTTAGAACCACGTTGTATTGACAGTTGGATATGCTTACATTTTTACAAAACTTAGCGCCTCATATATATATGCCATAATAGCTCATTTTGTAAGTATGCTACAACATTTTTTTTCAATTTCAAGCCTCAATATATGAATAGGCTTTAGGCATCACATAACTTTCTTTGTATTTTTAGACTCAATACCTTTTTTTTTTTTTTTTTTTTTAAATTTTTACATCTACATATTAATTACAAATTTTTTTACACTGTAATAACATAAACAAAATATACTTCTAATACAAAAAAAATAATATTTTTCAAAATACCGTTAAGATAAACATAGGAAGCAATAACTAAATATGCCATGACTTGATAAGGGTTTTGACTGTTGTAGGGAACTCGTAGAAGACTGAGTTTAGTCTTATCATCGGGAACCTTTGGTTGTTGCGTACACATATAAACATTATGGTTCTCATAAAACAAATATTTTAAATGTTATTGATATAGACTTTTTTTTTTTTCTTTTTATTAAACTATGTATGATGTTAGTGTTGTGGTTTATAATAATAACATTAGCTTTACTTTTTAATTTAAAAAAAAATACATTTTCATTTTTGATTGATTGCTGATTATTTGAATATGAGCGTAAATACTAATTTATCATTAGAACTAAAACATTTCTAAGTAATTATCTGTATTAAGAGTATAATTTTTTTGTTTTGACTTTAAGAAGCTGTATTGTCAGCAAGAGAAATTGAGGTATAATTTGGAATTAATTTGTTACATAAATAAGGGCCGCGATAAGAAATAGAAATTTGAGAAATTTTTTCTCTTTTCCGGGGTACAATAAAGTTACCATTGCTCTTGTTTAAATTTTTTGATATTAGATTGAAAGAAATTTTCTGCAAATCGGTTTGGAACTAATCCTAATTTGTATTTTAGCATGAACAATATATTAGCATATATATTAATTTGGTAAATGTTTAAGGCTTTTATCTCTTTTAATAGAAGTTTAGCGTGGGTCAGTTTGTTCTTATGATGTATTATTCTAGAGGCATGTTTTTTTTGTCAATAAAGGGACATTAACTTTGTCTTGTGTGTGCTTCCCCAAGCAACGTTGGCATATGTGAGATAGCTATGTATAAAGGAAAAGTAAAGAAGTTTTAGGTTTTTTTGTGATAAAAATGGTCTAGCTTTAAAAAGTATACCAATACTTTTAGATATTTTAGTGTTGATGGCATTTATATGGGCTGTCCATAAAATATTTTTGTCAATAATTACACCAAGAAATTTAATTTTTTGGGTTCTTTCAATTTTTTTGTGTTTGATACTTAGTGAGGGTAGAATTGATGATAGTTTGTTTTTCTGTTTCTTTGAGCGAAATAAAATATATTTAGTTTTTCGTGTGTTTAATGATAACATGTTAGCACTGAACCATGTTTTAAGTTTTTGAAGGTCAATGTTGCCTTTATCAAAAAGATCATTGATAGAGGTAGATGAGCAAAAAGATCATTGATAGAGGTAGATGAGCAAATGATCATTGAAAGATGAGCAAAGATAGATGAGCAAACCAGAATGGTATCATCTGCAAACATTATACAATCGATATAGAGAGGCTTTATGGAGATCGTTAATGTAGATAAGAAATAATAAAGGTGCAAGAATAGATCCCTGGGGGACACCACATTTTTTTTTTAATAATTTTGTATTATTGATACCGTCAATTATAACACATTGTTGTCTGTTATTTAAATAATTAGTGAACCATTTAATAGTTTGGTTTTTTATACCGTACTTTCTCATTTGTCGAGCAGAATTTTATGGTTGACAGTATTGAAAGCTTTTGTAAGAGCAATAAAAACTCCCAATACAAATTTTCCTATATCAAAAGATGATCTAATGTTGTCTATTAGTTCTAAGGTTGCATGCTCCGTAGAATGATTTTTTTGAAAGCCGTATTGACATTCACTTAGAATTTATTGGCTGTTAAACATTTATAAAGTCGGTTGTACATTATTCATTTTAGGAGTTTGAAAAACACTAGAAGAATTGAGATAGGTCTATAATTAGTTAGCAAGACCGTGTCTCCAGTTTTAAATAAATATAAAATCTTTATTTTTTTAAATTTTTAATTTTTTTGGAACAACTCCAGTTCTAATTAATGACTTGAAAACCTTTAAAAGAGGATCTTTTAAAATGTTTAAAATATCATATACTTTATTGCTAGAAATGTCGTCGATGCCCGGAGTTTTGTTTTTTCTGGTGATTTCGTTGTTTCTTCAAATTCCTCAGATTTTAGGCCGCTCTCAGAGAATGAACTAGAATGGTCAGTAAAATAGTTATTAAATGAATTGTTCGAGTTGTTTATTTTGAATGCCAGTTTAGGACCGATATTTACAAAATAATTATCAAAATTGTCAGAGAGTTTTTTATCGGTATACTCCAATCCATCTTCCTTTCCATCCATCTCATCTCCAATCCATCTTCCTTTAATATTTTCAAATCTTAAAAGAAAAATTTTGTGCAGCACTTACCAGTTAAAAATAACTCCTATTAAAAATTGACAAAACTGATTGTTTTTGTACTTTTAAACTGATAATTAACAAACAGCACAGTCTCACGCAACTTTTTTATATTTTTTGGAGAGAGCTTTTGAGTTACGTCTGATATAAACTACAAAAGCTATGTGCAACTTTTTGCCATGCCAAAAAAATGGGTTCAAAGTTGGCAAAAACTAAATTTCTAAATATTTTTAAAAAAATCTCATCAATTTAAGCCCAGATTTCGAGTGAATAAAACATTTAAAAAAAAATTTTTTTTTTCTTAAACAGGTTTTCTCTATATTCTAATCAATATATAAAAAATTCAATCAATTTGGAGGAGGTCACTGTGCAATCGACAGCTAAAGTCTTACCATTAACAATGCTATAATGGTAACTTAAGTGCATTATGTACACACAAAATGCACTTAAGAGTCATTTTTTTTAAGAATCAGGCAGTCAATGGAAGTGACCTCCTCCAAACTGCTTGAATTTTTTATATATTGATCAGAATATAGAGAAAACCTGTTAGAGAGAAAAAAAAATTCAAAAATGTTTCGTTCACTCGGAATCTGGGTCTAAATTGTTGAGATTTTTAAATATCCACAGTGTGCATATTAAAAATTGTATGTTTTATAACTTAAATTAAAATAAAATTATATATAACATTGTTTTATTTTTCATTTTTGTATTATAAAGTATTCTTATAAAATAAAAAAGCAATTACGTGTTGGAAATATTAACTATGAAAGCCTTATATCGAAGTAATCAATCAAAAAAATAAAAACATTATAATTAGATGTCTAATTAAAAACATATACTTGAAATGGTCTAATTTTACGACCACCGAGTCGTAAAATTAAACCATTTCAAGTATTGTATTTTAAAAATAAACAATGAGAGAAAAAGTTTATATATCATTGGTGATACAAATTTGAAAGCTCTAACATATCACAAGTTTCCTAAAACAAAATCTTTTTTTGACACCTTTAAATACAATGGAAGGATAGATACTTGGTCTTTTTTTATTCTTAGTTTATGTAAATGACTTAAATAATGCATCAGTAAAGCTAAACCCAATTATATTTGCAGATGATACAAACCAATTTCTTTTCAACAATATATGAAACAACTTTATGCAGAAATGAATCTTGAATTAAATAAGAAAAATGACTGGTTTATGGCGAATAAACTCTCATTAAACGTTGAAAAAACAAAGTATGCCTTATTTCATAAAAAAATGCAAGAAGAAAATCTTCCCCTTAAATTATCAGACCTATTTTTAAATAACGTACCAATAAAAAAGCAAGACTATATAAAGTTTTTAGGAATACTTGTTGATAATAATTTTTCTTGGCTTCCCAAAATATTAAATATTTACAATCAAAAGTTTGTAAAACCATTGGTCTGATGTACCGATTACTAAAGTTAATATACTTTTCTTTAATTCATTTTTCCATTAACTATGCTAATATTACATGGGCTAGTACACAACCATCAAAACATAAGAAAATACATAGTTTGCAAAAACATGCATGTAGAATTATAAACGGGAAAAAAGAGGAGAGCATACTAAACCCTTAATGAGAAATATGAAAATGATGAATGTATACGAAATAAGTTTTTATCAGCATCTAATTTTCACGTGTAAATATATTATTAATCTTTATCCAGTTAATTTTATTTGTAGGTTTGAAAAAAATTTAAATGAAAAGTATTTTTTAAGAACAAATCGATCAAACTCCTTTAAACTGCCAAGGAAATTGATTAAATATACAGAATATTCAATAGCATATCGAGGGCCTAAGTTATGGAATTCTTTTCAAAAAATTAATTCAGATATGGTAACATCATTAAACTCATTTAAGTTTTAAGCAAAAAAACACGTTTTTAATTTTGCGAAATAATAATTCCAAAACGAATTTATAAATTTATTCAAATGAATTTTACTTATTATTCTTGGTAGTTACTATGATATACGTTTCTTTTAATGTATTAATCATTAAATCTTTTTGTATAATATACAAAATATTTTTTGTATAATATACAAACATATTATGTTGTATTTATTTCTTTGAATACCTAAAATTGCAATATAGTTATTGCAAAATATCTTTTTAATTGTTAAAATAAGTTTTTCTTGTTATATCTTTAGTTTATTTTATATATTTTTTTGTTACTTTTATATCTTGAATTTTTATAACTCTTTTTGTATATTTTATAATTTGAAATATCAATATTTTATTATATTAAGGGGCTCTATGAAAAGATTGAAATGATATTGCATCATCCATATCTTCTTTGAGTCCCCTTCTGTTTTTAAAATATTTTATTTATTGATACTTACCATGTAAAACTCATCTGTAATTTATTTTAACAGCGAAATATAAAATGATTAAAAAAAAATTATATATAATTTAGTATAATGAAATAAATTTAGTTTAGAGTATTAACATAAAAGTAAATTTTAAAATAAATTGAGACATGCCTAGAAAATGGTAATTGGGAAATTTTCGTGAAAGCTATGATACCGAGGAATGTGTCAAAGTTTACAAGTTTACGTAATTAATTGCTGTTAGCTCAATTTTTTCATTAATAAGTTAACAAATTCAAAAACAGTTTAAAAGAAACGCCCTATCAAACTCAAAACACCTAACAACATCTTAAATATCTCAAAAAAAAAACTTTACGCTTTTTAAATTATTCAGCCCTTTCGTCAAAAATACGTGAAATTAAAGTCTTGCGTCCCGGTATTTTTCAAGTATTAGTTGTTTTTTATAACGCAATTTAATATAACTGACGTTACTTTTAGCCTACATTTATAAAAATATCGAATTTTGAATGATTATTATTATTGTTATTATTATTTTTATTATTATTATTATTATTATTATTATTATTATTATTATTATTATTATTATTATTATTATTATTATTATTATTATTATTATTATTATTATTATAGTTTTAGCCGTAAATTTACATAGAATGTACACATACAGCGAGCAGGGAAAACACCCCACTATAAACAACCAGTTTTATAAATATTTGTTCCATACTTATTCCACAACCAGGAGTCTAGTCTATTTTTGAAGGAAAGTACAATGTAGTACAAAGTTATTTGCTCTGGTAGTTCGTTCCAGTATTTTGCTGATCTATTATACAAATAATTATATCTTGGAAGACAATTTGGAACATACTCACGCCTTATTTTAGAATGGTGCCCACGAGAATGGAGTTAATATATTTTGGTAGATATTTATCAACAACTATATCAAAACGATGTATTAATTTAAAAATTTGGATTAAATTGCATCGAAGGCGTCGAAACTCAAGTGATGGTTGATTTAATCTTTTTAGCCTTTCGCAGTATTGAAGATGCCTCAAGCTGTAAGCCCATTTTGTTGCTTTGCGTTGAACAGATTCAACCAAAGCCATATCAGCTTTTAGATAAGGAGCCCAAATGGACACTCTATATTCAAGATGTGGTCTTATAAATACTTTATATAATTTGAGAACCATTTTTTCATCAATGAAAGTGAGCTTTTTCAGCATACCAAGAATTTGTAAGGACTTAGAGACAACTGTTTGAATATGAGCGCTCCACTTGAGGTTAGATGTAAAAATGACTCCTAAATCACGTTCTATAGTAGAGCTTTTTAGACATTGGTTGATTTCTTGGTTATTTTGCAGAAAGTAATTGTAATGGGGGTTGTTTCGACCGTAATGAATGACGCAGCATCTTGGGGTGTTTAAATTAAGTAACCAAGTGTTTGACCACTCGTATACCAAGCGTAGACGATCCTGCAGATCAACAAAATTAGATTGCGATAAGGTTTTAGAAAAAAGTTTAGTATTATTGGCAAATATCTCAGAAGTTTCAGTTAGTTTTGCAAGATCATTTGTGTAGAGAATGAAAAGGAGCGGGCCGAGAACAGAACTTTGAGGAACACCACTGAGAACATCAACCCATGCAGAGTTGGTATTGTTAATTGTAACGCGTTGCTTTCTGCCCACTAAAAAGGAATTAAACCATTGTAGGAGTTTGCCATTTATTCCGAAAGATCTTAATTTTACCAAAAGTCTGTTGTGAGGTACAGAATCAAACGCTTTGGCGAAGTCAAGATAGATTATATCAATAAATTGGTGGGATGCTATGAAGGACGAAATAATATCAAAAGTTTCTTTTAGGTTAGTTACGCATGATTTATGATAAAGGAAGCCATGTTGATTTGCAGAGAGCATTTTATTACCGTTAATGTGCTTTAAAATTTTGTTCTTTACGAGTTTTTCGAAGATTTTACAGGCAACAGATGTTAGTGAAATAGGTCTATAGTTTTCTGCAAGTAATTTATCTCCATTTTTTTTATAGATCGGACTAATATTTGCTAATTTCCATTGACTGGGTACTACTCCAGAATTAAAGGATTCATGAAAGATTTTTGTTAATGGAATTGCAAAGCTTTTGGCACATATCTTGAGTATTAAGGGATGCAGGCCGTCAAATCCGAAGGATTTATAAGGGTTTAGATTGGCAAGTTCCTGAATAATATCTGGGAAAGAGAAATCCAAGTTTTCATTATAAATGCATTCAGAACGAATACCACTTTTATTTAGCAAAGAAAAATTTTCAGAGCTTTCAAGTGTAAACATAGATTCAAATTGAGAGTTCAGAAGATCAACTATATCAAGAAAATCTTAAATAATTCTGCCAGAAGTATCTTTGAAAGAGCGAATTCGATCTTTAATTTTTAGTTGTTTGTTGATATATTTGTAAACGAGTTTTGGGTTGTTTTGGGATTTTGATATTATTTCTTTTTCATGTGTTTTTTTTGCTTTAAATATTTCAGCTTTACTGAACGATTAAGTCGATTGTATTTTATTTTAAGCTCACTATTCTCCCATTTGGTAGAGCAGTTAATATGCCAAGCGGATTTTTTTGCTCGGATCAGGTTTTTAATATGTGGAGTAACCCAAGGATCATACTTTTTTTTTGTTTTATTTATCTTGGGAATATGTGCAAGCAGTGCGATAGTTAGAAATTAGTATATTGAACATTTGATCTGCAGTTTTATGCAGAAATAAAAACTCTTAGTCGATTGATTCAATAAAGTTAGATATTGAATTGTAATCACCTTTTTTGTAATTAAACGATTGAGATTCACTTTCGGTGAACAGTTCTGAAACTAAAAATCTCCAAGTGATACTAAAATGACCCTTAGTGTTATTACCTAGTATAGTACTAGGAGACGAGTTTAAAAATAGATTTACTAACTTAAAATTCTACTAACTTTTCAATTCTACTAACTTAACAATTCTACTAACTTAAAGTATAATTTCTATTCAAACTGACCAAAATAAATTTTTTTTTGTCCACTTTATTTTTTATGATTGCACCATTTTTAGCAGGCAAACAAATCTGGCTGGCGAAAAAATTAGCTTCGCAATGGCAGCGTAAGTTAGATATCTAGTAAATATATATCATTAGATATATGATATAAAAATATATATGGCTAATCGCCCAGAGAAATGTGCTTTTTTATTGTATTTTATTTAAAAGTTTTAATATTTAGAAATTATTCATAACTTTATATAATTTTTTACTTGACATTTGTAAGTAGCTATTTACAAGTTATCTTAAGAATACTTTATAGATAAAGTATAATTAATTTATATGGATAACAATTTGGGGAAAGCGGGGCAACATGGCGAACGTTTCAAAAGCCCTGAGTTATTGCAAAAATATCAGTCGTGAAACAATAATAATTTCTGAGTATGTTTATGTTATTAAAATGATTCAATTCCTGCATGAATTTTCCGTTTGCAAATATAACAATTTGAAACAAATATTAAAATAAAAAGTTCATAAATTTGTGATTTTTGACCGGGGCAAGATGACTTATTATGCAATTTTTACCTCCAATTTTATAAAATTTTAAAAACTACGAATAACTTTTACTAAAGTAACAAAAAATAAACACAAATCGCAAAAAAATACTTCTAAAGACGTTAAACTTGAAGGACACCATCCATTATGGGAAGCCATAAGTGAGGAATTTTTTTTTTCATTTCAAGCGTATAATACCGCTTTCCCTTAATTGAATTTTTTTGGGTTTATTATTTCATTTTTTGTTTTGCTAGTAGAAATTTTTAATGCCTAAATGCAATTTTAATATTATTCGTATTAATTATTAAAAAAATACAATTTTAATATTATTAGTAATATTATTAAAAAGAATCCGTGTTTTGTAATGTAACATTGTTTTATACAGCTTTAATTTTTTTTTTTTTTGTTGTTTTTTTTTTGTTTTGTTTTTTTGTAGTAAATAAATTACTTTCACAAACTCAAATAAGGTTCTGAAAGAAGATTAAAAGAAGAAGACCTTATCATCAGAACCTTTTACAAGCATGTGTATATAAACTACATCAAACTAGGCACTTCGATCAAAATTTCAAGCTGAACTTTATGTTAAAAAAATTACCAAGATAAATAGAGCCTAATATTATTTTTCTAAAAATGGTTTTATTATGATTATATCATGAAAAGAAAAAAAAGTCATTCAGTTTTAAATAACCAAAACAAAAATCGTTAATGGTATAATGTTAATGGTAGCTTATATCGATATAAAATTCACCACAAACATTGAATAAAAATTGAAAAAAAAACACGCTTTTAAAAACAACGTTAAAAAAACACGTTAGCTTAAATTTTTGAGAAGCGTGATTTCAAAATGTGACTAAAAACTTTAAGTTAAGATAAAAACAAACCTCTAAACCGCCGCATAAATTAATTTTTTTATAAATTGTCTAATATTAGCAAATTTAATTTTCAAAAATTTTCTTAATATTTAGTGTCTTAAATGGTCAACGGGATAGAAATATTCTATTTGGGCAAATATTTTGAAGAAAAACTCTCATTAGCGACTTTACGAAATCGAAACGCCAACTGTAACGAGAACGATGAAGTTATGATTTTAGAAGTCGTCCTTGTCGTAGCCGTTTTTTGTAAAATATCGTTACGAAAGTTACTATGAAAACGTCGAGTTAAGAAAAGCCTTTGTATAGTTCTGAATATTTTTCAGCATGATTTTTTGTACAATTATGTTTAATTTTAAAGTAAGAAACCATTTCGATGTGGAATTTCAATAAAAGAACAAAGTTTAAATTATTTTTTGTCAAAATTATCTCAGGTTCGCAATCAGTTACTCATTTCTCATTCTGATAAGATAATAAACGACGAAGAGCTATTATTACTTTACGATGTTAATAAATCTAATATTAATCTAATGTTAATAAATCTAATATTAATAAAAAATAAATTATAAAGTTTAAATAATCATATTAACAATAATTATCACTTAAAAACAACTTTAATCAGTAACCACGTAAACATCACTTAACACTCCGAAGCTCTTAACATTGAATTACACTTACGCAGCTGATCAGCTTATATCGATATATCGGCTTATATCGATATATCAGATTATATAGATATATCAGCTTATATCGATATATCAGCTTATATCGATATATCAGCTTATATCGATATAAATTTCACCACAAAAATTAAAAACAAAAAAACTTATTGACGAAGTTTATTGCGAAAAAATGTTAACGTTTTCATAATCATTTCACGTTTTTTAACACAACGCTGAAACTTTAATTTTAACCTCCAGCTTAGAACTTTGAAACGCGAATTGGGACTTACCCTAAGCTTACACATGCACATTAGCATTTTTTTGTATTAGGACGTTGCGGTTGCAGTTGTCGTAAAGTTGCTTTTACCCCCCTTCTACCCCATGTTTAACTTTTTTAAACCAGAAATATAAATCAATCAGTTAAAGAAAAAACTTTTATCTTGTTTTTTACATGAGTACATGTAAGAATAAATACTAAAATTGTCATATAGTTAATTTGCCTTGGCTATTCAGTTCATAAATTAGATAAATAATTGTCTAATTTACTTAACAAAGTGCACCGCCGAGAAGGTAAGCCTAGGGACTTTGCAATTCATCTTTAATATTATACATCTTGCAATTCATCTTTATATATATTCAATTTTTAAGTATATTTAAATAGAATGACGCTTGCGATCGAATTTAACTCACGTGTGTCACAAACAAAAACAATCTTTCTTTTTTGAACTATTTATTCTAAAAAAATTAGAAAAGATTAAAAAACGAATTTGGGTCATACTTTTAATTAAGCTAAGAATATTTTTATTATTATAAACTGTAATTTATAACTTTTACTTTAAAGATAAAAGAAAACGAAGACTTAAAAAAAATTAAAGATGCTACCAAAAATTAAGAGATCACTTTCAAAGACATTTTTATTTGAAGAAAAAAAAGTGATAGAAAAACTTTGTAAAACGCAGTTTGCCACAAATGAGGAAATTATTCTTCCTTTTCATTAAATGATTAAAATATTAAACTGATTAAAAATAATCATTCAATATATTAACCAAGTAATTAAATTTCAGTTTGAAAAACGAAATATGTAAAATCTAAATTTAATCTTAATAACTCAGGCGTCTGTTAGACAAAAATACTCCCACCAAAACTTTGATTGGTTGTGCTTCCCAAGAAAAAATAATGTCAGCATGCTCTAAACTAGCAATATGTCCTTAGAACTGCATCCTTTTTGCAATAAAGAAGCCATAGATTAATGAAGGATATGACGGAGAGAATCAAACTGAGAAAATTGAGTTTTTATCATCAGGACAAAGTGAGTCTCCAATTGTCAGGATTACGACTATTCAGCAGACGAAATTAAATAAGGTACTGGGAACTAAGGTATTTGTGCTTCAACAGTATTACCTAAAAAATTTGAAAAAAAAGTTGCAATTACAGGTCTTTCTAAAAATATTTCACCTAGAAATATAATGCACTTGCTCTCTGACATAATAGGGGGTAGTTGGACAGATTTCTCGTTTTCTGAATCTACCATCAGACGTGCAAAAAAAAAGCAATAAGTACAAGTGCAGCTAAATATCGAGAAGATATAATAAAAGCTGCAGGAAAAATCTTGCAGGATATTACTATCGGTACAAAACAAAAAAGAGATCGTTTTGCTGTTCTTGTAAATATCGATGATGATTTAAGACTTCTTGGCATTCCGCCAATGGAAAATTGTACTAGAAAATCTCATCATGATACTTTAAGAAAAATTTTGGATAAATATAAGCTAAGAACTTATATAAAGGGTCTGTCCTTTGACACAACTTCAACTAATACAGGAAAATATTCCGGCACAAACATTTATATTACAATTATATTACAGCTTGCATGTCAAAGACATGTTTATGAGCTTCACTGTAAACATTTTTGGGGAAAAGTTCACATTGGTAAAACTTATGCTCCTGAAAATATGGTGTTCAAAGTTTTCAAAGCTAATTGGAACGCAACAAAGGAAACTATGGATAAATCAAAGTTCAAAAAGTTTGACAAAGCTGCAGGTAAAGGAACGAATCTAGAAAAACAGATCGAAAAAACCGTTCAATTTTGCAAACATGCACTTGCCAATTTAGTTTTTCCAAGAGGTTATTATAAAGAACTGGTAGGAGTTACACTCACCTACTTATGTCCAGATGTAAGCTTTAATGTTTATGCTCCCGGATCAGTTTCCCTTACTCGTTTTATGGCAAAGTCTATATATTATCTTAAAATTAAAGTTTTAAGTAATCAGTTGCCCTACCAATTGACAGCTTGTTTATCAGTAAAATGGCTGAATTTATTTCTATATTTTATACTGTGTGGTTTGTGCGTTCCTCTTTTCCTCTGCACCATATCAAGACTCAAATGCGGCAGATGGTCCCTTAGGGGTGGTCCAGTATAAACGTTGGGTGGAATCTTATGATGAAGGAGCTAATTAGAAGGTTGAAAATTCAATACTTCTGAAATATCTAGACTTGTCACAGTTGGTTGGTAGGAGCTCGTGGTTTATTTTCAGTCTCTTAAATTTGATCAAAGACGATGATAAACCTTGGCTTAACTGTCCTTCATTATTTTGGGACTTTATCGATCAATTTAAAACTTTCATTGAATTTGTTCGCCGAATATATGTTGTCAACGACAACATAAGATTGTGTCAGAGTTTGTTAATTCTGTTCACAATGAAGAGGACAGGCAAGATTTACTGTTGGCCGTTCAGCATAGTAGGGATAAATTCAGGGAATTCAAAAAAATACAAACTACGGAGAGAGGCAAAAAAAAAAAAAAGGCGCTGACAAAGCATAGTTTGGAGAATATTTATTCGACTTTTCACCAAAAATACGAAGAAAATATTGTTGAGTTATAGTTTTACAAACTGTTTTTAAAGAAAATTTTTTCTTGATTATTTATTACTAATTTATCACTGTTGACCTTAACAATATCGTTATATATATTTTTTAGAAGAAAATTTATTACTTTACCTTAACTATCTCAGCTACATGATGTTCTGCAAAATAAAGTTGTTTCATTAAAACGCTTATTTTGCAGCGCCTATATAAACATCTAATCAAACTATATGTAAAAATAAAACTTTAAGGCAGATGGTACATAAATATTTTGTAAAAAAAAGTAAAATAGATGGAGGAGGGGGAGTGAAAGAAACGAACTCTCCGCCGCCCACCGCTAACCCTCCTATGTTAGAAATTATTTTCCCAACAGGGGTCCCTATGTTAGAAATTAATTAGAATAAAATTGGATTTTGGATTAAATTAATCTTTGTAAACAAGAATTTAATAAAATTTGTCACTGAAAGTTTGAGTGATAAAAAAATTGGTCAATAGATATATCCATAAATTACCTAAAATTAGAACGTTTCGCCTATTTTTCCAGTGTCAAACCAATACACTTTTTAAAAACTTGTATGTAAAGTATGGCACGAATTCGTTTTTAAATCTTTTCTAATTTTTTTAGAATAAATAGTTCGAAAAAGAAAGATTGTTTTTGTTTGTGACACGCGTGAGTTAAATTCGATCGCAAGCGTCATTCTATTTAAATAAACTTAAAAATTATAATAAGTTAGTGTGTTTTAAGCTATTTTTTTTGACCTAAATTAGTATAAATATTTTTATTGTAAACTTCCCAACCAATTCCAAATTAATATTTAGGCCTTTTAAAGTTCATAGAAAAAAAATTGGTGTTTTATTTCAATGTTTAAGGTCCCCGCTTTTTGATTAAAAAAGTTAGGGTTTTGGGGCACAAATTGTAAAAGCGGGGACCTTAAAAATGGGTTTCAAAAAAAAAATTTTAGCGTAAAATCATTTTTATCCAACCGGTCAACTAATCCAGGTGGTTGGGATTTAGTTTGAAAAAATTGTTGAAAAATGACGCACCTTAATATATATTCATGTATATATATATATATATATATATATATATATATATATATATATATATATATATATATATATATATATATATATATATATATATATATATATATATATATATATATATATACAAGGGTGGGGGTGTCACACCCCCATATCAATGATTTTTAGTCGGCAAATTGGACCGTTTTAGACTAGTTAGTCGGCAAATGTCGACCCTTTCAATATAGGTTAGACAGTCGTCACGACAGTCGGCAAATTTTGGAAAACGAGGACCTTTTTTGTTTTTAGTCGCCAAAGTTGTAATGGCACACCCCCCCCCGTGACACCTACTCGCGCCGGCCCTGTATATATATATATATATATATATATATATATATATATATATATATATATATATATATATATATATATATATATATATATATATATATATATATATATATATATATATATATATATATATATATATAATAAAGAATTTGATTGATTATCTAGGTTTTTATAAAATAGGGTTATTCAAGGTCCTGCAATTAGTTTTCGGCACAAACCTAAACAAAAGAATTATATATCATAACAAATGTGCCTTGATTCCGTGGTTTTTATTGTTAATATTTCTGTAGGAGAACCGCACTAAATCTAACAACTGCAAACAAGATATTTCAGCAATTTTACTTATTATTATTTTTCTTAACTCCTATTGTTTTTGTTTGGATACCATAGGGTGTGATAAATTCTAACTATTCTTTTTTCTTCTACAAAGTTTACTAATAATTTGTTAATTTTTATTCCTTTACTTTTAAATTTAGTTTTCATTTAAATTTAAAATTTTTATGCTTAAGTAATCTCACTTGTTGTCTTAGATGAGTATTAACTTTCCCACATTTTTTACACTTCATTTTCATTTCTGATTTATCACATGTCTTAAATTTCTTTATATCAGAAACATCATTGATGTTTAACAAAAAAATGCGTGTTTTACATTTAGCTAGAATAAAAATAAATTCTTTCTCCAATACTTCAATTATAAAATTCCAATTAATGGTTACCTTTTTTTTAAGAACTTGGATTTCTTTATAAAGCCTATTAAATTTGTCTAGATAAGCATTAACTGTGTATTTAGTATTTTCTAATATCATGTTTTTTTGCAGTTTTTTTGCAGAATTAAATAATTTTTTACTCTCTGAAAAAAATATGTAGATAACACAACTGTTTTTAAATGGAACAGTGGTATTATCGGCTTTAAAAAAGGCAGAATAATTGTCAAACTTAAGTGAAGTCATAGCTGTTTCAAAAGTATCCATTTCTATAATCAAATTTGGAAATTGTTGTTCCTCTAAAAATTTTCTAAAAAATCACAAAAACATAACAAACTAGTACAAAAATTTTAAAGTTTCAAAATAAATTAAAAATATTATAGTAATAATCATATGCCATATAATAAAGTATAATAATATTATATAACAAATATATGCAGAGATGTATTTAGATATCATAATACGATTCATATGGATATTAAAATTTGTATTCAGATATTATAATTTGATTCATATAATCTGAGTACATCTTTGTATATACTATGTATATAACAGACATATATTCATACATATATGTCTACTATAATTATAAAAAAAGGCGGAGGTGTATTTGATTCACAAAGTTAGGGGAGGGTGGCATTTCTTAGTTAAATTTGAATCAAATACACCTCCGCTCATTATATATATATATATATATATATATATATATATATATATATATATATATATATATATATATATATATATATATATAATTACCTCCGCTCATTATATATATATATATATATATATATATATATATATATATATATATATATATATATATATATATATATATATATATATATATATATATACAAATAGTGTGCTCAATGTTCTTAAAGACATTTATAGTTAGGTTATGACATTCGTGCATGACATAGTATATAGTTTATTATTACATATATATTTTATTATTAATTAGTTTGAATAAAAATTTTACTTTATATAAACAAATACAAAAATAGATATAATATTGTAATATATTAAGCAAAAAGGTAGTCTTCATATTATTCAAATATGATCTTTTTTAGATTTGATTAGATTGAAGTTCGGTACTAAGTGGGTTTGAAAAAGTCATAGCCGGTAACAAAAATTTTTGTTTTTGAAAACAAAACAAAAATTAATTTCAAAAAATAGTCGTCTCACAGTACTTGGCATATTAACGTAAAACGTAAGAAATAGTGAACCATCTTGCTACAGATCATAACTAATACAGTCTAATATTCGTACCTCTTGATACTTTAGAAAAACCTGATCTAATTAAAATGATATAACATTTAAAACTTACTTTATAAAAGCTATTTTCTAATAAAGAAGTTAACTTCAAAATCAACAAACTTGTAGAAAAATTAAAAAAACAGCGTGAATCACTATATTTTTCTGCACAAAATGGTTTTTATAGAAAAGTCTCTTTTTACAAAGCATGTTAATAGAAAGGAATCATCGACAAGCATTAAGAAAAACCACGTTACCGCTCGCAAAAAAAAACGTTTCAAAATCGTTTTAAAAACGCATAAACAAGAAGCCCCAATCGAAGTACCTAATTAAACATGATCATTTGTTGATTATTTTTTAATGTAGTTTAAAACGTAAAATAAATAAAACTTAACAAACAATAAAAGTTCTGAAGAAAATATAAAGTTACAATTAAAAAAACTTGACCACATCATTATTAAGATAATTAAATTTTTCAGTTTGAATTTGAAAGTACATGTAAAATGCATGTCAAAATTGGACAAACCAATTTTATTTCAATGATAGGGTGCAAGATATGCAATATAAAACTGATTAAACTTGGTTCGACAAAATGGCTCGTATATAAAATTATTGTTTCTAAATGTATATTTATTTATTGGTTTCAAACAAAAGAGGTCTTTGAAAACAGGTAAAAATATGTCATTTTTCCTCATTTACATAAAGCACAAAACATTAAAAACATTAAGCTCATAAATATTGAAAACTTTCATTTCAATAAAAAGTAGTTGAAAATGACTGTATCAAATTTTTTTAAACGGATCGCATGTTTCTGACGGTGATAAAGGCATTTTAACTTCCCCATGCAATATTAGCATAATTTAAATAACTATGAATTAATGAGTAGTAAAGTTAAGTTAGATTTTTTTTACATAAATATGTTCTGGTTTTAATGTAAATTTATAATATTTTTAGAAATTTTTGTACCAATATAGTATAATATCGATATCGACTATACTGGTATATCGCGATATATCAATAAAGTCGCGAATAATAATACCGATATCTACTATATTGGTATATCGCGATATGCGTTTTCCATGTTATGGTTTCATCAAGAAAAACACCTAAAAACTTTGTTACATTATGTCTTTTTTTTTAACATCATCAATAAAAATTTTAGGCAAATTTCGGGTTAAATAAGCTTTTTTAGAGACTGGTTGGAAAATAATTTTATGTTAAGAGTTAGTTTGTTGCATTTAAACTATTTGGATATACTTCTTAGTTCATCATTCATAGTATAGAAGAGTCTGTAAATGTCATTATCGGAAAAAAATAAGTTAGTGTCATCAGCAAACATGATGCTGATTAAATGCGAGGCTTTATTTAGATTGTTTATATAAATCAAAAACAATAGTGGTCTCAAAATGGAACTTTGTGGAACGCCACATGAAATGTTTAGAAATTTATTTGGATGATCATTATTGCTGAAAACAAATTGTTTACGGTTGGATAACTTTTGAACCATTTTTTAACTTTGCAATTGATTCTATAATATTAGTAAAATTTCATGATCGGCAGTATCAAATGCTTTCGAAAGGTCGATGAAAACACCAAATGTATTTAGACTTTTCAAAAGAATTAGAGATTTCACGTACAAACTGGATAATTGCATGTTATCCAGTTTGTACGTTGAGTTATTTCTTTTAAAGCCGAATTGAAAGTTGTATAAAAAATTATTAGAATGAAGATAATTGTATAATCTATTGTACATAAAACGTTCTAATATTTTTGAAAATGTGGAGAGGACAGAGGGCGATAATTACTGATATTTGTTTGATCACTTTTTAAAATTGGAGTAACTTTAGCAATTTTTAGTTATTCAGGAAAAACTCCTTAACATTTGCAGATGATTTTGATTTAAGATATTTATATAAAGCTTCTATTTTATTTTTGATGATTTTTAAAATCCCCTGGTCAGCCATGGGTTGTTTAGTTTTTTTAGATTGAATGTTTTTTCAATAATATAAAAATTAACGTCATACACGAAATAAAATATTTCAAAAAAATGATCGTAAATTTTGTCTGCATTATCATTAAAGTTAATATGCTTCCAGTGTAAGAGTGATAATTGGTTTTTAAATTTTTTTATATTGGTTTCGTTAAAAGTGCGTATTTTAACTTTATTTGATTTGGTTATATTTTCAGAGTTTGATTTAAGCAATAAAAAATTGGAAAATGATCAGATATATCCGATTTTAGAATACCTGTTTGGATATCGTTGTCGGATATATCTGTTGTAATGATATTATCAATCAAAGACGTTGAGTTTTTTGTACTCTTGTTGGACGATTAATCAAGCTTCAGTTTCAAAAAAAAGTTCGTAAAAGTTTTTAATTTTATTATCTTCACTGTATAGAAAACAATTCATATATAATCCCCAATAATAAAAATCTTTTTTTTTTCCCTAATACCTTTTTTAAAAATAGTTTGTTTTAAAAAAATGCTCAAGTTCTCACTCACGGCTTCAGGTGGTCGATAACAACAGTTTAACAATATGTTTTTTGATTCATCGTTTATTATTTTGAAAGTTAAAATTGTTTTATCGGGACAACTAAATAAGCGCGAATTTCATAAGAGCAAACTGGCATGAATGCGAATGGCTCAAGTGATCAAAAAAAAAAAAAAAAAACAATAAATCTGTTTAGAAAAATTTGCTGGGTTTACAACACAAATTGCTTCAGTAGGACTTTCGAAAGCTGGCAATGGACCTTTGGACTATACAACCATAACCGAATAAAAATAGTTATTCAATAATGAGCATATGTTGCCGGTATCTGTAGTGATGTTGCTATTAGCTGTTTCTAGCGTTGTAATAGTGTTAGAAAAAAAAAAAAATTATATGTTGTCTCCTAAAGTTTTTATTTTTTGAATTTATTTATCTCAAAATTAAAAAATGTGGAGAAGAATAAAATAATTGTAATAGTGTTCCTAACGCTCTGTTTGCTTTGTACATGTGCATGTAATTCTTTGAGTAAATGGTGCGCATTACGACTTGCATTAATAAACTTGGCCCAAGAGGCGCGTTTAGCTTTGACCGCCTTAATAAGATCTGGTGTTACCCATTGCTCCTGTTTTTCAGTGAAGGGAGTAGTTGTTGATGGAATGTATAGATTGATAGCTTTATTATACACATTTACTAGGAGCTGGTAGCTATTGTTTGCATTTAGACCAGCGAATTCTGTTTCACAATTAACAGCTGCAACGTGCGAGGATATTGCTGCCTAGTTTGCTCGGCTCCAAATAAGTTAAGGTCGTAATGGCAAAGTAGGCAAGTTGTCAGGGCCTACACCAGCGAATTGACCTTCAATGAAGCAGTGTGCCTGACCCATTGCAGTGTTACCGAGAGAATTACCTTGTTCGATGAAGATAGCACGGTCTGGCTCATTTGTTATGATCAGATCAAGTGTGCTAGTGGGCTCGACGTGTCGACTACTACGATACGTTAGGAATGTGACAAACTGAGTTAGGTGACATTCATCAAGACACTTTTGAAACCTGATATCGCCTTGACGCTCATCTCTCACGTGAGCAACTGTTGCAATGCCACCGTTAACTTCGATAGACTCATAAGATGTATGGCTGAAATTAAAATCTCCATATAGTAGCATTGTCGAGCAGTTTTTATTAGGAAGTATCTGCCGAGCGGCCGTGATCGATATGATACACTGAGTAAGAACTTGATCATTAAGGTCGTGAGGGCGATATATGCAGCCGAGGAGAAACAATTCTTCACCAATTTTTATTTTTCGCCAAGTTTGCTCAATTGATGTTGAGTTAAGCTGAGTAGAATTAACATCATTGACTATAATATTGTCTTTTGTGTAAATGGCAACTCCACCACCCCTATTTTCTCTGTCTTTGCGATGAGATTGGTAGCCGGGTATGGCAACGTCTGAGAAATCTGTGAACCAAGTTTCCGCAAAAAATATGACTTGTGGCCAACTAAATTTAGGCAGAGCAGAGAGTCTGCCCAACAGCTTTTGGCGTTTGTCATTATTGAGTGAGCATAGGTTGTTTGCCTAGAAGCTTAGATGGCTAGGTGGAACAGTGGAAGAGTTCGGCTAAATTGGTTTTATTTTTGCTTGAGATACCGTTCTAGGACGTCTAGATGGTAGTAGAGATTTCTGGTTTAGGAGCGGCTGTTCGACTGACGTAGTCAGCCAGGGCTCTGGCTGGGGATGCAAACACATAGCACTGGTTGAACGTTGATTCGATGACATTGATGCAACTGATGCGACCTGTCCTTCGATGTATACGTTCCGAAAAGGTTTATCACGAATTTTAGCAGCAGCAAGTTCGTCATTTAGCTTCTTGAGCTGGGTGCGAGTGGCGTTAAACTCAGTTTGTTGCTCTGGACTTCGGTCTTCGCGAGCGTAGACAACCTTGTATGTCTCTTGCTTGTGGTGGGCGCATGTTTTGAGTATTTCAGTTCGAGATGAAAGATTAGATAGCGAAACCTAGATAATGTTCGAGTTTGACATATTTAGTTTGTTTTTACTTGTTTTGATGCGGTTAACATGTATAATACCAGTAGCATCCTTCAATCCCGCTGCTAAGAAAAAATCCTCAACAAGCTTTTTATCGTTTACTGTGCTAGACTTGTTAAGACCAACTACAATGACGTTTAACTCGCGACTTTGAATATTTTTATTTTGAGCGGCTATAAAGGTACTTAATTCCTGCCGTTGCTGTTTACTCTCGTCTTTTAGGGCTTTTTCTCTTATTTCACTAGACCGTTTCATATTTGCCAGTGCAACAAGTACAGCTGCCTTGATCATTAGAGCGATATCAATTTGGTAACTTTACATGAGAGTAGCGTTTAAATCCTTTATATCGATTGCTGCTTGGAAGGCTTTGGTTGCTATTTCTTCGATTGTTGACATAGTTGATAAGTTTTTAAATTTTTAATTCAGTTTAAATTATTTAAATTAATTTAGATATTTTATATTTAATTATATAAACTTTAACATATTTATATATAATAATAAAATATCTGCAATATATTTACTAATAATTACTTATAATAGAAATATGATTGTCAAGACGCAAAAGCTTTGATAAAAAATAATCCGAAAACAAACAACAGATAAGAAAAAAGGTGCGGTTAGGTGCGAACGCAAAATGATTCTTGAAAAATTTGTAGGAAAAAAATAAATCAGACAACAAAAATGTAATGCAAAATTCGTCTATAATATTAAAAATTTATATATAGAAGTTAAAAATATGTTAAAAACCTCTAACAATAATAATTAGACTTTATATAACAGGTATATATTTACATATAAGTGTAGATAAATGAATACTTATTAGTAATGTATATTAAGTTACTTAATAATGTATATTAAGGTTACTCTTTGAGTCAATAAAATACAGTAGTATTTAAAAAAAGTAAATGTATAGACGAGTTGCGTGATGACGCGTTTTGTTTTTCTTACCAGTCCCACGCGGTTTCGGCAGTATAGAAAATAAACATAAATAAAACATGAGTTTCATTCCTATAATATAATTTAAATATAATTTTTTTTATATACTATTTAGTTGTATAATTTTTTTTTTTTTCACATTTATTTATTAAACTATAATATATATATATATATATATATATATATATATATATATATATATATATATATATATATATATATATATATATATATATATATATATATATATATATATATATATATATATATATATATATATTATTTAAATAGATTAAAAAATTTAATATGTGGAGTAAATCAAAATATTTTCAAACTCTTAACAATGAAGAGCAATTAACATACAAAGAAAAATTAACTCTGGGAAACGGATCGGTCTTGCCAGATTCATTTTCTATTGATGACTGGCAAAACAATATGACACTGCTTCCTAATATATCACTTGGTAGTATACAACTCTACCTTATTAATACACCTAGTCCATTCATCAGAGAGAATATAAGAGCATATAAGTCTTTAGAAGCATGCAACTTCTTTATTTCTGGACACGTACATGATGTTTTTTATCATAAAATTAAAAACATTGACTACTGTTACTTGAAAACTAAGGTAATGTAGTATGTAAAAAAATTATTTAACAATTAATTACTTTTTTTTAAAATTATGGTTGTTTATAGGTACTGCCAAGTCAGCGGCAAGGACAAAGACAGGAGCAATACAGCGTTTGGGTTGCACTGCATAAAAAAGACTGGATTTTGACCAGTAACTGCTCCTGTATGGCCGGACTTAGATCAGCCTGCAGCCATCTTGCTGCTTTATTGTTTAAATTACAAGCTTGTGTTCAATTGGAACTAAACGAGGAAACAGCATGCACAAGTAAATTGTGCGATTAGAACAAATCAAGAACTAAGGCTGAACCAGTCTCATTGAAGCATATGAACCTCAAACGGCCAAAATTGTAATGCAAAAGTACCATGTATAGAGCCTCCTGTCAATTACATGCTTAACGGATTCACAACACACCACGGTGCCCCTCTTTCAAAAGAAGATAAAAAAGATTTAGAATCTCTTTTTAAAATTTCACCAAAAGCAGAAGTTTTTACATGTATAAACTGGTTATTAAGCACTGGTTATAATAGTGAAACGGATTCAGCTGATGAAGACGACCGGACAAATTTGCCAAAGCCCTTAACCTATTTATACGATCCATTAATTGTTAATAATTCTTTACATGAAGTTAAAAAAATTTCAAAACAGCGTTTTATGGAAAATAATCTAGTTATCTAAGAAAATATCTAGTTATCAAAAGCAATTTGAACAACTTGTTATGGTTACCATGACACAAAGTGATAATAAAATTTGGCACTTACATAGAGCAGGTCGTATTACAGCTTCCATATCAAAACAAGCATTTTGTACTGATATTAAAAACCCATCATTAAATTTTATTAATGAAATAATGCAGTATAAACAAAACCCAAACGTACCTGCTTTAAATTACGGTAAAAGAAACAAAGAACACACCAGGAAGTGCTACAACACTTTATTAGCACCAGAGCACAAAGATTTTTGCTTGGCTGGTGCTGGATTGTACATTAATACTAAAAATCCATGTTTACGAGCAAGTTCTAGAAATTAAATGCCCATTTAAATTTAAGAATGGTCTTGATGGATGGAAAGAGGAGAAAGGAAGTCCAATTGATATTTATGGCAACATAAAAAAAGAGCATAAATATTACTATCAAATGCAGCATCAGATGCTTGTAACAGGTAGAACTTGTTGTGACTTTTTTGTATGGATTAATGGGCTTACAAAAGGAGATAAATTTTTATTGAGTCCAAAAAGATGACAATTTTTGTAAAACATTACTGAATAAATTGAAAAATTTTTTTATGGAAGTGATACTTCCAGAACTAATATGCAGAAAAAATGACCCGAAAAATGAATTAGAAGAGAAAAAATGTCTTTGTCAGAAGCCTAGTTTTTATCCAATGATTGCATGTGATAGTCCAAATTGCAATATTGAATGGTACCACTACTCATGTGTTAGTATAAAACATGCACCCAAAAAATCTTGCAATGATACAAAACAAGAAGCAAAAACAATAATAAAATAAATTTTAGTTTTTCAGTTAAGTTACAACACTATTACTCATATTTAAAAGTCCACTAATAATAAGTACAATGTTATCTAGTAAACCCACTCGACTTAAAGGTAATTTAACATTCAAAATATCACATTTTTTTAAGCGTCCAATAACTTGCTCCACGTGAATTCTTATATTGCCAAGCTGTATAGATTTGTCTAAATCTTTAGCAGATATTTGACTTCTTCCTTTTGTAAAAGCTTGCACTTTTATTATCGCACCTTTTGCTGCAACTTCTTTTTTGATTCGGAAACCTCGGTCTGCTAGTATAAAATCATCAGTTTCAAGCATGTTGAGAAAATCTGACTGAATGGTAATCTGTTTATGTGAAACACGGCCACTCCAACCTTCAGAACAGAAACTTACAGAACCTGTTGGGGTGATACTAAAAAGATACTTAATTGTATTACTATTTTTATAAGATGACCATGACTGAGTATTTTTATAAGATGACCATGACTGAGTATTTTTATAAGATGACCATGACTGAGCCCAAGAGTTTAGCCCTTGGGATCTTTGTATAAATATTTCAAAATAATTGAAATATAACTTTGTAAATTTGAAAAACAACGAGGTATAACTTTATTATAACTCTCATTATAATTCGATCAAGCCAATTTATTAAAAATTTAAGTCTAGGTGCTATAACAACAATCCACCATCTAAATATTTTTGGTGCTAAACCATAATTTATTGAAAATCTGAAAGCGAGATCTTTTATAAATAATCCTTGGCGTATTCGCATTAAAACTAACAATAAATGGTCTTCTAAGGATATTTTTTTTGAAAACCTTTGGACATTATTTTTAATTCTTTCAAATAGCCACATAAAGGTTTCTGCACTTTTACCAGTGTAAAATCGAACTTTACCATTGTTTTTTGAAAAATTTTTGTATGAAAACTTTTGAGACTCTAATTTTGTAATTTTTTGCAACTGATACAACTCTAAATTCCTTTCTATAAGTTCTTTTTGCAGGCTTTCAAATTGATCATATTCATTCTGAATACCTATAGATTAATGTTACTTTAGATACATTTACATAATAAACCACTTTGAAATCAGAAAATTATAAAAATAAAGTAAATTATTAAAGAAATTGTTCTCATAATAGTTATTCTAATTAAATCGTTAACAGTAAGGTAATTATAATTCTTATAAAGTAAGTTACAAAAAAACTACAAAACCTACAAAAAGTAAATAATGCAAATCTAAATAATGCTAGTTAATTATACATGGGATATAAAAGTATTTATAAATGTGAATATACCAAGTTATTATCAAGATCAAATAAACTCAAATGCAAAAATTAAATTATAAAAATATGTACCTTTTTCAAAAGTTAATGGATTCATATTATTTCCTGCTAGAGAAACTAAATTTGTAAAAACTTATAGTTTTTGTGATGTGAATATAACAATTTATTATCCAGATTAATTGTATACAAATAAAAAAAATTCAACTATAAAAATATGTACCTTTTTCAGAAGTTAACTGTTCCATGTTGTTTTCTGCTGTAGAATCTAAATTAGTAAAAATTTGTGCTTTTCTTTTCTGAGCACGTTTAAAACGTTTTTTTTATTTAAAACATTTTCTGGAACATTTTTATAATTAAAAATGCTTGGTACATAGTTAGCGATTCCACGGCTTAACAAAAAACATTTGACGTTTGACAAAAAACACGTAATTTTCATAAACTTTGCAGGTATAAGCTCTGCATTGTGCAAGAAAGTTAAAAGCTTGATTTTCACTATTTAAACTACAGGTTGCCCTTATTTAAACTGTTTTTTTCAAAACAAAAACCTGATAATAATATTGGACCAAAGCTCGCTTTGGTAGACTTGAGTAAGTAATTTTTTTACTCTTTTTACATTTATTTATTTATTTTTGTTTGTTTGTTAAAGTATTATGAACTCTAGTAATACTTACTTTAATTCCCTTATTTTAGGTATTGGCATTAACAATAGTCCTGAAAAAATGGTTGCTCCATCTATAACTCAAGAAAGTAAGTCAAATTTTTAAATTAGGAATACTGTAGCACAAATTTTTTGATTTTAATAATTCTATTTATTGAAACCAAAGTGTAATGATCCACCCCTAATTTTTGCTTTGTTGTCACTTAAGTTAAGTTTACTTTTAATATTAGCATCCAACACTGTCTTGGATTATCTTAATATTAATGGAGGCATTGTATACCTCAAAAATCCAGATTTGATTTTAACCAATAGTCATTTTCTTACAAATTTGTAAAGAAAAAGATAAATTTAATTTTATTTGGTTTCTTATATCTAGAATTATGCTTATCAAGTGCCTTAAAAAGTCAAAAGATTTCATCGCAAAATTAAATCGTGCCAAAAATTTTGTTTTAACAAAGTATTGTTTCAACAAAGTATTCTCTTTGAATGTTGCATTTAATGATGTTGTTGGTTTGTTACCTTCTGATGCTAGTTCTACACCTACTTATATTATTCTATTATTCTTTATTTGATAGGTTAAATCACGAGATAATATAGGGAGTTTTTTTTATCCGAATTGGAAACTGGAAGATTCTCTTCATTAACTTGTGTTTCATGAAGAAAACTATCAGAACCATTTCCTAAGGGATATATACAATAGAATTGGAGAAAGGGATATATACAATAGAATTTGGAGAAAGGGATGTATCCAATAGAATTTGGAGTAACAGAGCACAAAAAGTTATCATTAGCGATTTGCAAGTTTAAATCAAAAGATACAAAAACAGTAACGTGATTAAGAACAATTTCACAGTTGTATAGATAAAAATAGGGGTAGAACTAGCATCAAAAGGTAACAAACCAACAACACCAGAAAAAGTATCATTAAAAGAGAAAACTGAGCTCAAAAAATCTAATGTTATGTTCCCTGAAATTTTTTTTTTATATATCTTAATTTATTTATTTTATATCTTTTTTTATAAGGTTACCACTTTTAAGCAATCACTTTTAGAGTTCAAAATTACTGGAAGAGCAAGACGAAGTTTATATAGCAAGATAACAATTAACAAATGACTTGAAAGATTGTATATTATATGAATCAGGGAAACAAGATGAATGGAATGAATTCCAAATAACTGATGTTTGAGGAAAAAAATTAGATGATTAAGAATTTTAGGAGCACTTATAATATAATATACAAATACTAACTTTGAAATGCTTTGTATATAAGCATTTCAAAGCAGTGATGATTTAAGAAAAAGATTAGGCAAAGTGAGTGTATCTGATAGGGTGCGTCAGGGAAGATTGGGGTGGTTTGGGCATGTAGAGAGTAAGGATGCAGATGACTGGTTATCAGCATGTAGAAAGTAAGAACTTTTACGAGAAAAAGGTAGAGGTAGAAACAGAAAAAATTAGAAAAGTGTGTTTCAGACGATTTGAAAATGTTACATTTATGGAAAGAAGATGTTTAAGACCGAGTATGTTGGAGAAGCGGCATTATGAGAAACGTCCAACTCGTGCAAGCACGGAAACAAAGACGCTAAAACAATGATGATAAGGTTTTTATGAGAGGTCAGTGCGAAGAGATAATCCGAGATGATGTAAAGACATAGTAACAGTGTTGCTATTAATCAGTATAGGAATATCAATATCATTCCCAATTAGAAGCGTTTAGTGCCACAGGGTCTGTATGTTTTGTGATTGTGATGTTATTGTTGTGATGTTTTGTGTTAATAGACAACTTGGCTAACCTTCTCGCTGGTGTCTATTGTTAAAAATGATTATTAGTTTGTTTCCTTACTGAAATTTGTTACTTCTAATCATTCACTAAAAGCCAAGAAATAAATTTTAGAATAAAAACATTTTTTTATGTTTTTTTAATTTTTTTATCTTAGGCGTTGTCAATAGTTCACATAAACAAAAGTTTAATAAATAAGTATAACATAAGAAACTTACTCTCAAAGAGTAAGTTTCTTATGTTATACTTATTTAGTTTAAATTTTTTTAATTTTTAAACAAATGAACAAAATATTTTTAATACTTTGTGTATCTGTGCTTCTAATAATATTTTTGTAATATTTTAGGGTAGAGATTCTGCTGTTATACCTGTCTATTGCTGTTGTAATTACTCCAAATTACTTTCAGGATATTCATTTGCTGTGAGTAGTTTTCAATAAAAAATTCAATTTTAACTTTATTGAAGAAACTTCTGCCTGTTAAATAGGTCATTCTGATAGATTTCAATGACCTTACATAATAATTTACTAACCGGTCTGTAAATTATAATATAGTTTCAGGGATGTAATTTTTGGATTTCATGAATCCTCTACCCATATTTGCATGGAATAATAATATAATCCCAAATTTTGTTTTTCAAATCTAAGTAAATAAAAGAAAACCCTTAGTCTGTAAAATAGATGTTTCTAGTCAATCTCGTCAGATTAAAAAAAAATTGGATCATTATGAAAAATTTTGAGTTTAATGTAATAACGGTTCAAAATATCAAATATATTCAAAGTCAATACCCAATTGGTTTGTGCAGCCCTTTTATAGTACTTTACTGACCGGTCTGTAAATTATACAATAATTTCAAAGTGATTTACTATTTGGATTCCATGATTCCTTTATTCATATTTGCATGTTGTAGTTACAAAATAACTCCAAATTTTGTTTTCCAAAACTAAGTAAATAAGTGAAAACCCTCAGTCTGTAAAACAGATGTTTCTGGTCAATCTCGTTAGATTAAAAAAAAAAATTTGATCATGAAAAACTTTGAGTCTAATGTAATAAAGTTTCAAAAATATCAAATATATTCAAAGTCAATATGCCCAATTGGTTTGTGCACTCTTTTTAGAATAATTTACTGACCGGTCTGTAAATTATACAATTATTTTAAAATGATGTACTATTTGGATTACATGATTCCTTTATTCATACTTGCATGTTTTAACTACAGTATAATCTCAAATTTTGTTTACCAAAACTAAGTAAATAAGTGAAAATCCTCAGTCTGTAAAATAGATGTTTCTGGTCAATCTTGTCAGGTTAAAAAAAAAAAAAATTGGTATTTTATTTTTTAATAGTTAGTGGATTGCCATAGATAATGACAACTCAAGTTCAATAATGGTTCAAAGGTTATGCAAAAGTCAAAATGAAACCAAAACGAATTAAGTTAGGTAAAACCCTCAGTCTGTAAAATAGATGATTCTGGGTAATCCGGATATATTAAATTTTTTTTTTTAATTTTATTTTGTTATAGTTATGAAATTACTATGGAAAATTTCAAGTTAACTCTAATAATGGTTCAAAAGTTATTCAAGAGTCAATATGACACCAAAACTAAGTAAATAAGTAAAAACCCTTAGTCTGTAAAATGGACGATTCTGGACAATCCCAACAGAATTAAAAAAAAAAAAAATTTTTTTTTTTTTCTTATAGTTGTTCAATTACTATAAAAAATTCCAAGTCAAATTTGATAACGGTTCAAAAGTTATTCAAAAGTCAATATAATTCAAAAATACTCTTTTTTTTGGTGCCATAACACTGCAAATTTTCTATACTTAATCCCTATACCTTTCATCAAAAAATCATCCATTTTTTCACTACAAGAAATTCAATAACTTTGGATCCGCTCAACTTCAAAAGCTGAATGACCCCTCATTTTATAAGTCAAGTCAGGTTCTATACAATGATATAAATTTTATATGCTTATTTGAATTATAGAAAATTCGTCTGGAATGGCTGACATAGTCAAGATTTAAAGGATTGTCAGACTTTTTTCCTATAATAAACAAAATCTGAAATTAGAGGGCAATTTACAAATAAATATACTTTAATTATGCTGATAAAATTTAAAAAATTTATAAATACTTATCAGAAATAAAATGATCACTACAAAGTCAAGCACATTCTATGGATTTTTCAGACCAGTTTTTTCTTCGAATTGCTAATAGCCATAACTTACGTTTCTTGGCTTGTTTTTTTATCTGGTATTCTGTAGAAGCTTCTTTTGATTTCATTGTCAGTTTTTCTAACATTACTGCAACCAACAGCACAACAATTATCTGGCATAACTCTTAGTTTGTTGCAGTTTAAATAGCTTGAAATTGTGTGTGAAATGCGATGTTTTGTTTTTTTTATACTGCCAGCAAAATACGCATGCGCTAATTAATGTAAACATTTAAACCCGTCTAGAGTAATATAATAGTTATAATAGAATAATATAATAATGTAAAAAGAAAAAAAAGGATATTAAGAAAGGAAAAGAAAGTATAGTACTAAAAATAATACAAAGAAAACGTAATCGAGAAGAAAATAGAAAATGTATATATATATATATATATATGTGTAAATGCAGAAAACTCCAAAAAAACGACCAAAAAACAAAAACGCGTCTTATCTGTTCAGAAGTCATAAGTCGAAAAAGTATGTTATTTTATTATATATTTTATTATATATAGTAATTATAATAATAAAAATAATTTTGACGTGGTTTAAGTAAATAATTAACTATGTTAAATGTCATCATATGGTGAAACATTTTAATAGCAGTTTAGAGGTAATTTAAAAAAAGTTAGTTAAAGATAAACATTAATATTCGTTCATAAATTACGTCACGCAATATTTGTCTGTTTTAGACTCCCTCCTCTTCCCTCGTGACAGCATCGTAACTTTTTAGTAACAATTTCCGTATGAATTATCACAAAACCACTAATTTTTCCCCTAAAGCGTGACAATTTATTATTACCTAATTACAAACATAATAAATTATATATTTGTATGATTTCGAATGAATATAATTAATTTTAATTCTTAAAGACTTTTTTTTGAAAGACAATTTTTATATTATTAATCTTTAAATCAATAACTTTTATATATGCAAACGATTGCTAAAAATAGGGGTCACAATTTTAACAATTATTTACATGTATATGAATTTAATACTTATTAAACGCGCGTAAGAGGTATATTTCTTTGGCTTCCCCGGCTTTTATTTATTTTGAAAAGGACGACTGAATAAGCGCGAGATTCATAAGAACGAACTGGCATAAGTGCGAATGTCGTAAGCGCGAAATAGCATAAGCGCAAATTGGCATATGTGCAAACTGGCATAAGCGCGAAACGTTGCAAAAACTGGCATATGTGCGAATCGGCATAAGTGTGCCAAATAAATTTGCAAACATTGGCATAACTGCGAAATGGCATAGGCGCGAATTGGTATAAGTGTGAAATACTGGTTTAGACTTATGCCAATATTAGAAACTTTATTTGGCGCACTAATGCTAATTCGCAGTTATGCCAGTTCGAATTTATGCCAGTTTTTGTAACTGTTTCGCACTTATGCCAGATCGCACTTATGCCAATGCTTGCAAATTTATTTGGATTTGCAGTTATGCCAGTTCGCACTTATGCCAGTTTTTGCAACTGCTTCGCACTTATGTCAGTTCGCACTTATTCAGCAGCCTCTAAATTTTAAAATATTGCTTAAAATGGACACCACGAATTTACTATTTATTAATAAATTAAGATTAATCGCTGAACTAAAAAAAAAAAAAAAAAATTACAATTATACAAACAATAGCAAAATTATATCATTAAAAATCATGATAAAAAATAAATTTACACATTTCTATTAAAAAATAAAGTATTTAATCTTTTAATAGAAAAATTTATGGAATCTTCTTCAGGAAATTTTATGGAAACTAAGCAAATCAAAAAATCCCATAAAAATTCTAATTTCTATTAAAGAAAACCACCTAGTTTTTAAAATACATTGTTATCGGAAGTCGTAAGAGTTTAAGTTTTATTAGTACTATTCATAATATCAAAGTTTAATAATTGTATTTTTAAAGTTCTTTTATTTCATAAGTAAAAAGAAAAATGAAAAAATTTTTATGAACTAAATCTGATTTTAGAACTGATTATATCTTACACAGCAAAATCTAAAATTCTTGTTTTAAGCAAAAAAAAGTCTTAAAACAAGAAAAAAATGACTTGTCCATCACGTAAGAATAATCTTTTCTTGTTTCAAGTATTTTTATTCTAAAAATAAGAATTTTTTTTCTTGTTTTAAGAACTTTTTTTCTTAAGTTTTTTTTTTATTTCTTTCTTGTTTCAAGAATTTTTATTCTTTAAACAGTATTTTTTTTTCTTGTTTCAAGAATTTTTATTCTTAAAAAAATTTTTATTCTTAAAAAAAGAATTTTTTTTTTTGTATCAAGAATTTTTATACTTAAAACAAGAACTTTTTTCTTGTTTCAAGAATTTTTATTCTTAATATAAGAATTCTTTTTCTTGCTTAAAGAATTTTTATTCTTAATGTAACAACTTTTTTTCTTGTTTCAAAAATTTATATTCTTAAAATAAGATTTTTTTCTTATTTGAAGAACTTATTTTCTTAAAATTATGTATTTTTTCCTTGGTTCAAGAATTTATATTCCTTAAAAAAAATCATTTTTTACTTGTTTTAATGTTATTTTTATTTAAAATAAGATTCTATTTTTTTGTTTCAATAATATTTCCCCTGAACTATAAAACAATATTACAAAAGTACTTTTTCTATGGAAAAAATGAAACATTATATATTCAAAAAGCATTTATACATTAAAACAACAAATCTAATCGTTGAAATAAGAAATTATTCTTAGCTATGTTTTATTATTGTTCATGCTTGTAGCGGCAATACTCCTCCCATGTCCATGACAAGTGCATTCCAATAAATTTTATGACGAATTCAGAAAATGAAAAACTTCATTAAATAATCTTTTGCTACACAAATCACATCGTCTGCATCGTCTGTTACATACAGATAAGGATTTTTTAAATCTGAAAATAAATTTTACAAACTCAAAATTGATATATGTATATATATATATATATATATATATATATATATATATATATATATATATATATATATATATATATATATATATATATATATATATATATATATATATATATATATATATATATATGTATATATATTTATATATATATATATATATATATAAATATATATAAATTTATATATATATATATATATATATATATATATATATATATATATATATATATATATATATATATATATATATATATATATATATATATATATACACACATTATATATATATATATATATATATATATATATATATATATATATATATATATATATATATATATATATATATATATATATATATATATATATATATATATATATATATATATACATGATGTACATGATATATATATATATATATATGTATATATATATATATATATATATATATATATATAATATATATATATACAAATAGTATTGCGTACTATGGTAAGAAATCTGACGTCATACTGAAAAAGCCTGCTGCTGGGGGCTTCAGTACATACATCGACTGACAAATAGCCTGACTCGCAGTGGAGTGCTGCTACATCAACTGAGGGTTTGGGATGGGGAAGCAATTGTTTTATTCATCATTCATTGGTATAGCTTAAGGTAAGCACAAAAAGTGAGCAAATGCTTATCAAAACACGCTTTAGTAAGTGTATATATATATATATATATATATATATATATATATATATATATATATATATATAGTCTTGCATGTCTCTTGCGTAGCATCAAAAAATATTTCCCATAAACTGTAGTTTTAAAGAGCGCGTTAATAAACTAGACCAGAAAAAGTTTTAAAAATTAATTTTTTTTTTTAATTGATAGACTGCCTGGCCAAACCAAACCCTCAGTCGATGTAGCAGCACTCTCTTGCGAGTCAGGCTATTTGTCAGTCGTTGTAGCAGCACTCCCTTGAGAGTCAGGCTATTTGTCAGTCGATGTAGCAGCATTCCCTTGCGAGTCAGGCTATTTGTCAGTCGATGTAGCAGCACTCTGTTGCGAGTCAGGCTATTTGTCAGTCGATGTAGCAGCACTCCGTTGCGAGTCAGGCTATTTGTCAGTCGATGTAGCAGCACTCCGTTGCGAGTCAGGCTATAAGATAGTCGATGTAGCAACATTTACGCATGTTTAAAAAATGTTTTTTATTAAATCAATAACAAAAACACCACTAATTAAAAAAAACTTTCTAGTCGTTATAATTGCGGTTTTTTAAAAATTTTTTAAAAAACAATTAAATTTAATGTACTTCCGCATAAATTAATTGCTTTGACATTTCGATGACAATCAAAAACAGCTTAAGAGACGAGGTAATTAAAATTGTAGTCGTAAGAGACTTTTTTTACATTAAAATGCTCTTAAAGCGACACTATATGAGTATATATATATATATATATATATATATATATATATATATATATATATATATATATATATATATATATATATATATATATATATATATATATATTTATATATATATATATATATATATATATATATATATATATACATATATATATCCACTTTACAAAAATCAAATAAAATTGTTATTCGAACTCAATTTGTTAGTGTTTTAATAACTTGTGTTTCCACCACGAGCTTTTATTACTTCGTGTAGTCTGTTTTTCATTGAATCAACTAATTTTTTGGTAATTTCTGGAGTGATTGAGCCCCACTCTTTCATAATTACTAATTGTAGTTGTTGTTTATTCCTTACATCGTGGGTGCTTATTCTTCTACCTAGTTCATTCCACAGATGTTCGATAGGATTCAAATCTGTTGTATATGTCAAATAGCTAAGCAACTTCATACACCCCCACAAGATTGTGGGGGTGTATGAAGTTGCTTAGCTATTTTAAATATAAGCCATTCCTTGACACATTTAGCTGTATGTTTTGGCTCATTATCTTGCTGAAAAATAAATGACCTAGTAAGTCCCAATTTGTGGGCACTTTCTTCCAGATTATTTTTTAAAATGTTTAAATACACATTTTGATCCATATTTCCATCAATGAAAACTAAGTTACCTACACCAGAAGCACTCATACACCCCCACACTAAAACGCTTCCTCCACCATGCTTCACCGTTGGACACAAGTTTTTTTTTTAAATGCTTCATTTGGCTTTCTCCAAACTTTAACTCTTCTATTTGATGAAAACACATTAAATTTTGACTCATCGATAAAAAGAACCATTTCCCAGAATGTCTGTGGTTCATTAATATAAAGTTTTGCAAAGTGTAGTCGTTTGGCTTGTTGACTTTGCTAATGAAGGGCTTTTTCAATGATACTCTACTATTGTATCCAGCTCTTCTTAAGGTTATTCTAACAGTTTCAGAGTCCACTTTTAAATTGTAATCATTTTGCAGCATTCCAGCAAGTTTCGGAGCACTTATTTTAGGATTTTGGATGACTGTTATTAAAATAGCTCGTTGATGAAATACTAAAATTTTATTTGGACGTCCTGTGGCTTATCAGCAATTTTTTTTTGTGGTTTGGTATTTCTTGATAATTGACTGCACAGTTGCACGTGATTTCTTTACTATTCCTCCTATTTTTCGCTGTGATTTTCCCTCCTTCCATAGTCTAACAATAAGCGATCTAATTTCCTCTGCAAACTCTCATTTTTTGTTAATAATCTAACATAAATAAAAAATATAAAAAAATTTATATAGAGAAAAAATAATACTAAAATCTTACTAAATCTAATTTATGTTTTAAAAATGTTATTTTAATACTGATTTAGTAGCAAATTGAGGTTGGAGTGCAAGGTGGATGAAAACATTTTTGGCGCTAAAACAGGAATTATTTATTTTAAAATGTCATATTTTATTATTTATTTATTATTTTATAAAATATTTTTATACAATACTTCTTGAATGGTTAACTGATATAATTTAGTTAAAATTATACTTATATGTTTGTTGTTATCACGTCTGAAAAATGTACCGAATAGGTGGATGAAAACTTTTTTGACAGAGTGTACATATATATATATATATATATATATATATATATATATATATATATATATATATATATATATATATATATATATATATATATATATATATATATATATATATATATATATATATATATATATATATATATATATATATATATATATATATATATATATATATATATATATATATATATATATATATATATATATATATATATTAAGTGTTTTCAAACAATATGTCCAGTTTTAGTCTTTTAAAAGTAATTGCAGCAAGTTCTTTATTAATGTATTGATTTCAATACATTATTGTACCTAACTCTAACCCTAACTAAGCAAAAACATAAAAATGCCTGAAGTTGCCAATTTTTCGCTGACCTCGTTTTTATCTTTCATAGTAAAACCTTTGTAAAATGGCTTTATGTTTGCCGATTGTGATCTGATGCCAACCTAAAACAGTTTACGGACGAAAATTGATTACTCACTTTAGTTTTACTAATTTTGAGGCTTGTGTATGCATGCATACTTACCTGCATTTGGGTGGCAGTGGGTGAGGAACTGCCAACTTTTGTATTCCATAATGCAAAAGTGTACCAATGTCTTCATTCTTGCTGAGTCAACTGTGATAGAAGACTTTAATACATGAGCTATGTCGCCGACAATCTGAATTAAATAATAATATTAAAAAAAAAACTTTATAAAGCAGAGAAAACTTATAGAATAACCTATTAGAAGACATGGCAGTTTTGAAAATACCTTCTCACTTGAAAAAGGATTCGTGATTTTGAAACACTATTACATTTTATCCAATAAATATATGAAATCAAAAATGAAAAAAAAATTTACTAATAGCACATTAGGGAAACATTGATATTTCTATAAAAATGCTGCAACTCTATCAACTCTCTCAACTGGAAATTTATTTACCCAGGTTATTAAATTAAAATTCAATATTTAGACCAATTAAAATAAGGATAAAAAATGTAAAAAATAAAATTAATTAATAATACTAACTTTATTAATTGAAAAGCATTGTTTTCTTTACTTACTTTACTTTGCATGTATTTGGAAACTTGCAATTGCTTAAAAGAAAACACAAACATATATGTCATATATGTGTATGTATGCAAAATACATATGAATATTTAGAAAAAAGTACTAATACTAATCTTAAGTAAAAACCAATTATATAGTAATAGCAATAACAATATTAAAACAATTATAACGAGGTAAGCAATGTTAGCAATTATATCTATATTAATATAATAATAATAATAATAATATTGATAAATATTAAATTTAATATTAAACAATAACAATAAGTAATAGTAATATGAATAGAAGTAAAATAATGTTGATTTTTATATTACATATAATCATACCAAAAGCAATAATAATAACCCACAAAGAGCGTAACAATTTTCTGAACAGTAATTACATTTTTCCAAAAGAAAAAGACATAAAAATGAGTTTTAGTAATAAATTTTAGTGATATAAAGTGAATATAAAAAATAAATTATTCTATGAATAAAAAATGATAAATTACTTCATGATTTTATGCATTGGTATGTAATGTGATTTGTTATGCTGTACTTAACTGAACAATGATTTAGAATATATAATTTCGTTTAATTGACACGACATAAAACCTGGCGGTCTATCTGGTCCACTGTGTGTACTTAACTGAACAATGATTTAGAATATATAATTTAAGGTTGCTAAATGATGGAAGATAATATTGAGAAATTTTTATAGAAGTAAAGAACAAGACATAAAGATGAGTTTTAGTAATAAAGTTTAGTGATATAAAGTGAATATAAAAAATAAATTATTCTATGAATAAAAAATGATAAATTACTTCATGATTTTATGCATTGGTTTGTGATGTGATTTGTTATGCTGTACTTAACTGAACAATGATATAGAATATAAAATTTAAGGTTGCTAAATGATGGAAGATAATATTAAGAAATTTTTATAGAAGTAAAGAAATTACAGATTGAAAGAGATAGGGTAACTTGTGTGTGATTTTAGACAAATAAACAATTTAATAGATGAACAAGAGCGCGCAATTTGATAATATTGGATAAAAAGAAAAGAATATTAGAATTAGAAAGATATTCTTGAAAGTAAATTATTTTGAATGACTTGTTTTTAGATTAGATATTCATAAAAAATTATTGGTTCATAAATTATAAGTATATGCAATACATCATATTAGAGTGTTTGTAGTATGTTTGAGAAATAAAATTTATATTAAAAGAGATTTGACTATATAAAAAAGATTATGTAGCTGAGATCCGCAGCCATTTTAAAATCTCTGAAATTTCTTATAAACTTTTTGAACATGCGCTCATAAACATAACGCTTGAAATTGACTGTGCATAGTTATAGGTTTTTAAGATTTTGGGGCCCTAATGACAGCTTGGGGGATGGGTAGGCGGAAGTGGCAGAGCCTTTAGCCACACAAAAACTCCTTGATCCATCGCTCGGCAGTTTATTCATTTTTGTTAAATTCATTTATTATAAAGAAGTGCACAACCTTAGAGCACTTCAAACCAAATCACACTTATCCATGCTTGCACTCAGGGCCCGATCTAGAACAACACGGACTATAGGCACAACACAATTTGGGGGCCCCATCGTCAAAAACAAATGTGAACAAATAAATGTGCCCTCATTCATCAAACCCTGAGGAATGAAAGTTTGAGTTAACCTATGACCAGCTACCTAGAAATTACCCCGGGTTATAGCTTTTAAAATCAGACGTCGCGGACACCAAGAAGATTATCTGTATAAAAATTATAAAAATATTTTACATTTAGAAAAAAAAAATTCTGTAATTTAAAATATTTATTTCAGAAAAAAAACAGTTAAAAAGGCATTGTTTTTCTTTACATTTTTTTAAAATAGCACGGATTTCACTTCGGGCACTCTTATTATCATACTGTAAAATGTAATCAAAAATATTGAAGTTTTGCAATTTAATTAACTTTTTAGAAATAAATGAATATAAGTTTAAAACTTAACTTAACTTTTAGTTATTTAGTAGAAGTTAATCAAAAAAACATTGAAGTTTTTAAAAATATTTCAGAGCAATAACTCAAAGATAATGACAATAATTTATTTTAATAAAAAATAACATTACTTTTTTGTCGGCCATAAAGATTTTCCGGACTGTCGTGGACCATATGTTCATAATTTTAATTCAGAAATGTAACAGAACATTACATATATGTATCTTTATGAGATTTTGCGTAAAACTTACGGATCTAGCCAAAATGCGTACTTCGGAGCGGAAAGGTAAAATCCAAACAAATCATCTTGAAATCATTTTAGTTCTTTTTTACCTTAAAATGTTTTAAATAAAATAAATAATTTTAAATTCTACTGTTACGTCAGAAAGTTCTGATGGGCTAAGAAATTATTAAAAGCTGAAAATTAGGGAGCTCCAAAAATTTTAGGGGTCCTAGGCCCGGGTCTTACGTGCCTTGTGGAAGATCAGGCCCTGCTTACACTTATATTATTCTGCTACTACGTATTAAAAGCGAATTCTATAAAATTGTCGCAGTATACCACTCTTTCTGGTTTGTATTTTAGTCTTGGATTAGACTATTTGATTACATAAAATCATGAACAAGGTCTATCAGAGGTGGGGAGGATTTTCAGAAGGGGAAATTTAATAGCTTTAATTTTTCTGAATTCTTTAATTTTTGTTCAGGTATACCTGCAGGTATCTATTGATATATATATATATATATATATATATATATATATATATATATATATATATATATATATATATATATATATATATATATATATATATATATATATATATATATATATATATATATATATATATATATATATATATATATATATATATATATATATATATATATATATATATATATATATATATATATATATATATATATATATATATAGATATATGTATATATATATATATATATATATATATATATATATATATATATATATATATATATATATATATATATATATATATATATATATATATATATATATATATATATATATGTATGTATATATATATATACATATTATATAAAAATGTTACAATTTTATAAAATTAGGAACAATGTTTTTTATTGAAATATCTTTAAATAAGAATGAAAATCTAAAATAAGAATCAAGTTCTTAAAACAGGAATCAAGTTCTCAAAATAAGAATCAGGTTCTTAAAATAAGAATCAAGTTCTTAAAATAAAAATCAGGTCCTTAAAATAAGAATCAAGTTCCTAAAATAAGAACAAAAGTTCTTAAAATAAGAGCAAAAGTTCTTAACCTAGAATCTTGGATTTTGCTGTGTACTCTCTCGGGGGCGTATTTTGATGAAACAATTTTAGCAAATACTTTAGCAATTCAATGACATCATTTAGCACTAACAGGTTTTAATATTGCACATTTTAGGTTTCTTTAACTACCTTCAGTAGTCTTTTATTTTTTCTGTATATTTAATATATATATATATATATATATATATATATATATATATATATATATATATATATATATATATATATATATATATATATATATATATATATATATATATATATATATATATATATATATATGTATATATATATATATACATATATATATATATATATGTATATATATATATATATATATATATATATATATATATATATATATATATATATATATATATATATATATATATATATATATATATATATACATATATCCCTGATTTCCTGATTCAGTAATTCTGTAATATTGCGACATTAGAATTATCTTGTTTTATCTCCACTTTTTCAAAATATTGATTTATTGATAATGTTATGTACCTCAGATAAATAAGATATGTATATATATTAAATAAATAAGATATGTATATATATATATATATTTGCAAATTATATGAATCAGGAAAGCAAGATGAAGGTAGTGTATTCCAAAGAACTGATGTTCGAGGAAAAAAACTAGGTGAATAAGAGTTTTTGGAGCACTTAGGAGCAGTTACAGAAAAAGGATGAGAGTTAATTAAATGACAAGTAACACAAGAATGAATTTAAGTAGATGGCACAAGAGACGCTAGCAGTTCCAACTATGTTTACAATAATATATATATATATATATATATATATATATATATATATATATATATATATATATATATATATATATATATATACTATATATATATATATATATATATATATATATATATATATATATATATATATATATATATATATATATATATATATATATATGTCTTCATGAAAATGAACTTCATTACTTTAAAACTTTCCAATTTTTTTCGGAAGCACATAAAAAAAATCCATAATTAAATTTCAAAAAATATTGGTAAGTAATTGTTAGACCTGTTTGAAATTTTCTAACTATGCAAACGTTGCCTAGCACTAATCTAACTAAAATAAATAAACTGCTAAGTAAACTTAAGTTCAAATTTTGTTAGAAAAAAATGGCAGCCATCATGTTTAGCTTTTTTGAAAAAACAAATCACGTTTTTTTGTAAAAAATAACATTTAACCTAAAACCTTTTTTTTTGCTACTAAGTATTCAATTTTAAATAGAAAAATATAATAAATAGATGCAACACCCTTTTGAGCTAAAAACTTCTTATTATAATCAAGTTTAAAATAAACTTAGACAATATCTTTTGATGACAATGAATTTTTTTTTTTTTTTAACTTTTGACTAGGATAAATAACGTTTATTTTATTCAGTTTATTTGATTGTTTATCTTTTACTCAATTTTTTAAAAATTATTAGACTTTTATTAGTAGTACCGGCAAGAAACCAAAGTCAATTTTGAAATATTTATGCTGTTTAGATATTTATGCATGGATTGATATTGGATTTATTTCAACCAAATCAGTAATAACGCCATAGCAACCATTATACAAACAAATAGTTTGCGTAACCGTTACCTTATATTATGCAAAAGAGCTGAAATTTTGACATTTGTTTCTTTATAGTAATAAATTTCATTTGAGAGAAGGTTTTTGTTTAACACATTTTAGCTCTTGAAATTTTTCATATTACTCTTGTTTTATTCATTTGTTAGTTTTTGATGCATTTTTAAAATATTCTTTTATTTTCATTTCTAAAATATTCTTTTATTTTCTCCCAATTGATTTTTGGTATGTTTATAATATGTTACAAATTTCATGTTAAAATGGCGGGTAAATTTTAAGTAATCATTTCACAAAAACTTTCCAAGTTTTCAAGATTTCAAGTAAGGAAATTTTTTAAAAATTTTAATGATTAATTTATGTTAAAAAAATTGAGTTTTACTATAGTTCCAAAAAAATTTTAATTATTTCTCGGGGTAACTTAAGGGGCTTCGAGGTAAGACTAAATTTGTCTTTTTCTTGTCCCATCCTTATATTTGTGTATTTGTGTAGCTTGATTTTTTTCAACTTTTTTCATTTTACCGGCGGCATACATAATAATAACAATAATTAAAAATAAATTAAAAAGTTTCATTCTTGATATGACATTTTAAGTTACTATTGAAATAAACTTTGATTTACAAGATTTCCTTTATTATTAGGATTTTTAAAAGAACTCTAACATTGATTTTATTACGTCTTACATTTTTAAAGTTTTTATTACGTCCTGCCATCTGATTTAGTATTACGGTCATTCTTTATGTTTATATTTTCAGTTTTATAAAATATATATATTTTTTTTACTATTTTGTTTTTAAAATTGTAAAATTTTTAATGATAAGATCATTATGATCTTCTTTCAGAAGATTTGTTTGGTTTTGTAAAATATAATAAATATTTTACAACAAATGTAAACAGAAGAAGAAAAAAAGAAAATAATTCTGAAAATAGTTCTCTTTGCAGTGAACTTAAACACCATAGACATTTTCAAGATTATCAATTTACTACCACAAATGAAAATACACGTAAAATTGTGGTGACGATTTTACTATTATTGTGTTAACTAAAATATTATATGTATATGCGATATTTGAAAAAGTCGAAAAAAAGTTTTTCAATACTTAATGTTCTTTTAAAACTACCATGTCTGATTTTGGTCTAGTTAATACACTATTTAATAATGTACATATGAGAAAAGTTTGTTTAAAATTTTTTTGACTATTTAATAACAAGTAGAAAATCAGTTATATTATGGAATACACTTTTAAATTATGATCTTAAAACTTTCTTCACTTAATCAATTTAAAACTAAACTTAAGCGAAATCTTTTACTAAACGACAATGAGCTAAATTTCTTATTAAGCGTTTAAATGAGAGTACTATTATTAATAATTTTCAGCATAACAATTATGTTTAACAATTTAATTTTAACAATTGTTTATTATTAAGATTATTTATTCAGGTCCATAAATATGATGAATAATATTACTGTCTATTTTTTTTTTGTTTATTTATTTTTGTTTTGTCTTTCTTGTTTGTTTTTTCTTCTTTTATGCTGGTCTTCTTTTTGGTTTGTTATTTTATTCCCTATTTAAAATATATTTTTAGTAAAATTTAACGGTAAAAAAAATTTAAAAGATATGTAACTTACATTATTACAGTTTTTATAAGCATTGTAACTTACGGTGTATTTATTACGGGGCTTAGTGATAAGACAACTACAGTCTTCTCTTTGCCCCGGTCATTTTTTATTTTTATTCATGTTCTTTGGTATTGTAATTACTCATAGCGACGAAATATATATATATATATATATATATATATAAAGTTATGATATTATTAATGACTTTGTTTTTATTATAAATTTATTTTATTATTTTTATTATAGGTGCTCCAAGAAGTCTTTACGGTCTTATCGCTGAGCACCGCGGAAGAGCATTTGAAAGGATTTTCACGCTACTTCCTTACCGATGTTACAAAATGTGCCCAGAGATGGCGTTGAACCATGGGTATTTAGCTTTAGAGGCAAGCGTGCTAACTAATGCACTGCGGCTGCTTTATAACACCTTTAAAATATTTATTTTTCAAATTAACTGCAAGTTTTTAGTCGCTTTACATTCTTAAATCTAAATATGCAGAATCTACGTTAAAATCTTTTTACAATACATTATTTATACTTGTACATTTTTTATAAAGTTTTCAAGAAATTTTATTTTGTTATCAAAAAAAAGTCGTATTTCATAGCAAAATAAATTTTAAAGTAAAACAATAAATTTGTACTCATTTTATTAAAAAATTAAAAATAATGGAAAAATTGTTCTGAAAAAGAACGCAACGCATCTATAAAAAAAGTTATTAAAATGTTTAAAACAATGTACTCAGTACAATGTACTTTGATATTATTATTATTTTTTTTTTTTATTATTTTTTTTCTTTTATTAATTTTTTTGTCAAGCAACCATTTACAATTAAAGGCTGGTGGTTGGTTCTTGTAAATTAGTCTAAACTGTATATATTTAGTTGGTAATACTAGTACAAAAATTAAATTTCATAGTTTTTAAATACGAGTTTCTTTTAAAAAATAAAATGCTACCTATATTAACAGTTGTTTGTGATAAAAAAACAACTTATAAACAGTGACGACATATTCTTTTGCAACTTATAAACAGCTAGAATATTCTTTTGCAACTTATAAACAGGTAGAATATTCTTTTGCATCTTATAAACAGCTAGAATACGACATATTCTTTTGCAACTTATAAACAGCTAGAATATTCTTTTGCATCTTATAAACAGCTAGAATACGACATATTCTTTTGCAACTTATAAACAGCTAGAATATTCTTTTGCAACTTATAAACAGCTAGAATACGACATATTCTTTTGCAACTTATAAACAGCTAGAATACGACAAATTTTTTTGCAACTTATAAACAGCTAGAATACGACATAATTTGTTTAATGCTTTTTTTTTGATTTATTTCAATTATTGGTTTCTGTTCAATCCTAGATTAAGCTTTGAAAACAAATAGTAAACAACTTCAACAACAAATAAACGGTGGAAGACTCCCCTCTTTTGTGATTGACTTAAACGGAAGAATTATTATTTATGTTTAGTTGGATTATGTTCCATATGTTTGTTATGTTGGATCATGTTTCATTTGTTGATTATGCTGGATCATGTTTCTTATGTGGTTATGTTGGATTATGTTTCACATGTTGGTTATGCTCGATCATGTTTCTTATGTTGGATTATGATTCATATGTTGGTTATAATTGAAAATATTTTTTGATGCTTATTGCTGTTTTTATTTTGGTAACTTTAAATAATTCATTTATGTATGATTGAAAATAATAATAAAAAATCCAAGATTTTTTAAATTTAAACTGATAACTTGATTAGTTTTAACTTTAATTTTTTGGGTTCTCAATAGTATTTTTGTAAATTTAAATTTTAGTAATATATAACATAAAGAGTAAAAAAACAAGATTTTTAAAAGAAAATTTTAAAGAAAATTAAAAGAAATTAAAAGAAAATTTTAAATTGGATTATCAATATTTCTTTCAGCCTCAATTACGACTCCTAATTAATTGTACAGTCTTAAATAAGATTCCTTTTGATTGACAAAACAAAAAACATGGGGGACCAAAATATTGATTAAGTCGAAAATATTATTGGCCCTAAAATGGAACGTGATATTATTTAGAAACTCATTTACACTCAATGAATGAAAAAAATATTTGACTTAATTGATGTTGAGCTCGATTACTCTTTTATAATATTAACTTGATTTTCAGATAACGATAAAATTTATCGATTAGTAACGTTATCGATTTTCAGATAAAAAAAGTTTTTTTAAACAGAATAAAAGTAAACAGTTAAAACATCTTTCACCAAATTTCTTAAAACTCTAGATCTATTATAAAACAAAATTTTAACTTTTCGCCGAAAATACTTAATCTAGTGCCATGAAAATGTAATTACAATGGAAAAAATGATGCTAACATAACTTTTCAGTATCTCTATAAAGCTCATTCATGAGTTACCAAAAGGTCGGAAGAATGTCAGAGGGTTTAAAACTCACCGAGTGTTATTCGTTAACCATTACTCGAACTGATCTGCTCTGCCTCTGATAAAAATCCGTTTAAACAGTTTGTAAACCCCGTAAAAAAATGGATTTTTTACCAACCAAATAAATACAAAAGTCTTTATAGACTACAAAATATTTAAATTTAAGAAATGGAGACATTTAAAATAAATAAAATCTATAAAAGTAAAATAAATTTGTACAACCAACTTAATACCAATAACAAAAAATAAAAAAAACCTCGCAATTTTTTTAGACTTCAAACAATATCGTTTTATTCTTCTTTTATAAACAACTTAAAAAGTACAAAATAATCATTCAATAAGAAATTTTCCTTTAAAAATGTCATAGACATAATAGCTAAGGTCGCTTTTCGTTTTTAAAAACTGTATTTTATCGATATCAAACTTAGCATAGTTTATACATATAAAAGAGCAGAATTTGAGTCAACGAATCTTTTCAAAAGTCTAGCGATTTTCTAAAGAAATTAAAATAATAACAGAAAAAATACATACAATATCAGAAAAAATCAAAAGAATATGAAGAAATGAAATAATACAACTAATTAAAAACAAAGCTTTTACCTGATAACGATTCTTTTTGTAAACTTTCACGTATGAGACGCTCGTTTTGAAGTTCTTCTAAATATAAAAGAAGCGTTAAGGTGTATCAAAATTATTAAAAACTTTAAAACCGTTACAATAAGCACAGGTGGAATAAGGTGAAGGCTAGACATAAGTATTACTCTACAAACCATCTTTAACTTACCAACCTACACGCCCAATTTTTCTGACTAATCAACTTAACTCAATTTTTTTTATTTTTTTATTGTTGAAGATAAATAAATAAATAAACATTGCATATAAGCCTTTAGGCATTATACTCGTAACATAACAAACCCTCACAACTTATATTTCATTGTAATATGTCATATCTGAAAACTTGTGCTTTACCATTTTTTGTTAATAAGAAAACCACATACTCTTTCTGAGTCGTCCTACTAACGACTTCTTGGAATATCATTCCTAACCTTTCAAAAACCATATATAGAATCTATTGGAAAATTAGCATCTTATAAGGTTGCCTCTTTTAACTATTAACTTATTCATACTTCTCAATTATTTATATTATAACTCCTAATTCTATTTTTACCTCTATAAATTTCTTGTTTGTTGTTTTATGGAATACTGCTGTAATAATTAGACTCTCTTATTAAGACAAGATTCAAAAATGCATAGAAAATGTAATTAAACTTGTTTTAGCTACCAAGTGTTATCTCTATCTATAAGATCCATTGTTATAAGACTACATCTCTTTCTGTTTACTACAAATAATACCATGGTCACTGCATAAGTAAGCCTCGATATTCAGCAAAGTTGCATCTTTTTACTGTAACTGTTCTTGCATGCTCAAAAAAGTTGTATTATAGTTTCATTCCTCAAATATTGGAACTTCATACTTTTTGACACAAACAATTTCCAGTTTTTAAAGTCTTCTGTCCAGGAAGACATTCATTCTATTTAACTTTTCTCGTTATTACTTAATGGTTGCAAAACCCATTTAACTGGTAACATAGTGGTTGCTAAACCGATTGCTGCTTATTTGGCTTCTCAAATAAATCTCTTAAGTCAAACTAACAATTAAACCAGCTATTATTATTTTAATTCAATCCTACGATTGAAATCTTTTTCTTATCTCAGTCCAATCATTAAACCACCTAATTCAATATTTTCCTAATTCAACCCAATGATTGAATTGAATGATTGAATTGAATGATTGAATGGAATGATTGAATTGAATGATTGAATTACAAAACATACTCTTGGTTTAATCTAGAGATTAAATACCTAATATCCTTTTTTTAAACACTTTTTTTCTTTACCTTAAGCACATTTGCTTCACTAAAAATAAAGGCTGCCTTATAAATTTAGGCTGCCTTATAAACCGCTCCCTTTCCTGCAAGTTAAAATAGTATCCATCTGAAATATATTCATCTGAAATATATCTTTCTTACATATATCCATCTGAAATATATCAATACATCCATTTAAAATAGTATTTTCAAACTTTTGCTTCTTTTTTTTTTACTTTGTAGCTCCATCTTTCTTTGTAACTCCATTTAATTCTGTACACTTTTCTTTTCTTGTTCTCAAATTTCACTATAACCTGCATCTCACCTATACATTTTTCTCATTGAGGTATACATGCAGCTTGGTCATATATACACAGCTTGTTTAAATATACGCAGATTGTTTTTCTTTGCATTAGGCTAAGCAGTACATGATTTAAACTTCTTATGGAGCTAATCAACAATTATGGAGGTCCATTTGATTAAAGGAACCCAAAAAATCATCAATATGTTTTGCACAAGTAAGTGTTAAATTTTCAATGACAATAAAAAAAATTTACTAACATCTACCTCTAAGTGTTGATATTTCGTTTAGAAGTTCTTGCTGTTTTTGCTTCATGTTTTCAATTTCTTCTTTATGAAACTCTAAAGAAATCTTTAAATATAACGCAATGATAAATCAATCAATTAAAGAAATGATAAATAATGAATATATAATATAAACAAAGAAGAATAAATGTATTTATTATTTTTCATATTTTAAAATACTATTTAACAAAGATAAATAAATAAAAAATCAATAAAAGGTGACAATCAAATAATAAGTTAACTCAAAATAATAAATTCTTTTTATTTATAGAATAGCTGCTAAAAAGGCAAAAATAATTTGGTAATTATGATGATCTAAAACATGCATGCATTAAACAAGTATACAATACATTTGGAAATTATGATGATATAAAACATGCATGCATTAAACAAATATACAGTATGCATATTCAAAATAATACTTTATAATAAATAAAATATTTATTTTAAGTGAAAAGTTAAAGAAAAAAACTAACTGGCAGCTTCTTTAAACTTTCTCTCAATGTGTAGTCGACGATTTTGTTCTTCATCTATTTCGCGTTGGTATCCATCTAAAGAAAGTTTTAGTTAAAAACAAATTTTATAAAATTATTTAAATCAGTTTTTTAATGTATTAAGAGTAATATTAAGATCAAATATTTAATAATAATAAAAATATTTAATAAATAAGATTTAATATGAAGATCAAAAAAATATTGAAACATAAAATAGAAGAAAATCCAGTAGGAGTGGTTCAAAAAGGTTAACATTGCAAATTCTTATCTTGTTTCAAATTATATTAGAGGGCTTTTGTAAAAATTTAAAGAAAATTGAACAATATTTATGGATCAATAAAAAATTTGACTTTTTAAGTTAAATCAAAGATTGTTTGTTAATCAAAGAGTAAAAATTTTGTTATTTTCTTATTTTTTTATTTAGAACTTTAAATACAAAATCCAACATCACATGTCAATTTATTCAACAAATACAACAATAAAACAGTAAAACAATAAAAGATGATCACTAAATCTTAATAACCATTTATTTAAAAAAAAACATTGGTTGCTATGGTTTTAAAAAAAAATATTGGTTTTATGGTTTTAAAAAATATATTGGTTGCTGTTGTTATAATAATTGATTTCAAACTTTGACAAAGTAAAATCAAAGTTTATTCTGATTCGGTAAAATCTTTTGCAAAGTTGTACCATCACGACTGCCTTAAAGGATGAAGGATAAGTTGGCCAATGTTGCTGGACAAAAGCAAGCAGAAACTATTTTTGATCTTTGGATTCTGACTATGGATAAGAGCAATCTCCTTTATCTTATTGATAATCCTTCAAACTTTGGAAGCAAGCATCTGATTTCCATGCTTCTGGATATTTTAACAGGAAACTCTTGACCTCTTCCTTTTCTGTAATACAAGATGTTCTATTGGTTGCAAACTTTTTAAGATCACTGAAGTCTGCACCGCACAAGCTTAGTCTTTAGAGGTGGAAGCTGGCTATCATGGCTCTTTTGACATCTAGAAGGACTCAATTCTTAAAGAAAGCTAGGTATATGGTAATCTGAGAAGAACAACAATATTGAATACAGTGCAAGAATTCAACAATGTTGAATGCAGTGTTGGAATTCAACAATGTTGAATGCAGTGTAGGAATTCAACAATGTTGAATGCAGTGTAGGAATTCAACAATGTTGAATACAGTGTCGGAATTCAACAATGTTGAATGCAGTGTAGTCTTTAAGTATGTATCAGCAATGATACATACTTAAAGATATCTTATTTCTGAATAGTTAAGAATTGCCTTTCTTCATTGTTTGTCACAACGTTCAAAGCATTCTCTGTAACCTAGTCAAAAATTTCCATTAGGTTGGATTTGCACATTTACTTTTTAAACCTACAGCCTTTATCCTATACATCTTCAACAGCTGATATTCATTATACAACTTCCTAATTTTTCTTTCACTAAAATAATCCACTTAGTAAGAATTCTTGCTTTGCTCCAAATCTTACTGATATCTTTAATTATACAATTAATAGTCCTTTGCAGTGCAGAGTTTTAGCTATGGTAAAAAATGAGGCAGCAGGTGGCACTACAATTTGATACCAATTTTGCTAAAGATAATTGATTGATAACCTTGCAGACAAATCAAACTCCAGCAGATTTTGTTTTTTCAGCTTTCATTACGTAAAAAAGTGCCTCTATTTTGAATACCATGTGAATATAAAAAAGTATTTTATAGTAAACATAATATTGCTGCTCAAGAACTGTTCAATTAGTCAGTTTAAATGATGATGCAATTATAGCCTGTTCAAATAATGATGCAATTACAGTCTGTTCAAATGATGATGCAATTACAGTCTGTTCAAATGATGATGCAAATTACTAATTTTTTAAGCTTTTCTTTTACAGTCAGAACAAAAATTAAAAAAGTTAGAAATATTTCAATTTAAAAAAATAAATTGCTGATGCCAAGATGGTTGCATTTTATGAACTTTTCAAACTAATTGAACAATTACTTTGCCCAGTGTCCCACAAAAAATGAATAACAAAGCTAAAAATAGTATCAACATTAAAGCGTGTTATTTAAAAATTCTTTTAATAATATTTAACCATTTGCTGATGACATACTAAATTTTCAACAAGGCTGCAAACTGTAGGTAGAGAGGTACAGACTAGAAATTGAAGAAAAAATTAAAGAACAAAAAAATGGTTGACAGTCAGAAAAACATGAAGATGGAAGGAAATTCTAAAGTTTGAAGAAAAACATTTTTTGAGCAAATTTGCTGGATAATTAGACACTTAAGATTGTGTTTTGGTTAGTAGAACAAGAGGTGATAGCACATTTAAACAGTATTTATAGTTGCAGAAAAGAGAAAAAGATGCATACAATGAGGCTCAAAATTGATAGGTCAAATTACATTTACAACACTTTTTTGAACATAATAGAGAAAAGGTATCATAACAAATTTCAGCCCAAATATGAAAACAGTATTCTAAACAAGAACACATAAGAGATGTATATAGGTAAAAAATGGAGTCAGAAGTAAGAAAACAGGGATCACAATAAAGATAGACAACTTTAGCAGATTTTAACTTTGCAATGATTTGGACATATGGTTTTGAAAACATAAAGTAGAAGATTTAGTAATTTTGCTATTCCAGTCCATAATCAATCAAAATATAAATTCCAGTCCATAATTAATAAAAATATTGTTTTTGGTATCAATATCAGCACCAAGAAAAATACCAACAAAAAAAAAAAAAAAAAAAAAAAAAAGACAAGCATAAATTTTAAACTTGTATAGTTAAGTTGAATGAAAAACTCAAGTATTCCATTAAGGTAACAAAGTGCATAACTTCATATTTAATTTGATTGAGAACAATTGAAATGTGAAATTTTTTCATGTCTTTAATTTATGTCTAAAATATTTAAGCAGGCATCAAATAAAATTTATATAAGTATCTTATTTTTAAAGAGATAAAATGTACAAAATTTTGTCAATTTTGTCTACATCTTTCCTGTTTAGTTTTTATGTTAATACATATTTTAGAAAAATCACGCAAGTGATGGGCCTTCTATGACTCTAGGCATATGTGTATTAAGAAGCAGTTACTAATGATTCAATAATTATTTAAACTTTTTTAGATGAAATGAAAAAACCAAATGAAGACCTCTTAGAGAAAAGACTAGCATGTCAGACTATCAAATCCCTTTGATATGCCAAAATCAAAAGCAACTATCTATTTCAATTGAATGTGCAATAAAACCTTTCTGATATCATAATTAACAAATTGGCAGTAAAACATGAAGATCAAAATCAGGATTTAAGCTTAAGGATTCAGGATGAGGTATTATAGCCTTGTTAATTAAAGATTCAAAATCTTTGTAAACAATAGTAAAACACTAAATATTACCAGCATCATCAACTTGACATTGACTAAAATTATGCAAAAATTAACTGACACCAGCATTTAAATGGCTTCTTTTACACAAAAATGTATAAAACCAAAGTCCAAAATCAAGTGTTGACTAACTAGATTAATTCCACTATTTAAAGGGGAACATCGATATCTCTGTATTTCAAGAGCTTCACCTACTTTTTGTTTAAATTTTTATGTTTCGACTTTAAGGGTTTTAACATTCTCCCACTTTAATTCTTCTGAGCAAAACTTACTATGGATGGCTAATGCAGAGTTTCTCTTTATTTTTATTTATATTTATTTACTTTTTAGATGTTGCTGAATTAGAGTTCTAATTTGTAGTTTAGTTTTACCAACATATCTCTTTGAGCATTTGCACTCATTAAAATAAGTTACCAATAGACAAATTTTTGGCAATTTAGTTTTATTTTATGTTGGCAATGTTCTCAAATTAGGAATTTTATTTGAAAATTACTCTATACCCGAATTTTTGAAATATATCTCTTAAATTTGTGCATAGTGATGGTATTCACATTAAAGGGATTTCCAAGTGTCAAGTTATGATTATTTCGTAAACAACATTAGAAAAAAGTTTTGAGTTTATTATAATTACCAAAACAATTTATTGAGATATCAACAAAAAACATTTGTTGTTTCTATTGAGAGGTTAATATTAACTTCATGAATCTGCATAGTTTTCAGTTGTTAAAATATTAGGTTTGAATAAAAAATGTACTTACCGCAAAGCTTTTTTAAACAATTTACACAACTAAAGAATTAGGTTGGGTTTTCAACTTTTTATTAAAAATTGTTTGCGACATAAGTTTAACTGGAAAATTTTGACAAAATAAAAATTGTAATTAAACAACGAATATCGCTCTTTTAACTTTGTTTTTATTTGTTTTCATTAATATATATTTCTTTTTTATTTTCCGTGAAATCAAATTTATTTGTTATTATTCTTACTAAATACAAAAAAAAAAAAAATTAATAGTATTTTCAAATTAAAAATTTTATTAGCAGAAACTGTTTTTACCAAATATCAGTATAATTTTTAAATTTATATATCTTATGTTTATAGCACCAATAAAAAGTAATATATCTATAAATAATTTGTTCTGGAAAGTTTAATTAACATAAAACTTATTTTTTCAGGATTATTTATGATGCGAACACAACTTGTATTAGTACTTGGGAATCACTTTAATGATACAGTAGGGAGGTTAACAGAATATGATTGAATTTTGTTGTTTTTAAGGACCTTTTTTTTCTTCAATAATTTTAACAATATGTTTAAGTTAGCATATTGTTGTACCAGTTTTCATCAAATACTTGTATTAGGAACTTTATCTCATATTGTAAATGTAAATCACTACATACAGAATAAGCCCTGTGAATGTAACCTTTGAATATTGCGTTTAAAATCAGAGTCATGATTTGAGTGAGGTTTAATTTAAATATTTGTATGACTTCCCATATAAATATTCAAATAAAGGTGTTATTTTTTATAGTTACATTGAGGAAGTTCTGAGTTCTATTTTCAAGTTCAATTTCAATTGTATATTGCAGGGTGTTGTTTGTTCAAGATAATTAGGAACTATTTTGCTTCTTTAGTGTTCGAAAATCTAGCATGGCTATCATGGACATATCTTAGATAAAATTTTATGTCAAGAGAAGGAATTAATGCCATAGCAACTTTGAAAGCATTTTCTTCATGATATTGTAGAAAAAATCAAGACTATGAATGAAAGATCTATAGGACCAAAATATTGAGATAACTATAGGATTAGAATTCATAAATCTTGATGTTCCACAAGAAATAGTAATGGCCTAAACAAAGCTCAATAAGTTTTTTGATATAGTAAGCTTGGGGGAATACTTGTAAGAATCATCTTTAATTGGTCTATAAGAATTAAGGGAGCTTCTTTAAGTAGAATTGGTTGGTACAGGTTTACTTTATCAAATGAAACTTGAACCTCGTTTTTTTCAACCATTTGTCTTCCATGAATTTGCTTTAGTAATAAAATCAAAAAAATTCAATTCTTACAAAACCATTATCAAAAAATTTGTTTTCCTGAATTTCCTTAATAGCCTACTTTGTTCTCTTGTTAAATTTTTTTTTACCCATTTTTAATTTTTTTAAAAACATTTTTTCTCAAATCCTGCTCATTTTTAATCTTGCTGTTATTTTTTAGTTTAGAAACAAAGCCTACTGTTGTTGCAATAATATCCATACAAGATATATTTTTCAATGAAGGTAGAAAGTGTGGACCAAGATAAAGAAGATTGTGTTGGTTCTTTGGAATATTGACATCACAATGTTGATATCATATTGGTTTGAAACAGATAAAATTAAAAACCTTAAAATCTAAAAGTTACTCTAGAAGAAAAAATAAAAAAAGTTACTGAAAAAGGGAAATAATATTTATGAAATCAAAAGAAAAACTATTTAAAAAGTTTAAATTTCTTCAAAACAATAAAAAAAATAAAAAAAATAACCACAATAATAAATTCTGTGAGTTAACTGCAAATACAAAGAACACTGTTTTAAACTTATGCAATACCAATATTCCAAAAAATATTGGTATTGCATAGGGAACAATAAGAACCAAAACAATAACAACAAGAATAAAAATACATAGAATTTGAGAAAAAATGTTTTAAAAGAACTTAAAATGGGTATAATATTATATATCAAAATTTAAAAAAGAAAAAAGGAAAGCTCTTGTGGAAATTGTGAAAAACAAATTTGTTGAAATATATTACTTTGATAAGGTAATGGTTTTGTAAGAATAGAACATGATAAAGCATTTCAAAAAAAATTTGCACATAAATTGGTCTAACAAGAGCTTGCTAAAAATTACGATTTTATTTTTATTTTTTATATTACGAAATTATTGGTTTCTCTTTTCAAAAAAGTAACGGGTGACAACTAAAAAACGAGACTGGATTTAAAGACACATATCTCCCTAAAGGAATAAGATTTAAAAAATAAGAAAACTGTTTTAGAAGGTATTTTTATTCTAGTTATTAAATTTTTTATGTGTTTTTATTTTTATAGAAAAATGAATAAAAAAATAGAGAGTGAAGATTCCACTTCTAGTAAAAAATAAAAATTAAAACCAACCTCTCACAACCTCTCACAACTTAACAAAAAATAGCAATTTTCAAAAACTGAGCATAACAGTATATATCAAGTGAACCCATTCCACCTTCTATGCATGGTTTAAAGAAAATTATTTGCCAGAAATCCAAGGAAAGTTATGCTTTTATGAACAAGACGTTATATTAAGAAAGTGTTTGGCAAAAGAACATAAGGATTAGCCTGCTTCAAAATGGCATTTTGTGCAGTGTTAATAAAAAAAAATTCATTTAGGTCAAAAGGATATCTGCATCCACTATACATAAGAATATATAAGAAAGGCTCCTAATTTAAAATGAACATTTAGGTTTTTTTTTCTAATTATGGCATAGGGCCTACCTATAAGATTTTGGAAATATGGAACAACATTTTTATCTGGAAATTTAACTAAACACCATGTTGCCCTATGCAAAAGAAGATATGCCACTATAATGCGTCATTATGCGGCATAAGACAATGATCTAAAACATACGGGTCATAGGTTAAAAAATTGGTTTCCAGAGGAGGGGCTGAAATTAAGGATTGGCTTGCGCTCTCCAGGTCTTAATCCAATCAAAATTTTTTAGATCTGTATCTAAGATGCAGTTTCTAAAGAAAAACCAAGAATCCAGTACGAATTATGGAACATTGTTCAGGATGTTTGGAATAACATTTTATTAAAACATTGTCAAGATCTGACCAATTTAGATAGAAAGACATCCAAATAAATATTAAGATTTTGAATATTATTTTAATAATTTAATTATCTATAAAATTAATTATTAGTTAAAAAACATAAAAACTATTATCATATGCAATCTTTTTTTGTAACTGTATAATTATTGTGAATACTTACAGAAAAATTAAAAAAAAAAGAAAGATTTTTCAATAATTTCTTTTTTTATATATACATTTTTTATAAAATAACAATTTTTAGGCTATAAAACTAATTGAAGACTTATCAGTTAGTGTTACTAATTAGTGTAAATCATGTAACCAGTGTTACTAACCAGTGTTACTAACCAGTGTTACTAACCAGTGTTACTAACCAGTGTAAATCATGTAACCAGTGTTACTAATCATGAAACATAAAAACAGTTTTTTTGATTTGAATGCAAAAAAAAAAATATTCCATAAATCTTTTGTTGTTTTTTTTTAAATAATTTAACTTTTATTTTTTACAATGGTATGCACAATACACACCATCAATAACAAATGTTAAAAAAATTATAAAGTTTAACTGTTTTGATTATTAAAGAAAATTGAACTTATAGTGTAAAGATATCAATATGTATACTCTATAAATATGTATACTCTATAAATATGTATACTCTATAAATATGTATACTCTATAAATATGTATTATCTATAAAGATTTACCAGCAGTAAAAAAAAAATATGTAAAAATATCCCATTTAAAAAAACATATTTTAGTTTGTTTTGGTTTTTTTTAAAACAAGTGTTTTTAGAAAAACCAAAACTTTTGAAAAAAAAAAAAAAAGAATTGTGTAAATATTCTAAATATCCTATTATATTTATACAACTAAATCTTATCCTAATAAAATGATAAACAAGTTTTATAATGACAAACCATGAAGTATCCTCAACTCAATTTCTTTTCTATTTAAGTCTTTCATAAGATCTTCATGTCTAGGATAGCCATTATATTTATCTAAAAAAAATTTTCCTATAATAGAAGTGAGAATAAAAATGGATTCAAATTGGATTTCTGATAAAAACAAATTCCAATAAAAAAAAAAATTATTTACATAAGGTATATATTTTAAAATTTATTCTTACAAAAGTATATATTTCATTGTAAAATAAAATATAATTATATGAATAAAAATATAAATATATAAAAAAAAAAAAAATAGACAAACTTACATTTTTTGTAGACATCAACTTCATTGTTATCATCGTCGTCGTGAAAACGTTTACCGTTGTGCATAGATCTTGCAGATGCTGCTAAAATTTTACCAGGATCATAATCACCATTTGGTATAACGATAGGGCAATCTATAGAGGGATGAATTTTTTGAATATGATGCATAGCAGTGGTAGTAGGACTTAATATTTCTCCCTTAGAGAGCTGTGTTGTATTTGGGGGTTCAACAAATGAAGGAGAATGTTGCCTTGATGAAGGCGATTGATACTCCTGAGTTTCATAACTGTTATCAAAATCAAACTTTGACTTACTTGGCTGGTTTTTACCTGGGGCAAGAACAATAGGTTCAAGAAAATCAATGTTTTTAATTTTTTGTCTGTTTCTTTCTGTTTCATACATACTAAGAAGTCTCATAACATCTGTTTTATTAATGAATGTACAAACAGTAGGTCTTTTAATCACATTTAATCTCCGCAATTGATGCAATTGAGAATATGTAAATCTATATTTTATGATTCCAAGTTTTCGAAAATGATAGTCTAATGAG
>NC_061164.1:52330659-52443159 GCF_022113875.1 Hydra vulgaris | reverse complement strand
ATTTACAAAATTCGTGCAGATAAAGATCAACTTAGAACATGGTTAAAGCTTTTTATTTGACAAATTTACATTCGAGTGTAATTAATAAAATTAATTTCTAAACCACAAAAGTTTAATTGAAAAAAAAGTAAAAATTACTGTAAATTAACTAGAAAAACTTTTTAATTCTTTTTTTTTATGTTACATATATGGATACATTGATTTTGGATACATTTTTACATGGATACATTTTTATTGGACACATTTTTTTTTAATGCTTTAGATATTACACCTTCAGACAATAAACTCCAAACTTAAGTAAGTTTATCTGCTTTAAATTGCATTTTTAAATAAACTGGAACTGTAAAATACAGTGCCGGATCAAGGGGGGCTAGGGGGGACTATAGCCCCGGGCCCCGCAAATTTAGGGGCCTCCAAAAATTTAAAAGGACCATTTTTTTTTTTTTTTTTAGTCATTTTTAGGATCTGGTCCATAAAAAGGCCCAAAAACAAAAATAGCCCCGGGCCCCAAGAAGTCTTAATCCGCCACTGGTAAAATAATGTTCCATTGTTCCTGCTAAGAGCTCTGCTACTCAGCACTGATTAAAAATATACATATATTTAAAATTTAATTTGTTGTCTAGTTAAAGAAAGGTTAAATAAAAATTTATTTTAATATTACAAAATAATACAAATAAGACTATTAAATAAGCAGAAAACCATATAAAATTAAGCAAGTAAAAGAAAAAATAAAAAAATTAAAACTATAAAAAACAATGATCAAGAAAAAAAAATTTAAAACAATCCTTTAAAGCTTTACATTACTTTATATAGTAAAAAAAACATAATGCTCTTTGCGTAAACAAAACGTATACTCATAATATATACGACTGAAGACCACTATATTTGCAAATAAAACAACAATAATAATAAAACTATGAAATACTACAGACCACTATTATTTTTTTATCCAAAAATAAGAAAATATGATTTACAATAATAAAAATTTAAAAAAAAAAAAAATTAATTAGATAATGTTGTAGAGTCTTATAGAAGATAAAACGTACCAAACGTACCAAAGGTGTACCAAATGTTTACAAAAAACATACCTAAAAAATTCTTTTATCTTAAAATTTTGTTATTTTTTATGCTAAATAATATTCAAACTAAAAAGTCATTTCATATGTTTTTTTTTGCCACGATTTTGAATTTAGGTAGAGTTAGTTAAACAATTAGTTCGCAAGAGATGTGTGTGATAGGTTAATGAAGACTTTAGGTTTAAAGTTAAAAATATATATTTTTTAATTAAACGTGTTTTGTTATCGGTAAACTTGATGTCCAGGTCTTCTGACAAAAAATTTTTGTAAAAGAATTTTCTGAATTACTTTTCAAATTTCCTAATCTCATTTGAACCCCATCCCTCCACCAAGTCGATTGCTTTTTTATATACTGCGCGCTGTGATAAAAATCTTTTTTCTCCTAAATAATGCTTTTATTTATTTACCACAAGGTGTTTTTGGTGTTTTTGAGTTAAAAAAAAATAATTGATTATTATATAAAAGTATCATTTATTATATCATTTATTATATAATATGATTTACTTATATTATTATATTAGTAAGGAGTTTAAATTTCATTGTTATAATACCAATATCAAACAATTATTAATTATAAATAAACCATGCCCAGATTGGTTTCCAGGTTGTTTTATTTGATAAATAATATAGAAAAATCATTGTTTTCCTTAAGTTCATAAACTTCTTTTGCATATAACTTTGTATAAATTCTTCTTATTACATATTTACATACATAAGTGCTTATATATATATATATATATATATATATATATATATATATATATATATATATATATATATATATATATATATATATATATATATATATATATATATATATATATATATATATATATATATATATATATATATATATATATATGTATATATATATATATATATATTTATATATTTAAATATATATGTATATATATATATGTTTATTTATTTACATATATATGTTTATATATATATATATATATATATATATATATATATATATTATATATATATATATATATATATATATATATATATATATATATATATATATATATATATATATATATATATATATATATATATATATATATATCAATAGTTAAAACAAAAAAAAAACTTCTTACATTATCTTGAGTTTTTAATCACTTAAAACGCGCATTTACTTTTACAATAAAGTTTATAAAATAACCAAACATTATAAACTCATTATGAACATATTATTTTAACGAGTAAATTCATAAAACTATGTCAATATCAAACTTATAATTTATGCGTCACATTAATTTAAAGTTTATTTTTGTTTAAAAATTGTTTTTATTTCTATTATTACTTTATGTTTATTCAATTGTATTATGTTTATTTAATGTATTAAAAATATCGTTTTGTAATCAACATTAATTTATATTTAGGCTAAACTTTTCCCCATTGCCTCACACCGCCGTTTTAAATCCTATGGTCAATTAAAAATCACAAAAAAATAAAATAAAATAAAAAATTGTTTTTAATAAGAAACGTTTTACTTTCGTATTTATTGTACACCCCCCCCTCTCTTCCCCTTAAATCGTCTCTGATTACTTTCGTACTTTTCAAATTCTACTAGTAAAAATATAAATAAATGCAATACTGATATAAATTTAATAAAAATATACAATTCTTTGCGACTCAAAATTTAAACTTTTGAAAATAACTTTCTATTTTAATTTAGAATAATTAAATGAATATTGTTTATATTTTGAAAACTTAAATCCTATTATCCGGATATAATTAAATGTTTGAATCTCCAAGATTTTTTACTAATATATATATATATATATATATATATATATATATATATATATATATATATATATATATATATATATATATATATATATATATATATATATATATATATATATATATATATATATATATATATATATATACTGAAGTTTTGTATAAAAGTAATTTATATAAAATTCTAATTGTAACAAAAAGATTTAATTGTTCAACGATCGATCTCGATCTTGCTTGATTAAACGATCAGCATGTGTAAGGTGATTATATCTACTTGCGAAAAATTTCTTAAAAAAATAGCCGCCAGAGTAAATATTTTTTTATTAAAATAACTCAGATAATTCTAAGTTGTTTTTTATCATTTTTTGTTTACTATATTTGCATTCTACTTTATTTTAAAAAATTATATATTATAAGCGTGCGTAGTTTTCTTTGTTTACGTGTCAGTGAATGAGCTTTATAAAAAAGTCACAGTTTATAGCTGCCGAAAAATCATACCGAAGATGACTCTACATAAAGAATAAAAGGACAGGCCCCAAAACTTTAATAGTGCCCTTACAATAAAGAAAAATTAAAAGAAAATTAAAAAAAAACTAAAAAAATTTAAAAATTAAAAAAAAAGTAAAATTGTGAAATAACTTTTAGTTGTTAATTTTTTGTTTTAACTTAATCTCTAGTCAAACGTAGAAAGCTAATTAAGTTAGTCTCTAAATTTCCTTTCTATTTGCATTTGTTTTCAATTGTAAATTATTTTTATTAGATCAAATAAACTTTTAAATTGTTTTCTTATTTTGGTCTTATTAAATTAAAACAAATCAAATTATTTCATTTTAATGCAAATTATTCAAATTATGCAAGTTGCTGTTATTATAAGTATGTTATATTTATTTTGCTGGTTATAATTTTACAAATTTTTCATAAAACAAAATAAAGAACTTATAAACTTTATTTTAAAAATTTTGTTTTTGTTTACAAAAAAACTTTTTTTTTCTTTACAAAGACAATAAATATTACAAAGAACAATGAATGTTACAAAGACTTTTTGAACAATAAATGTTTATATATTATGTTATACCATCTCTGCATAAATAGTATATATAAAGGTACATAAACGTCTACAAAACCAACTAAAAGTGTACGAGAACCCTGTACGGACTCACAAAATATTTTTGGTGAGATGTATATATATATATATATATATATATATATATATATATATATATATATATATATATATTATATATATATATATATACATGTATATTATATATATATATATATATATATATATATATATATATATATATATATATATATATATATATATATATATATATATATATATATATATATATATATATATATATATATATATATATATATATATATATATATATATATATATATATATATCAGAGGAAAACCTTACCTCTCAGTAACGATTTAAAGATTCAGAAACGTTGAAAAGAACGTTCGAAAACCTTTTAGACTTAAGTTTTAGTATTTGTTTTTGTTTTTTATTAAATGGTTTTAGTTTTCTTTCTTAAACTATTACGTTTTTATAAAAATTTAAATTTCAATGCTGTTATCAGAAAAAATGGAAAGGAGTACATTACAATAAATTTAAATATTGTCATAGATTATCGTCCTTTTATAAGTTAGTTGCATACGGTAATTTGTAAAAGATTAGTAAACGATTTTTACCTTTAAGTAAAAAACTTTTTGAAACAAAATAGAGAGTAATATTAAAATATAAAAATAAATTTGTTAAACTTTTTATGAGTCTTAAAATCAAAACTCTAACAATGGTCTCTGAACACAAACTTATTTTATTTTGAAAAAAAAAAAACTAAAGTTACTTTTTAACAAAGTATTAAGTTTTATTATTAGAATATTTTTGCTGACAATATTAATAACATCACTTAAAAGAATTTATTCCATTGTAAATAATAGTTGTTATGGAATTAAAAATAGTTTTAATAGTTTGTATTTTATACCACAGCTATGTATAAAATTTTTTTATTAGAAAATGTGACTAATTTATTTTTAAATGACTTTGCGTTGGATTTAATAAAAGATCTTGTAAAATACATTTATGTATGTATTTTTATATAACAAACTTGTAACACTGGAATTCAAACATTTGACTTAAACATATCATCTCCGTTAATTGAACTCCGCTGACCTTTTTATTTGTTTTATTTGTTTCTAGGATCAATTTTTGTAACATGTTTTAATTTATTTTTCAAACATTCAAAAAAAAAGTAAATATGGTTTTAGTAGATTTATTATTATCATGATGTTTGTTTTTTGATTTGAATCAAAATTCAGTTTAATTGAATTGGGCGAAGAAAATAAACAAAAGCCACGTGACTAAATAAAGAAATTTTATAAAAGTCACATGATTATAACTGCCTCACTTTAGGAATTTAGTAAATTCACATTTAATTAACTAATTCAGTTACAAATTTTATAATTATATTTATAATTTCTTTTATTTCTCAAATTATTTTTTTTATTTAGTCAATATCTTTTGTTACTTTTATTTAACACCCATCGCTGCCTTTTATTTAACACCCATCGGTACTTTTATTTAACACCTATTGCCACTCTTATACGTTATCTAAAAGGTAATCTCAAAGATGTTTATTTTCTTCTTTTTTTTGTTTTTTAAAAAAGTTTCAGTTTGGTTATTTGTTAAGTATAAGTATCAAACTCGAACGACTCAAACAACTCGAGTATCAAACTCGAACAAATAAGCAGAAAAATTTAGTTTAAAGAAAACGTTTTGTTCCTAATAATAAAAGAACCAACTTTTCAAAAATTCAATGAAAAATTGAAATATTTTTTAGAACTATTGATTGTTGACGATAAAAATCAAATTAAAAATATCGTCCAATTACCACCGTTAGGCAATTAACTCCAAGGTTATCACGTAATTAAATGGAACTTTTTAATAAAAGAAAGTTATAACTTAAATGTCTGTATATTAAGCTGGAAATTATGACAAAATAAAGAATTATTTCAATAAATTAGATTAGGAATTTATATTTGCAAATATGAATATCAATGAAGCTTATGATTTTTTTATTAAACAATACAATATCCAGCTTGTCAAGAAAATATACCTTATATACCTTAATATACCAATATAGCTTGTCAAGAAAATATACCTTATATACCTTAATATACCAATATAGCTTGTCAAGAAAATATACCTTATATACCTTAATATACCAATATAGCTTGTCAAGAAAATATACCTTATAAAAATCCAAAAGAAATAAAAAGAAAAAGTTGGATGACTAAAGAATTAAAACTTTGTATTAAATCAAAAAACAAATTATGGTTACAATCTAGAAGTTCGAACAATAAAGACATTAAAATGAAGTACAACGCTGCTAGGCGTAATGTTACAAAAGAAATCTAGGCTACAGTACAAAATTTTGAACACAGAAAAAAATCCCAAAACAAACCCAAAACTTTTATACGGATATATTAAACCAAGCAACAAATAAAAAACTTTATTAAAGCTATAAAATTCGAGGAAAATATAGTAACAGATCCAAAAAATATTACAGAACATAGATAAAATCAATGACAATGTTTTGATAAGTGTGATGGTTTAAACAAACTATTAAACTTAAATAGAACAAAATCAATGGATTCAGATTGTGTGCATCCCTTTGTGTTAAAGTCGTGTGCTGATGAAATTGCGTTGCCAATATTTTTATTCCTCAGAAAATCAAAAGATGAAGCAGAGGCAACCTAAGAAAGAGGCACCTAAGGCATGGAAAATTGCATTAAATCTGGTCCATTAAATTAGATCAGATCTTTCTTATCAAGTAGAAGTTAAAGAATTATATATGGTGATGTTAATTCGTTATGGCTAGAAGCCAGAAGTGGTGTCCCACAAAGATATGTTCTTGGTCCGCTATTGTTTAATCTTTACATTAATGATTTGTGTTCATTACTTAAAAATCCATGCGAGCTATATGCGGACAATAGCGGAGTTATATGCGGATGATAGCAAAGTTATTGCAATTTTAGATGAAAGAAGTAACACTTTGAAGCTACAAAATGCATATTGACATTACAGAAAAATGGTCTAAAATATTGAAGATGAAGTTAAATTTAGATAAATGAAAGGTTAGACATATTGGCAAGTTAAATCCAAAACATTTACAAACTTTTGGGCAAGGTGAGTTTAAACAAGTTCTTGGCACTCTCTCGTAGTGCTAAGTACTTAAACAAGTTCTTAGCACTACGTAAAAGTTTCTTTACAAATCGAGTATTAAAATTATGAAACAAACTGCCTAGTTCAGTTATTGAATCGCAGTCCGTTAATAAGTTTAAATCGAAAATAGACAAATTATGTTTCATCTAAGTTGTTACGTAAAATCTTGTAAAACCTATTATTTGAGTCTGTTATAGGGTTGACTTGGCGTTAACCCTCTCCAGTGGGCACTGGACCTAAAAAAGACGTCTTTTAAACGTTAAAAGACGTCCAAAACGTTCAAAAAACGTTTAAAAGACGTCTAAAACGTGTATAAGACGTTTAAAAAACGTGTTTTTTACTTCCGTGCCCACTGGGTCAACAGAAAATATATTATATTATATTATTATATCATTGCTTTTTATTTTTTTATTTATAATTAATATAATATTTAATATTATTATAATATTTCTAATTAATACAGTATGGGACAAAAAGTTGTGAATTTTTTTTTTGCGCTTTTTTTTATAAAATGGCGCTTTTTAATCGATCAATGAATTCAAATCGATGATTTGGAATTAGTTAATAGTAAATTCAAATTCCTCTTGAAAAATGCTATAATTTATAAATGCACAAACTTGTTTGAATCATCAGTCTTCATAAGATTATTTCACATTTTAAATTTTCGGTTGTTTTAATAAAAGCCAAAATCTTAAGAAACGTACATAATCTGTGTACATTTATATACATAAAATGTATATAAATATATTAAGGTTTATGTTTCCCCAACTAACTATCAAAATAAATAATTTTAGAGATGGAAGCTGGTCAAATTCTGATTTTAAATCGACTACCGATTTCAAAGTGATAAGACGTGTTTTTTCAGCGTAAGATTTAAATTTCTTAAATCTATTATAAATTCTTAAATCTATTATATTTTCTATTATATTTCTAGTTATTTTTTTTTTTTTTTTTTTTACAGCTTTATATATCCTTATTTGTTTAAAAAATAATAATAATAATTTGTGTTTAAGGTTTTCTTTTTTATATAAAGTCTATAACGTTTTTTACATATATATTTTTATTGTATTTTGTATATTTTTCTTGCTGTCAATTGCTTAATAAATTTTCTGTTATTTATTATTATTATTCTTGTATATTATTATTATTTTTATATAATCCTAATTTCACTAAAATCGACACAATATTCATGATTAAACAAGGTAAACTAAGTTGTCCGGAACTATCCGATATTATAAGTGATCAGAATGAAATCATTCAACATCTTATAAAAAGAATTGAATTATTAGAATCGAAAAAAGAAACCAAAAATAGTTCAGCTACATTTTGGTAAAAATAAATAAAAATAATCTAAATCTAAATAAAAAAAAATCTAAATAAAAATAAATCTGCAGAAAAAGCTATTGTTGTAAACTCAATTACAAAAACTATATTATCTGAACAGAAAGAGAAAAAAAAGCGTGAAAATAACATTATCGTTTTTGGAATTCCAGAATCAAATAATTTAAATGAACTTGAAAAAAACAACTACGACAAAAAAATGATTAACGAGATATTTGAGGAAATTGGAAAAGACAATGAAAAACCTTTTAAAATAATAAGATTAAAAAACAAAAAAGGCGCAAAAACTCCTCCCCCTATTATTGCCGTACTTCCTGAAAACTGCAAACGCAATAAAGTTTTACTTGCATCAAGGAAATTACGCAAAAACGTAAACTATACAAATGTCTTCATTAATCCGGATATGACTCTCGCCGAAAGGCAAATCGATTCTCAACTAAGAAAGGAAAGAAATAAAAAAAAACAATTACTCCTAGAAATTGAACCAAACTCACCCTTTCGATGGTGCATTAGGCGCAACGAAGTCATCAAACTCAATTTTAGTAAACAAAAAATATAAAAAACTATTAAAAAAAGTTGGATTAATTTACAAACCAGTAAAAAAATTACTGAAATTAAATCCTTAAAAAGCTATCTACACAAACATTGACTCTCTATTAAATAAACGCCATGAGCTCAAACAAGTTGTAAATAATCTGAAACCCAAAATTATTTTTCTAACAGAAACTCTACCTAAAAACAAAAAAATTGAAATTAACGATCTCGAGTTTGCTATTGAAAATTGCTTATTATATACAAACCACAGTAATAATTCCTGCAAAAGAGGTTTAGCAATATTTATACATTGCAAACTAAAGTCGTCCTTATTTAATCTTGATATATTTCCATCCAAATCGCTCATTTGTGAAATTACAACAAAAACTTCTAAGTTGTTATTTAGCTTATATTACAGATCATCAAACAGTAACGATGAAAACACAAACTGCATAAATCACCACATCGCTAAACTTTCTAATAAGTATCCAAACATTCTTATTATCGGAGATTTCAACTACCCAGATATCAGTTGGCAAAATCCAAAACAACCTGTAACAAATGCCACAAAATCAATTAAGTTTACTAAAAATATTCGTGATTCTTTTTTAACCCAACATATTTCAAATGCAACACACATAAGACAAAATCAAAATCCAACTACAATTGACCTCTTATTTACTTCTGATGAAAACATGATTTCCCTTTTAACTCATCTAGCACCCATTGGCAAAAGTCATCATCAATTACTATACTTTACTATATCAATTGAATCTATTATAAATATACCGCCATACTTTACAAAACATTTATATTCAAAAAAGAACTATGATAAAATTAATGAAGACCTTGCAAATATTAAACTTTGTCCAACATCCAACTCGGACCAGTTATGGAGTATATTTTTCAATAAACTTAAAACTAGTATAAACAATAACATACCAAAATCCAACATTAAAAATATAAAACGTTCAAAATGGATTGACTCTCAAATAATCCATGAACTTAAAGACAAACAAGCAAAATATCGTCAATATATACTAAACAGAAATGAAGAAACATATAATGAGTATTGCATTTTACGAAACAAAACAAAAGCAGTGTGTAGATAAGGCTATTTTATGCCTTCTTCTTGCTCCAGCCAATTGTACTTTTTATATTGTTGTACTTTGTAAATATTTTTAACGGCAAAATAAACTAATAAACTAAACTAATAAACTAAAAGCAATTATTGAATTTGAAAAAAAACTTGCTAGAAACATCAATAAAATCCAAAAGCATTTTTCTCGTATGTCAAATCAAAAAGAAAAAACAAAGAGACATTCCCTGACATCCAATATAATAATATTGTTGCAACTTCTGATCGAGATAAAGCTCATCTATTCAATAGTTATTTTGCTAATACTTTTTCAAACGAAAAAATAACAACAATACCGACATTTAATCTAACATATAAAAGTGTAAACCCACTTTCAAAACAATATTGATTTAAGTCCAAAAATTATAGAAACATACCTCCAAAATCTAAACGCATCTAAATCACCAGGCCCTGACAAATTACACCCAATAGTTTTTATAAAAACTTGCTCTCAAATGTCTAAACATTTATCTACTATTTTCAACAAAGTCTTTGAGAGTGGATCAACACCCCAAATATGAAAAGACGCAACAATTTCACCCATATTCAAAAAAGGAGACAGATCTAAAGCAATTAATTATAAACCTATCAGTATAATTTGTACCTCAATAAAAATCTGTAATAATAAAATATATTTGTTTTTTCTTACTGCCTTTCTGAATATCTTTACTCAATATATATACATTTGAAAATACCTCCGAGAGTATAATAAACATCAAATAAAGGGTTCGATTTACTCTAAAGTGACGAAGATTATGAAACGACTTCACATTAGGCGGTACGAGATTTGCTGTCATTGCAGAATGGTTTGAATGCAGCCAATTCTGTGGTACCCTCGTAAGAGCATCGGCTTTATTTTCTGCTGACTTAACCAGGAAAAGTTTTAATTGTATACCGCACTCCTTCACAAGGTCTTCAATTAACGACAACCGGCGACGGACAAGTGGTTCTCCAAAACCGTGTACTTGAATGGGTTTGTCACCGATGATTAAGGATTTCAACCAGCCAACAACAGTAGCCGAGTCACACTTTATGGTAAAACATTCGAATCCCCATTTTGTTGCTAGATTGATTCCTTTTATCACAGCTTTTAACTCTGCAAGATTAATGTGAGCCGCTTTGTCTTGTTTTCTCAGCCACGAGCAGTCTTCTACTATTTCCCCAGCCACTTCTAGAACTATGCCAGCTAAACTGCTTGCATCGCACCTAAACTGCTTGCATCGCACCACACTGTTGCTTCAGAAGTGTTTTTTACGTTCCATGACCCGTGAACGGGATCTTCCTTTGTAAGTCTTTCATTTAAACTGCTTACTAATTTGACAACACGATCGTTCACCAAAGTGTCACATCCACAACTACTCGAAACCCTTTTTAGATAGCTGCACGAAGGGCGCAACCAATTTGCTATTGGAAAATTTCCAGTCAGCTGTCCGCACTAAGAAAAGATTTGCCGACGCGTCATTTTTCCTTCAGAAACTTTGGGTATGTTGTCACGTTTTTAACGCACTTGGTTGTTTTGTTTGTACACTGGCAATCCAAGCACACGCCCGCCGACAAGTTTTTCTGGCAGCTTAGAATCCAAGCCATATTTTTTCAAGAGTTCTTGACCTCTACAACTTGACACTATGTTATTATTGACAATGATGTCATCAATAAATGAATCCGTCCTAGACTCAACAACTTTGTCTAAGGATAATACCTTTTTTAAGATTTTTGTCATTATTCTGGGCGCCACATTTAAACCAAAACCCAATCTTGTTAGACAGTATCGCTGCTCTTCATATTCCACAACTTGATATTTCCATAATGCTTCGTCGGCACGAATCTGCAGGTACGCTTTTTTTAAATCGATTATCTCAAGATTTTCTCCCAACTTTCTCCAGTTACGAAGTTTGGTATTGCAAACATCGCCATCTGCAGTATGACTGGATACAAATTGATTCAGCTCCCGGTAGCCCATCACCGGACGTACTTTTAATTTGTTTCGTTGAATTACTGCTACCAACGGAATGATGCCATTACATTTCCCTTCAAACGGTTTCAGCCATCCCTGTGCTATCCATTTACTTACTTCCATTGCGTACTCACTTTTAACGTCTGTAGAGATGTGATAGTTTGGAATTTTGTTTGTAAAAGTTGGTGGTTCCATAAGCCATTTCCAAGACAGGCTCCAGCTGCCATTTTTAAATTCTGCTACGAAGTCTTTATCAATCAGCTTTTGAACAGTAGGCGTGGATACTTCATTCGTTTTTCCTTGAGAGACTGCAGTAGCGCCGATAGTTAGTTGCTCCACATTAAAGTTTATGGTTTCGCCGTCTCTCCCAACTTGGACACCTCCGAGCAGTCGTATTGCGTCCATACCAAGTAGCATTTGATATTCGAGAACAATGTTGGCAACCAGGCATTCCAACTCGATGGTGGTATCATTTATAAAAAGATTAACAACAGTCTGGTATTGTACTTTAATTAACTTTCCATTCATCATAACAACCTTTTCGCTTGCATGTTTGACATTTTATGGGTTTACAATATCCCGACATAAAATTGATTTGGAGCATCCAGTATCGAACAATGCTTTTATTTTTCTTCCATTGACATATACGCGGAGAGTTAGCGGTTTTAAATTTTGTGGGAAGCCGCTCGCACAAAAACGGGTGGCTTCCCTTCCACGTTTTTTGAAGTCGTACACCTTTTATACCATTACTGGGCCAGATGATTGTCCATTCCACACACAAAGCACCTCTTCTTCTCAATCTCTTAGCTGCAATTTTGACTGATATGTCCATCCTCACCACAACGGAAAAAAGACCATAGCACGTTATGGTCTTTTTTCCGCGTCCTTTAGGAACCTGTCTTGAACTAATGGCAACCGGATTCACGCAACTGACAAAGCACGATTTTTTGCGACGTAAAACTACCAAACTTCTGGATTTTTCAGCGATCTGGCACAGCGACATTGTTGATAATGAGCATGCAGTTTGCAGCTGTTTTCTTGCTTCGTCAGGTAATCCAAGAATAAATACGCACCTTATCCACTCTTCGCTTACGTGAGATGATATTAGCTTGCTTAGTCTTGTTACTTCTGCGAGATATACGTCAACGGACTCATTCTCTTTAAGACGACGATTTACGAACTCTTCGTTAGCGGAGAAGCAGAGAAGGCAGTAGTCAGAGCAGTTTTCACTTCATTGTAGTCTTCTTTTATCTCATCACTTAGGCCTTGATGAACGGCAAACGCCCCACCAGAAAGAAATAAGAGGAGCACCACATGTAGCTCGTCAACTTTTTGAAGTTTTGCTACCAGTTTCTGTATCCATTCTGAAAAATCACCCGAACCATCATATTGTGATACCAGATCCGCAAACTTTATAACGATACTCATTGCCGAAATAGCTTGTAATAATAAAATATATTTGTTTTTTCTTACAGTTTTTCTGAATATCTTTACTCAATATATATACATTTTCAAATACCCCCGAGAGTATAATAAACAGTATAAACGTTATGTACAATATAATATATACGACGCGCCCACAACATTCCTTCTGACGCAACACGTTAATAGTTTATTTAAAATACAAATATTTACACTAATTACATAATGTCATAGTGTCATAATATGTTTTTTTATAATTTTTAAAAAAATTATAAAAAAACATATAATGACACACCTGATTAACAATAACTTATTAAGTCCACACCAATATGGATTTTGTCCAGGTCATTCCTGCTTAACTAACCTTTTAACTGTAATTAATTATTGGACATTATCACTTGATAAGAATATTCTCATCGACAACATTTATCTCGATTTTGAAAAAACTTTTGACAAAGTTCCACATAAATTTCTTATTTCTAAACTTAAAGCCTATGGTATAAATGGTTCAATACTATATTGGATAACAAACTTTTTGGAAAACCGTAGACAAAGAGTTGTTATAAACGGTAATTATTTCGACTGGGTTTCTGTTAAAAGTGGAGTTCCCAAAGGCTCTGTCCTTTCAGCGTTACTCTTTATTATATATGTCAACGATTTCCTTGAAATAATTAAATCAAAAGCTGCTCTTTTTGCTGATGATACTAAAATCTTCCGATCTATTGAAAGTACTTAATCTGCGCAAGAATTACAAAATGACATTGACGCTCTTGTTTTATGGTCTCAAAAATGGGGAATGAAATTTAACATTGATAAATGTTCCGTAATACACTTAGGACACAACAACAAATCCCATACTTATAATATTCATGATTCAGAACAAAATATAAGAGTAAACATTAAACCCACAAATTGCGAACGAGATTTAGGCGTTCACATAGATTCAAACTTATTATTTTCAAAACACACAACTATTCAAGTTAACAAAGCAACACAAATAATAAGAATAATAAAAAGAACATTTACATTTTATCCAGATTTATCATCCTTCAAAAAACTATTTACAGTTCTAGTCCGCCCTCACATAGAATACTGTGGAACAATTTGTAACCCTGTACTTCACAAAGACAAACGACAATTAGAAAATGTTTTAAGAAGAGCTTCGAAAAGAATTAAAGGATTATATGATCTACCATATAAACAAAGATTATTGGCGCTAAATATGACAACTTTTAAATATAGGCTACTTCGCGCAGATCTAATTAACGTTTATAAATGGTGCAAAGAAAACAATGGTGATAGAAGTCTGTTTGAAATTGATAGCCAATTTACAGGGTTTTGCAAAGTTGTAAGTGTATGTTTGCAAAGTTATAAGTGCATGTTTGCAAAGTTATAAGTGCATATACATTTTTTTTGGAAATTATTTTTTTAGCTTTAATAATATTGCGCAAAATATTAAATTAAATTACAGCATAGCAATCAATAAGTGTTTGTTTTTTTTTTTTGTTGTTTATTTTCTAAAAAGTGATTAGTTAGTGAAAATTCTTTACATTTTTACTTAATTTAGCATTTTTTTTTTTTTTTTTTTTTTTTTTAGTATTGTATTTGCCAATTGAAAATAATTTACACTCGTAATTTATAAAAACAAATATTTACATGACTGGGGCTTGAAGAAGACAAAATTCATCTTATCATTAAGCCCCCCCAAAAAAATGCATATTCATCAAATAAAATATTTTAACAAAATGTAAAAAATAAAATATATAACGTTTAAAATATTTAGTAATTCAAAGAGTATTTATATTTAAGAACTGATTAGAAAAATAAGATGATATATAAGTATTAATATTACAAAACGAATTTACAATAACTTTTTTTAATAAAAATTGAAATTATAAAATTTTACAATATTTTTAGTAATTAGTATTTCAAATAATAAAACTTAAAAAATCGTTTGTAAATTCAAAACTTATAAGATAAGAAATACATTTACAATAGCAGACTATTGTTTAGAATATTAAATATAATATTAAAGAGTAATTAGTAGGTTAATTTTTGTTTTTGTTTGCTAGTTTAAAAAGCTTTTTAGAAGAAATTTAATTCATTTTCATGTATCATCAGTAATTGCTTAAGTTTTGTTTTAAACTGGTTTAAAAAATATAATTAGATTTCAGCTCATTATTTAATATTGTATTCCACAGCTTAGGACCTCGATTTGCAATTGAGAATTTGGTTGCTGAATAATGTGTTTTGGATTGAATGTAATTGTTTTTTGAAAATCTGGTAGGGTATATGTGGTTTATTTTTTCAAAAAGTGAATTAAATAACATTGGTGATATTTTTTTATCAAGTTTAAACATGAAGATAAGAATATGGTAAAGGTTTAGTTTATATACATTTAGAATATTAAGTTTATTAAATAATGTTTTAGTGTGAGAGAAACGGTCTACGTTTGTAATTATCCTTATAGCCTGTTTTTGTTTACTAAACAGTTTTTTTACTTTTGTTGCGTTTGTGCTGCACCAAGCAACGTTTGCATAATTTAAGTAGCAATGAATTAAAGAAAAATATAAGTTTTTTAAACAAGATTTAAAAACTGCTTGGCTTTATACAAAACACCTATATTTTTTGATATTTTATTTTCAATTAGACCTATGTGGTCCCTCCAGGTTAAATTTTCATCCAGAACCACACCTAAAAACTTTATTGATTGCTCTCTTTTTAATAATGCGTTATCAATTAAAAGATCAGGAAGTTTTAATGGAATATCTTGTTTTTTATGAAGACGATGGAACAAAGTGTATTTGGATTTATTGATGTTCAAAGATAGTTTGTTTGATTTGAACCATTGGGTTAATTTATCAAGTTCTTTGTTTACTGTTTGAAATAATTTACTGATATCTTTACTAGAATAAAACAATTTTGTATCATCTGCAAACAAAATTAAGTTTAAAATGTTAGAAAGTTTATATAAGTCATTAATATAAACGAGAAATAAAAGTGGTCCTAAAATTGATCTTATATATCAATAGCTTTTCTAGATTAAATACTTTCATAATTTTTAAAAAATAGTATACATTATTTAATCATAATATTTTAAAAAGGCATGCAAAAATATACATTATTAAAAAAATAAACAAATCATTTTAAATATTTTAATTAGATAAATTCTTCTCTTCTTATTGCCTTTTCCAACCATCTTCTCATATTTATATAAAAGGCATTGCACTGTTGACTACAATTATTATCAGGTGATAAAATATATTCTAGAGTTTCTTCAACAGTCATATCGGGATTAGCATTTGGGTTTAATTCAGGGGAGTATGGTACTAAAAACTAGTGAGTAATATTTTTTTCTATTAGTAATTGAAGTACTGCAGCTGCTTTATGAAATTTTACATTATCTAGGATAAGAATTTTATTTGGATTTACTGCAAAGAATGGTACTAGTTTGTTGTTGATGAAGTCAATAAATGATTGTGTATTGTATGCGCCGCTTTTGTATTGGTAACATTCAACTCCTAAATTGGAATTTAAGCACATGAGGCTAACATTTTGTCCTTTATTTGCAGGAACTGTCAAGTACGCTTTTGTATCTTTTGGAGAATAGCACTGTATGTTTATTGAATCCGGTTTTGTCTAAAAAAACCAAATTTGAATCAGCAATTCTAGCAACTTCTGCCGCAAAAATTGATCTCTGATTTATTCTTTCCATGGTGTTTCTTTCTTGAGGAATGATTGCTAATCTTTTTCGTGTCCAATTTAATTTCTTTAATTTACGGGAAACAAACGAGATTGAAACGTTTTTACCATGTTGTTCTAAAATTTGCGTTTGAATTTTTTTTTGAACTACGGCATTGTTACAGACCACGGAATTAAATATTGTCTGTTCAATGTTTGTATTTATAGAACTTTCGATTTTATACGTTTCTTTTCTTTTTACTGTAGATGACGTGAAGGGTATATTATTATCACTATTTTTTATAACACGACCAACAGCATTTCGAGTTAAATTACAAGCGTCGGATATTTCCTTGATTGAATATTTTTCACAATTTCTCATTGAAAATATTGTATTTTTAGTTACTTCTGTAATTGTTTTCCATACTTTTCTTTCCTTTGATATTTAAAATATAAGAGTTAAAATTAACTTTATAAATGCACTTATAACTTTGCAAACATGCACTTATAACTTTGCAAACGTGCACTTACAACTTTGCAAACGTGCACTTAAATTTTTGCAAAACCCTGTATTACTCGTGGTCATATCTATAAACTAAAAAAACATTCTTCCCGATTAAATTTACGCATTAAATTTTTCTCTCTAAAAATAGTTAATAAATGGAACTCTCTTCCTAACGAGATTGTAACCGCTTTATCACTAAACTTTTATTAAAACAAACAAAAATTTAAAATATGAAATATTCTTATGAAGACTGATGATTCATGCAAACTTGTACATATATAAATTATAGCATTTTTCAAGAGGATTTTGAATATGCTTTTAACCAATTTCAAATCATCGATTTGAATTCATCGAATAAAAAGTGCTATTTTATAAAAAAAAAAAACGCAAAAAAAAGCGCCAAAAAAAATTCACTATTTTTTGTCCCATACTGTTTAATATTTCTAATTAAAATAATAGTAATAATTAAGATAATAGTAATAATAGTATAATAATAGTATGCCCAAGCTACCGGTAGCCGTATTTTACTTTAAAAACTGTATTTTATGTCAAACATAAAACCTGTTGACAATTTGCTATAATTTATTTAAATTGATAATTATATTTAAGCTGATAAACTGCCCAAACCAAAATATTTAGTAATTGTATTTGCACACCAAACCCATTAGGTAGATAATATTTTAATAGCGAATATTTTCAAAATGAGAAGGTAAAGTTTTTCTAAAAGATCGCATTAATGTAGCTTTGGTGGCGGTAAACCTGTTCTAAAAAAATTACAAAATACGTAGGTGGTAGTAATTAATTGCAATTTAGTTTGTTTTCGTAAAAGTTCAAATAACGTTTAAAAAATGCATATTTACTGTACTTAAAAAAAAAAATAACTTTTAAAAGATATTTTTCTTTAAGTTTAGTAAATCCTCTTGCTTTACTTTACATGTAATAAGAAATAAAACAAAATGTTTTTGTTTTATTTTATATTTAACGTAATATACGTGAGTAAAGTAATATACGTAATAACGTAATATACGTGTTTATATTTAATATAATATATTGACGCTGGATAGCTCAGTTGGTTGGAGGGTCAAACAAAAAGTTAAAACCTGGACTGTTGTACAACACGGGTTCAAACCCTGCTACCGCCAACTCAGTGCTTGAATAGTACTTCAGTACGCAAAAATGTTGGTCGGCAACGGACGCTCCTTTGGACTAGTCCAAATGACTATTTGTGGCTGCTTCTATGTTAAGCCAACAATATCTTCGGATAAAAACATTGTATAGAAAAATATAGCATGAAAATTTAAATAAAAAAAATAAAATAAATGATAGTTAGATTTTAAATAGTCATTTTCCGAATATGTTATTGTGTGTATTTTTATGTATTTTATGGAATATGTAACTATATCTTATAATATATTACTGGAATATATCTATTTTTTCTTTATAAATATAACCTTTTTGGAACTGAACACAACCAATCTTAAGTAGCTGTGCACAACAAATAACAATCTACGAGGGAGGGAAAATCAAAAAGTTCATGGAATGAAAGGATATTTTTCATAATGGGGAACAAATAAAAATCACTTAGCACCAGATCTGAGCTGTAAGGTGGGTTCACAAGTAATTTAAAGCCGTGTGTGTACAGAGCAGCAATTGCAACTCTGCTCTTGTGAATCGACGCGTTGTCTTGCAAGAGCAACACACCCATGGTAAATTTTCCTCAACATTTTTCTTTAGTTTTTCTAATATCGTTGCGTAGTATTCTCCGGTTATGCTCCTTCTCTTTTCATTGTAGTCAATGCGTCACAATCCTAAAAAACAGTAGCCATCAACTTTTCATCCAAAACTCTGAATTTCTTTGGTCGTGGTGTCTCCTTTTTATGCTTATTGCATGGACTTTTTTTGGACTCAGGTTCATAGTGATGAACCCATGTTTCATCTCTGGTAAAAATCTGCTCAATATTCTGTGCAGGTTTGTCTCCGTACAATTCTAAAAATTGTTTTGCTGCATTGACGCGCTACTGTTTTTGAAGAGAAGCATTATCGGCACCCATCTTGCACTGACTTTTGTCATACCAAGGTGGTTACGTAGGATTCATAAAATGGTGTTATCTGATACTCCAACTAATGGAGATAACTGTTTTTTTTTTCAAAATGATGTCCTTGATTACAACTTTTTCCTATTTTTCAACGGTTTCTGATGTGATCTTTTCTTTCTTCATAGTTTCAGTTTTCTTCCGGATTGACTTGTCTAGCAGGCAAGTGTTCGTACACAAATGATGCGTCAGAGCTAAAACAAAAATTTCTATGCTAATGATGAGTCACTAATTAGTATGACATATAGCGAAAAATTTCTATGCTAATGATGAGTCACTAATTAGAATGACATCAAAAAAAAAAACGCGAAAAGCGTTTGATACCGTATATCATTTATCTTTTAATAAAAGAACAAAAAAAAATAAAAAATCTTTCTATTTAAACTTAAAAATTATCGTAATGTAAACTCTTATTTAGCTTGGTTTAAGAGTTATTTTACAAATAGAAAGCAATGCATTTTATATGATGGCGAAAAAACGGAATTACCTGCGGCGTCGCACTCTTGATCGATCGAAACCTGCGGCGTCGCACTCTTGATCGATCGAAACCTGCGGCGTCGCACTCTTGATCGTTCTTTATCGTGATCTGAATCGTAATAAATCTGAAATACAAACAATTGAAAAAATGATATTTTTAAAAAAATGTGTGTTGATATATTCCTTGTATATTATATTCAATTTTTATACTATAAGTTTGTGTTTTATATAACAGAGTTTCTAAAAAATTTATTTCTTATATTTTTAAAAAATTTATTTTTATATTTATTTATTCATTATAAATATACTTCTTATATGTTAAATTCAATTTTTATACTTTAATTTTTGTGTTTTGTATTAAGAGTTTCTAAAAAAATTTATTTTATATAAAGTATACATTATAGTATGTAAGTATTGTTCATAACACTAGCTCCAAACTTCCCTTCTTTTGTTCTTTCATGTTTTACCTCCTTTTTATTTATTTGAAATTTGAAATCATAACGAATAAAAATTAAAAATAATAATAAAACTTTTTTATATTTGTATCTATATATGTATTTTTTGCATATATTACATTGTGATGAAACAAAAATATGTAATTTAATGACAAAACGTAATTTTTATTTATATTTATGTTTTAAAGGGAGTCAGTGTAACAACATCAGTTTTTGCTATGTCTAATAACATCTGTCTAACATCATCTGAAATTTCATTTATGTCTAATAACATCTGTGTAAAAAGTATATGATTGCTACTGATGTAATTATATCTTTTCAATTATCAAAGAAATACAACATCTGTGCAACTACATCTGGAGATTTTACAAATAAAGTTTTTTTAATTATGAAAAGAAGAACTGAATCTACAAAAATACATCTGTGAATTGTGATGTTGTTACATGTTTTCAATTATGCTAAATATAACTACACGGTTCTGTGAAATTATTAAATTATGGTACATTATTTTAACCAGATGTAGCTTCATATATGGTTTTTTTAGCTGCAGTTACATCTGGAAAAAACAATAAATTTTAATGCATTATTTTAACCAGATGTAATTAGATAAAATTATTTTAACCAGATGTAGTTAGATAAAAAAAATTTTCTCAGATGTAATTATATCTGAGGGAAAGTTTTTCCAGATATTATTGGACTTAGAGAAAAATTACCAAATGTAGTTACATCTTGCTAAAGATATTGTTAGAGATCATTGAGTTTCCAGATAATAGCGGACAAATGTTGTTGGAGTAAAAAAAATACAGACGATCAAAAGTGAACAAATAATCTTGAAGATGAACAAAAGTGAACAAATAATCTTGAATTACTCTACAGATGTTGTTGGACAAATTTAGTAATTTTTTACTTTTAAAAGGGCATAGCAATAAGACTGAAACTTGTCTTCTTCTTGCCCCAGCCGTATTTTTACATTTTATAATAAATGGTTTTGTAAGTTTTTTAATGGTGAAATACATAATAATAAATAAAATAGTTGACCAATTTAAATGGTTAGATACCAAGGTTATGGATCATAGGTACCAATATCCTCCTCTTCTTAGCAGTTACTAAGTTTAAAAAATATTTATGATGTACTAAAATAATGAATAGAGGGAGATCCACCATGTTCTTCTTCTTTTCTATAAGGATGTTTCTTAACATTATCTGTTTTCCTTTTCTTCCGAGTTGAGATGATGTCTTTGTTTTTGAACAAAACTATTTCTCGAATACTCTGTTTTTATTATAGGGCTTATATTTCTTTTTTTTATTTTCATACATTTATTTTTTATTTATTTATTTTTCATACTTCATCCTCTGCATCTGCCAATTTTTTCGGTTTTTCCTCATTTTTTTTTTTCAATTCTATATGTTTTTTTCTAAGGTATAAGTATTGAAAAAATCATTATTGTTTATCTCGCAAACAATAAATTTAATTTTCCTCCGTCAGGTAATCAAGATATCTTTTTTAGTCATTTTAAATGTAAACAACTTTACTTTTAGCTGCTGTTCAACAAAAAAATGTATCATTTGGTAAAAAAGAATGACCAGAAACTATTTCCTTTTGGTTTATGCTTTCAATTTCAGTTTTTTCGCTTTGTAAAAAGCTTATTAAGGCTGAAACCATTTTAATATTCCTATTCTAGCCGGCTCAAGTATCGCTGTAAATTTGACATGTTTTTTGTTTTTTACATTTAGTTTTAAATGCTTTATGACACAGAAAACCTCTTGAACCCCTCTGGAGGCAATAATTTCTTTCCGTAAATTCCATTCCAGCTTCCGTCTCAAGATTATGAACACCAAAGATATAGCAGAGCATAAACATGAGTAAATGTTATAACATTATCATCTGGAATAGATTAAAAATTATCAACACTGCATACATACCTTTGTGGGATTTTTTTCACAATTTATGCATCATTCCCGTGAACCAAAGCTATTCTTAAATTGAAAGTCTTTTGTTGAGATAATTTATTCTTTGTTGAGATAATTTATTCTTACTCAACTCAGGATTAGTTATCTTTTAAATAAGTCTAATTTCTTTATTAGGTATTTTAAATAGAGATTTATTAAACATATCTATGGAAATGCTCCTTAACCGGTTCTCATGCCCTTCTTCACACTTTTCCAAATACATGGAGTTAATCTGTCTGATATTTAAGGATCATTTATGGCTCAAGTAATTTTGATGTTCGTTCACTCTGTTTTACAGAAACTCTCAAATATAGATTATCACGGTTTAGTTGCGACATCAGCAAATTATTGCGAACATTACATGCTGAAAAATTGTCATAATGACGAAACATTTTCATAAGAGACAAACGTTAAATACCAATTAAAACTTTTTTTTTTATGTGATTATTGACGCATTGATTTGACAAGTGTTTTAAAATGCTATTTTACATTTTTATTTAGTTATCAACTTTATTACGCTACTTTTGTTTAAAATTGATTTTACTGAGAATCATTTTTATATATAATTATAATTTTTATATATAAATATAAACTAATTTTTTTTTTTTTTTTTTGTTAAGACTCTTTGTTACAGTTTAATGTAAGTATAACAACTTAATTTTTACGCATCAGTAGCAGGCAGTTTTTGATTTTTTTTTCCTGTTAATCTTTATCATTATGCATCAGATAAACTGCCAGTATCAAAAGTTTCGATGAAATTTTGAAGTTTTGATTTTGGTATTTATAATCATAAAAATTGTCTTATTCGTTAAAAGTTTTTATACTTTTTCAGTAAACTTTGTAAAAAAATAACTTTACTAAAACATTATTAATTTTGTCCTAAAAATATTGAAAATAGAAAAAAATTAATTATAAATAAAAAATAGAAATTAACATTTATTTAATATTTTTAGTATATATTATATTGGATTACATTTTAATTATATTTTAAAGCCTTTTTAAATAATTTCCGCGTTTCTATAGTAACATTTAAACAACTTAAACAAATTATTACCAAGGAAATAAAATACTTCTATAAGTTTTAGGGGAAACGTTAAATCCAATCCTTCAAAGTGCAATCTAAATTTTACTGACCGATCTCCAACGATCTCCAACGATCTCCAACGGTCCAGCGATCTCCAGCGATTTCCAACGGAAATTTAGTTGTACTTTAAAATAAAAAAACTCTGAGATTTTTTTAATAACATTTGTATTTAATATTTATTATTATTCATGTTATTATTAATAATATTTTCGTTTAATATCAATTTGATAACATTTATATCACATTGTAAATGCCGTAATTGGGTCTAGAATTTTTAAAAACTGTTCAAACAGCACTTGACGGATTGGATTTAACGTTTCCCAAATGGTTAGTCTTTATAAGTTTTAAAGGATTTAAAAGTTTCAAATAAACGTTAAAAGTTTTTAATTAACGTTAAAAAAATTTGAGTTTCAAATTGAAATTCAAAAAATGCTAGAACTTTAACTAATGTTATAAAAAGTAATCGAGTTCCATAAAATATCGAGTAAAAGTAATCGAGTTTTTTTCGTTTCAACTCAAGTACGTTTTTACTTGTAATTTTATTATATATATGCATATATATCAATATATCGATGGTTAAAAGCACAAAGGGAATACGTCCACTAACCATTGTTTTGAGAAATCTGAATTTAAAAGTTTGAAAACTTACAATAATTCATGATATTTATTGTCATGATTTTTAATCAAATGCATCTTCCGATTGATTGACTGTTGAACTTAATATTTGTACCATAGTACCCTTATCACTTACTGAATGGCGCGCGCGCAATAACTCAAAACCGTAAAATGTTGGACATATTGTGTTATTATAAATGTTGGACATGTGGTGTTTCCAACTAAGGTTTTCATCAACATAGGTACCCATAAAATTAGCACTAATTACTCTTTTTATTTGGATTTCATCAATAAAAAGTAAAGGTAGCTCAAAAGGAAGTAGTTTTTTTTTAGACGCTGGATGAAAAAGTGTCCATTTTGTTTTTTCAGCATTTAGTGAAAGTTTATTCATTTTAAACCAATCAGATATTTTTGTTAATTCCATGTTCATATCTCGAAATAATGTAGTTATGCTAATATCAGACAAAAAGAGGTTAGTGTCATCGGCAAACATGACTGACATCAAATTAGAAGCTTTATGAAGATCATTAATATAAATAAGAAAGAGAAGGGGTTCTAATATCGAGCACTGCGGAACCCCACAGGTTATGTTTAATAAATTAGGTGGGTTAACTTCATTACTATAAATAAACTGTTTGCGGTTACTTAAGTAACTTTGAAGTAACTTTAAAACATTTCCTTTAATTCCATAATATTTAACTTTTTTAAGGAGAATTTGGTAATCGATTGTATGAAAAGCTTTTGATAAATCTATGAAAACTCTCAACGTATATTGGGAATTTTCAAACGATTCAGAAATACGAGTTATATGGAGTATCGCGTGTTCTGTTGATGTATTTTTTTTGAACCCGTATTGATTAGTATAAAATATATTATTTAAAGAAAGGTGATTATAAATTACGTTTTATAGGATTCTCTCTAACACTTTAGAAAAAACAGGTAAAACAGAGATTGGACGATAATTTGTAAGATTTGTAGTATCACCTTCTTTGAAAATTGGTGTGACTTTATTTTAAGATGGTCTGGAAATATTCCCTGTTTTATTGAACAGTGAAAAACTTTAAATAATACATCTTTCAAATATTCATACGAGTCAATGACCACATTACTAAATATATCGTCGTGACCGACAGATTTATTAGACTTTAGCATTTTAAAAGATTGCTCAAATTCTTCAAAAGATAATTCAAAAGAACATCGAATTTTCCAGATAAGCATTTTTGGATAATAATTTATTTTATAGACAAGGACCACGGTACGAAATCAAATTTCGCGAGATTAGTTTTTTTATGAGGTACGTTGAAGTTTCCCTTTATGGTATCTATTTTTGCTATTTTTTAAGAAATTCTTTGAAAAGTGAGAAGGAACAAGTCCAAGTTTATATTTAAGCATAAACAACAACTTTTGGAATGAAACTTTTTGAAAATCTAGAGGAACAAGTAAGCTCCTGCGGCTTTTCTCTGATCTAAATGTAATATCGCAAAGTTTCGGGGAAGGGGGGTATATATTACAAAAATTGGCCAAAATTTAGTTAATTAAATTATCTGTGCTATTCAGAAGCAATATAAAAAATGAAAAAGGATACTTTATGTATGTGTGTGTGTGTGTGTTTGTGTGTGTGTGTGTGTGTGTGTGTGTGTGTGTGTGTGTGTGTATGTATATAGGTATGTATATGTATGTGTGTATATATGTGTGTGTATATGTATATGTGTGTGTGTATATGTGTAAAACATGTATGTATATGTATTAAAACATTATATAGTGAAATGTAAAACACGGTTTTAACTACGGGGCTTAGTGATAAGACTACTGTTGTCTTCTTTTTGCTCCTGCCATGTAAATTCAATGTATACGATTCATTATTGTAACAATATTTAAACGGCAAATATATATATATATATATATATATATATATATATATATATATATATATATATATATATATATATATATATATATATATATATATATATATATATATATAACACACAGCTAGAAGTCGTAACCAGTTCTTACGAAAGAATTTCTCGACGTGAAACAATACTGTTGTACTTATTTATAAATTATTCTCCTATATTTAAACATATAAAAGATGTAAAAAATGCTTCCTCTTTTATATTGACATCTAAAAGAGGTTTGTTTCTGGACATTGGAAAGAGCTTTTTGTCATACTTTGTATGAAAAGCCATTATCATTTTCATTTGATAAAAACAGCTTTTCATATATGAAAAGTAGGAATACTATACTGTATAGGATACTAACAAGTATGAAAAAAAAAGTCGTTCGGACCCCGAGCAAAAAAACTTTTTAAGAAGTGCATAATTGATAAACAAAGACGTCTTAAAGACGCATTTTTTAAATGTCTTTTAATGACAAGATTAAAACAAATAAGACGCATTTTCGATGTCGACAAAAGATATCTTTTAGATTTGCATACTCTACTAAAAAAAGGTATCTTAAAGACGCATTTTTTATGTCTTTTTATGATAAGATTAAGATAAAAAATAACGTCTTTTCGATGTCGAAAAAAGATGTCTTTTAGATTTGCATAATCGATTAAAAAAAGACGACTTTAAGAAATCGTAAATGAGACTTTTAAAGACGTCTTTTCGACGTCTTTTTCCAAAGTTTATCAATAAATTTATCGTATGCCTTATCTGCGTGTTCAATATCAAGGAGGTCATCCCAATTTAAACCTAATAAAAAAGTATTTAAATTTTCCATGGATTTTACATTTATATTTTGCGTATTTTTTTTAACTTTTTGTGCATAAATATTATCACATTTTTGTGAGATAAGAAATGCAGGGAAGTGATCTGAAATGTCGCATTTATATATTTCTGTTTTTATTTTTTACTTTAATTCATTGGTGACTATTTGATCTATGATTGTTGCGTTTTCTCTAGATATTCTTGTGGGTTTATTAATCAGTGGAATAAAGCCTTTCTGATATATGACGTTAAAGAAATTATTTATATTTGTATTTAAATGACTCATGTTCAAGTCAAGGTGAAAATCACCTATAAAATAAATGCTTTTATTTTCGCTAAATTTATTTTTAATTATGCTTTTAATGCGCTTTTCGAATTGTTTTATTGAGCCGGAAAGTGGTCTGTATAAAACGTGGATGATAATGTTTTTTGTGTTTTTATTATTTCCACACATAGTGATTCATAATCATTAGCGGTGGAGCAAAAATCTTTTTTTAGCTTGTATAATAAAGAATTACTTATAAATACACACAAACCTCCTCCTTTCTTCCCAGATCTTCTAAATTGATGAATGACTTTATAATTTGGTACCTGAAATTTTATATTTGTCTAAATATGTTCATCATTACACCATGTCTCGCTTAGACTAATAATTTTAAAATCAAATTTAACCTCGGATAAAAATTGCTAAAATAATTCAAAATTTTTTGAAAAACTCCTAACTTTTAAAAATTGAAAATGAATTTACATCTAGTCCTTGCATTATGTTTTCAGATGTAGGGTTATAATATAAAGTATTAATATTTTGAAATACTTTGTTATTACTACAAAAATTAATATCCGGGTCAGAATGGTTATCTAGAAGTGTCCTACTTTTATTTTGTAATGAATTAAGTTCTGAGTTAAGTGTAACATTATCTTTTTTCATAAGTAGGGTATTTTTTATAAACTATTAAATTACTATTTTACTTAAAAAGAAAAAAAAGAAAAAAAGAAAAATGATTAAAAAAAAAAAAAATTCTAATTATAAATAAAGTAATTGAGCACTCATTTTGATTTTCTTTACTTCTCTAACTATAAGTTTATCATATTTTATAGAAGAATATTTACCATTTTTTCTGCGCATCTTCATTTCAGAGTTTTTTTTTCTTATGACCGTTGTTTCAAAAGAAAAGTCTTCGTTGATGTAGATTCCTAATCCTTTAAGTCGATTAGATGAATTTAGTACTTTTACTCTGTGAGCCCTCTTGATATCAACGTTCTTAATATTTAATTCGTTTTCAAATAAAATTAATAATTATTTTTCAGTTTTATCCCAGGTTTCTTGATCGTTTTCGGGAAGCCCGTCGATGCGAAGATTATTTCTTATGAGTCTATCTTCTAGCTGCCGTAGTTAATTCTTTTCCTCCTCGCCTATACTATTTTTGTTTTTAATTTTCTTTTCTCATTTGCATACCTTTTTTTCTTGGATGTATTGTGTTAAGTTTTCTTGGATGTCTTGTGTTAAGTTTTCTTGGATGTCTTGTGTTAAGTTTTCTTGGATGTCTTGTGTTAAGTTTTCTTAATGTCTTGTGTTAAGTTTTATTAGATGTCTTGTGTAACTGTTAAAGTTTTTTTTTTTTAATTTAATATAATTGCCATCTCATTTTTATTTATAGAAACATTGCTACAGTTTCTTTTTTATATTCTAGAAACATTTCTTTTAGCATTTTCTGAACTTCAACAATTGTGATTATATATCATATTTATCAAACTTCCTGTTGTTATAAAACACTTCCGCTTACTTCTGTGTGCATAGCGCAAAAACAAACAAACAAACAAATCTAACTATTGCAAATTTATGGGATATCCTCTTCAGCTCTAAAGAAAATATACATAAAACTATAGCAAGCGCGTCGAATAGTATGCAATGTTAACAAATCGGGACGCTATGTCATTTTAAAGGGAAATTGAGGAACCTAATATTTATAAATTAAACTTCCAAAATTTAGTATTTATGTTTCAATCACAAAACCACATGCTACCAAAATACTTTGAAAACGAATTTTCCATTATTGATTACAAATATCAAATAAAGTATTTTTTTTACAACTTTAAAGTTTAAAAGATTTCACTTTAAAAGGTCTTATCCTGAGGACCGTGACTATTGAATTTAATCCTTAAAGAGGAAAAAATAACAACATGAAGTCATTAAGTTTATTTAAAGTAACATTCAAATAGTAGGGTAAAGCGGGAATAGTTGAGCATAAGCGTAAGTTGGGCAATTTAAATATCTCAAAAACTACGTATCTCATGACTCGGGCATAGTCGAATTTAAGATCCCGGGTATCCGTACCAAATATTTGAAATCCGGAACCGAAACCGAAAAAAAAAAAAAAAATTAGAATATTATGGTATAATAGGCAATGTTTTAAAATGGTTTAAAAGTTACTTAACTAATCGTAAACAATTTGTTTATGCTGATAAATCATTTTCATCAAATTTGTTAAATATTACATGTAGAGTTCCTCAAGTATCCATATTAGGACCTCTTCTCTTCCTTATTTATATTAATGATTTATACAAAGCCTCGAATTTAATAACAATTATGTTTGCTGATGGAACTAATTTATTTATGTCTCACAAAAGCATTCCTACTTTATTTCATAACGTGAACATTGAGTTAATCAAAATATCTGACTGGTTAAAGACAAACAAACTATCCCTGAACATTGATAAAACTAAATGGATTCTTTTCCATCCTCTTACCAAAAAACATAAACTGCCAATTAACATGCCTTCACTTGTTATTGACAATATACAAGTTAAAAAAGTAACAGTAACTAATTTTCTAGGCGTTTGTTTAGATGAAAATCTTACATGGAAAAATCACATTAAAAACTTATCAAGTAAATTTTCAAAAAGTATTGAAATATTGTACAAAGCGAGAAATGTCTTAAATAAACAAACTTTAGTACAATTATATCACTCATTTATTCATTGCCTCATAAACTATGCAAACATTGCTTGGGGTAGTGCAAATAAAAACAAACTTGAACCTCTTTATTGTCAGCAGAAGCATGTAGCACGTCTTATATATTTTAAAGACCGTTATACTCATGACAAGCCTCTTTTATTTGAAATGAAAGTTTTTAATATATATGAGATTAATATTTTTAATATTCTTTGTTTTATGTTTAAATGTAAAACCAATTCATCCCAGATTTCTTTCTATAATTTCTATTCATCAAAAGATAAAAATAAATACATTTTACGCAAAAATAATTTTGTTAAGCTGCCCATTTTTCAAACATATCTTTTTAAATTTTGTATTGATTATCGCGGACCATTCTTATGGAATAAAATAGTTTTAAAAAATTTTACTGAGGATTTTATTAATCAAAGTAACTACTTTTCTTTTAAACAAAAGCTTAAAGAACTCATTTTTACAATCGATGATTTAACAATATACTTCTTATATTTTTTGTGATCTTTATTTTTACCATTTAATTAAACATGAACTTATGAAAAGTATATGTGAATCCTTAACAACTATAATTTACATATATAATAGATATAACGCATCTTGTATTTATTATGTAGTGATGAGTTATTTTAAGTTTCTTACTTTTGTCAACTATTTTTATTTTTTAATCTTGTAATTATCTTTTAAATTTTAACACGAACATTTCTTAACGGTACTCGACGACAAGACCGTATGGTCTTCTACGAGTCCCCGCGTTCTTTTATTTTTTAATAACGACCATTATATTTATATATAAATTTATTATTATATATTTGTATTTGAAATATTGTAAAGAAATGCTTATTTTACATGTAATAAAAGAACGAAAAAAAAAAAAAAAAAATCTATTTGGTTAGAATATTCGATTCCCGTGTGATAAAATTACTTTTTGTACATAAAAATACTTTTTATAATGTTGATGTTGAATATCCTTATAGCCTACACATTTATCCAGTCGGGATCACGTGACTTTATTGCGAAATCAAAAGTAACCATATTGAATAGGGTAAAAACAAACTATTTTTTCTTATACGCGACGTCAAAAATACGTTATTTAACAAGAACTTTATGTTCTACAATCACTTTGAAAGCTAATCAAAAGCAGAAAGTCTGCAAAACTCTTTTAGTTGGTTTTACTTTATTTAAACATACTTTTAAAGTTTAAATAAAATTTCATTGCTGTCTACAAATTACTTTGATTATTTTTGGATATGGAAAGGATTGATATTTCATATTTATTTAAAAATACTAAATTAAAATGTAAATTAAAAGAAACCCATCAGTAATAAAGTGTGCTGAACAAACATAAACATTAAAGATTTAGGAGACCATTGGTTGCTAAACGCACTACTATCTACAGCTCGATTTATCGTATTCAACCACTTTCTTTGAGTTACTTTATCTTTAGGAAGACTTAAATTCTAGATTTTTTAAAATGTTGTTAGTGAAACCAGCTGCAAAATAATCTTTTAGTTTTTTTTGAAAATTAAGTCAACAAACCGCTACTGATCTTTTAGTTTGTTTTCATTCAATTCAAGATAGTAATATGGGGTGACGTCATGCTGACTTGATATATAGTTTAAAACTGTTGCTTTTTAAAAAAACAATTTAAAAATGACTTTCCAAGAATTTAGAAGCAATGCCCCTGTTTGGGAGCATTTCTTAAAGTGAAAAGTAAATGAAATTGCTTAATGCAAAACCTGTAACGTCATTGTAACAATTAAAGGAAGCTGCACAAGTGTTATCCGAAAGCATTTTAAGAAAAAGCATAAAATTGCCATTATTACTTCCAGTTCAATTTCCATTAAAACTATTTTACTGGATCATCCTAAAGATTCAATTAACAGAAAATTGAAACAGAGTATTGAAAGACTTAAAAACTATTTCAGATTAAGTTTAACTGTTTATGAATATACATCAATAAAAACGCGTCGTTATATGAATAATTATGTGTACACAAACGAAAGCTTTTATAATCTTGGACTTGCACGCATTTTTATGATATATCATCTGTAAAAGCTGTTGAGACAGTAAAGTGAAAATTTGAGTGAATTCAAACTTGAATTTAATAAAGATATTGCTAGTACAACTACAGATGCCTCAAATTTGACCGTTTAATTAATCCACTACCTCACATTTGCTATGCCCATGCAATCTGTTTAATAGTGGGTGATGTACTCTATGTGAAATCAACTAAATTTTTAGACGAAAACGATAATATTGAATATTGACCTAATCTTATTTTAGGCTGCAAGACATGTTGGAACTCATTATTTGATATGGTTAAACGCTTTGTCAAGTTAAGCAAATGTATTAAAACGACACTTATCCAAGTGCAGTCTCCAATAGCAATATCAGATTCAGAGCTGCTAATTCTTAAATATTTAGTTGAGGCTTTAAAATCTGTAAAAATAGGAGCCGAAGCACTTTGCCGTCGAGACTCAAATTTAGTTAAAGCAGAAAAGGTTTTTTGTTTTGTTTCAAGTCAACTACAATTATATGAATCTGACATAAGCAAAAACTTATATGGCGTTAAAAGATATTTTAGCATTAGAAATCCTATTTTGATTCAACTCATGGAATATTTAAACAATCCTATTTTTCTATTATCTGGTACTTATTATCGTACTATTTGCAAATCTTTTATCCCCAAGATTTAAAAAAAAAAAAAAAAAAAGTATGAAAAAGTAGAGGGTTACTCTAAATATTAAAAGCTTAATCCGAGCAAAAAAATTGGCTTGGCACATCAACTGCTCAACTAAATGGAAGAATAAAGATCTCAAAACAAATTACAATCGTCTTAATCGCTCCGTTAAAGCGGAAATATTTAAAGCAAAAATATTACAAAAGAAGTTATATCAAAATTTCAGAACAACCCAAAACTCGTCTACAAATACATTAACAGCCAACTAAAAATTAAAGATAAAATTCGTTCTCTCAAAAATGCTTTAGGTGAAATTACTGAAACTCTTCTCGGTATACTTGAACTTTTGAACTCTCAGTTCAAATCTTTACTCTTGAAAGCCCCGAAAATGTTTACTTTTGAAAGCCCCGAAAATTTTCCATTGTTAAATAAAAGTGAAGTTAAACCTGAATGCAATTACAATAATAACTTGGATTTTTCCATTGCAGGCATTATTAATAAACTTACCAATCTAAACCCCTACAAATCTTTTAGACCTGACGGGTTGCACCCTTTAATGCTTAAGATATGTGCGAAAAGCTTCGCAATTCCGCTTACATTTGCTAATTTCCAGAGAGTATTATTCCATACAGGTACTATTCCAGAATTAAAATCTTCTATGAATCTTTTAATTCTGGAATAGTACCAACTCTCTGGAAATTAGCAAATATTAGTCCGATCTATAAAAAAAAGGGAGACAAACTACTTTCTGAAAACTATCGCCCTATTTCACTTACCTCTGTTGTGTACAAAATATTTGAAAAAGTTTTACAGAATAAAATCTTGAAGCACATTAATGATAACAATCTGCTCTCTACAAATCAACATGGCTTCCTTCATCATAAGTCTTGTGTAACCAATCTAATAGAGACTTTTGATATTATTTCGTCTTCCCTAGCAAAGCACCAGTTTATAGATGTAATCTACCTCGGCTTTGCTAAAGCTTTGATTCCGTACCTCACACCAAACTCATGTTAAAGTTAAAATCATTCGGAATAAACGGAAAATACTACAATGAATAAATTCCTTCTTAGTAGGCAGAGAGCAATGCGTTACAATTAACAATACTAGCTCTGACTGGGTTGATGTTCTTAGTGGTGTTCCTTAAGGTTCTGTTCTCGGCCCGCTCCTCTTTATTCCTTTTACAAATGATCTTACCCAACTTACAGAAACTTCTGAAGTATTTGCAGACTATACTAAACTTTTTTCTAAAACTTTATCGCAGACTAATTTCGTTGATCTGCAGGACCGTCTACGCTTAGTATACGAGTGGTCAAACACTTGGTTACTTAAATTAAACATTTCAAAATGCTGTGTTATCCATTATGGTAAAACCAATCCTATGTATAGCTACTTTTTGCAAAATAACCAAGGTTTAAATGAAAGCCTAAGAAGCTCTATTAAAGAGCGCAATTTAGGAGTCCTTTTTCCTTTTTACATCTAACCTCAAGTGGAGTACACATATTCAATCAGTTGTCTCCGAATCTTTACAAATTCTTGGTATGCTAAAAAGGACATTCGCCATCGTTGATGGAAAAATGGCTCTCAAATCATATAAAGTGTTTATAAGACCACACCTTGAATGTGCAGTGTCTGTTTGGACCAGTATTTAAAAACTGAATCAGTATTTAAAAACTGACGTAGTTTTGGTTGGATCTGTTCAACGTAAAGCAACAAAACGGGCTTTAAGCTTGAGAAATCTTCGATACTATGAAAGACTTAAAAGACTAAATCTACCATCACTCGAGTTTCGGCGCCTACGATGCGATCTAATACAAAAATTATAAACTAATACATCAATTTGATATAATTAATAATATATATCAACCAAAATTTATTAAGTCATTGTCACGTGATCACCATCTTAAAATAAGACGTAAATACAACTTTTTGGTGATCATAGTTTCATGTCATTTCTAAAAATACTTTTGCATTTTGATATCTCGATTTCAAAAATTATTTTAATTCATAATAGTTAATATATTTTTTCAGACTTGGATTTTATTTATACGACATTTCAAGATATTTTCATGTAACCTTCATAAAAAAGATATTCAAAATATAAAAATAATTCATTTCTATAAGTTATGATAAATATTAACTGTTATAAAAATAACAACGACACTTTTCTTAATATACTTTTTATTTATTTTGAATAAATTAAAGTGTAGATGTATATAGTAGTTCTAATGGTTCAAAGTTAATCTATTCCATTGGTTTAAGATTAAGTTTAGCCTAAGGTTAGCTATTTAATCTACATCATATCCAAAGCTAGGTTGTTCAACAAGCTATGCTGAACAGCCTAGTTATCACAGTTGTGTAGATTTATGAATTAGAATTTACATATTGAATAAAATAGAACATGTATAATAAATTGACATGACAGTAATTTTTTTGATTTTGTTTTTTAGGTATTGGCAGGCTGTACTTGACGACTTACCTTCCTGCAATGAGGTTAAAACAACATCCAACTACAAGCCAATTGAAAATATTTTTCATAGCAGAATGTTTCTAAGAAGAATTTCCTTAAACTATTTTTGGATATTTTTTAATGCTGTTTCTTTTACCAAATTTTAAATTTAAAAAATCATCTCGCATAGATTTTTAGATTTTTAATAATTAATTTTATTCAGGAGTATAATTACAATAATAATAACAGAAAAGCACATAAAAAAAGCACATAAAAATCAATTTAAAAACTTAAGAAAAATGAAGACATTTTGGTATGATATATTTGATGCACAAACACAAAAATACTGTCTTTATTTTCTACATACATTATTGTATCTACTATCTATTCTTTTCATTTCCTATAAAGTTTTCATTGATATCATCCTTTAAATCTTTAGTTTAGACAAAACAGAAACTTTGTTTTTTTGAAATTTGTTTAATTTATCTTGTCAACTGGTCTGCAATTGCTGATAGAAAGCAAAACACAAAAATCTTGGCGATACCCAGCTACACGATAATTTTAAGTTTAAGCTAATTTCAAACACATAATATTCTTAAGATTACGCAAACCTGGCAAATCATTATTTTCATAAACTTTCATAAACAGCGCGAAGTCATCTGATAATGAACTTTAAAATATATTCTCATTTGCATAATTATTCCAACTCGGAGGTTTCGATTCTAAAAACATTTTTTTAGAAATGAAATTTCGTAAAATACAAAATAGATAGGAATTAAAATAAAACACTTACTAATAGCAAACTTCATGTCGAGTAATATTTGCAAACGACTCAAAAGCAAGATAACATCATCAAACTCATAACCAGGTATGCAATAGACTAACAGTGCAGTAAATTGCAACAACCTTTTATTGCTAAAAAATAATTATACCTTACTAGGGGTGTTCGATATCGCTTTCTAACGTTTCAGAAAGTAGTTTCCTCTGAATTGGAAAGCGTTTGCAAAATAAAATTTCGGATTTCAACCCCATTAAATTAAAACTTACAAGTTAGAAAGTGTTTATAGTTTTTTTCTTTTTTTTGTTTTAAAATCAAAAAATTTTGATCCAAATTAACTGTACAAATGAAAATTTATTTTTCATCATAAAAAAATGGATTATTTAAAAAACTTCCACTTTCTCGGAAGGAAAGCGAAATCGAACACTCCTATACTTTACCACTAAACTTTTTTTTTTTTTTTTAATGTACAAAAAGACTTAAATTTTCACGTAAATTTGAACTACTAAAAACTGGAAAATTAAAAAAAAAGATTACACCATTTAACAGACGTTTAGAACAAATGAACGTCAGAAAATATAATAACAGTAATAAAAGAAACAATCGAGTAAGAGTGATACACTGACAGTAAGGAAATTGGTTAATTTTTGAAAAAATTTTCTTTTGTAGACGAAAACGCTTACCATTCCTCGTATACTAGTTTTATAATCCCAGAGCCAGGTAAAGTAATTGAACCTAAAAAATAAAAAAAGCACATATATATGTATATATATATATATATATATATATATATATATATATATATATATATATATATATATATATATATATATATATATATATATATATATATATATATTAGTCTTCTCTGTTTGAAATTTAATGCCAGTGTAAAATGCACTGGCAGGATGGTCATTTTTAAGTTAGCCTGCGTGATTTAAAAAATTCTTTTTTTTCCTGCTATTTAAATTAAAACGAAAGTGGCGAAAGTAATGCTTTGAATAAATACTATATAAAATAATTAAAAAGAACTGGTAAAAAAAACAACCCTTTTTTCATAAAAGTTGAATAAATGAACAAAAAAGTTTAGTTGCAGTTTAAAATAAAACGCAACTAAACTTTTTTTTAAAATATATATATATATAAATATATAAATATATATATAAATATATATATGTATATATATATATGTATATATAAATATATATATAAATATATATATATATATATATGTATATATATATGTATATATATATGTATATATATATGTATATATATATATATATATATATATATATATATATATATATATATATATATATATATATATATATATATATATATATATATATATATATATATATATATATATAAGCACACACACACACATTAGGGTGGTGCTCAATACAGTATTTTAAAAAAATATTTTCTTGCACTTTTTGTATTTGACCTATATAGCACAATAAAACCGAAACAAAGAAACTAACTTTAAAATCAGTTTTAAGTGGGTGCACATGGCCTCAAAAGATTGGTCTTTAAAAAAAAAAAGGTTTTGAAAAGTCAAGTTTCAAAAATAGTAATCACATTTCATAAAAACATGGTTAAAAAAAAATTAATTAAAAAACCATAAAAAAAAACTTTCTTTAAAATGTTAAAAAACAATGGTTTTTATGCAACAAAACGAAAAACAATAATTTTTTTTTTTATTAAAAATATGTAAAAAAATAGCAAAAATTATTTTTACATGATTTTGTTTTATTTAAGACCTGACATGAAAAACTTAAATTTAAACTTAAAATTAAAATTTTGTTTTTTGTTTGATTAGGGATCAATTGAAACTTTTAAGGTCATGTGACATTCCTGAATATATTCAAAAGTTAACTTTTTTTAGTTTAGTTTTATATATTACTATACAGAGCACAAAGAATGTAAGACACCTTTTAAAAATATTGTTATAAGCACCACCCTAATACAAATAAATATATATACATATTCAGTGTTTTCCAATATCTCCCTGGATCTCCCTAACTTTACTTTGATGATTGACATTGATAAAAACATTATTCAGTGGTGATGTTCTAACGTTGGTTATGTGAAGTTTGCCGGCAGTTACATGTTGAAACGCTTATATTGGAAACATTAGATAATATTTTGTCATTGTGCGAGTTAAGGTTAGGAACGGACTTTTAAGTTATTAAAAATTTTGTGAACCTTGTATTTATGGAAAATTATTTTTAATTAAATTTGGAAAATTTTGAGGTGTTTTGAGATTAGATTTTTTTTCACAAATTAGAGTTTTCCATCTCTTTCATTAAATCACTAATTCGACTTTTTCAATTAATTATTTATGATATAATTTTTTTTACTCACTAAAGAACATACAAAGAAAAGATGAAGATTGTAGAGCAAGATAACGATTGACAGGTGACTTAAAAGATTGCAAATTATATAAATCAGGAAAGTAAGATGAAGGAAGCGAATTCCAAAGAACTGATATTCGAGGAAAAAAAAAGACAAATAAGAGTTGTTGGAGCACTTACTTAGCACTTAGGAACAGTAACAGAAAAAGGATGAAACATCTGACGATCGCATAAAATGTGAAACTGCAATTCATATTTCAAACTATTTAATTATTCTTCTGATATATATATATATATATATATATATATATATATATATATATATATATATATATATATATATATATATATATATATATATATATATATATATATATGGGCAATTCCATTTTTTTATTTATATGAAAAACAAGGTAAAAAAATTGCTTCAACTTTTAGGCCAGATTTCTGCGAATCAGTAAAACGGTTTGTATTAGAAACTTTTACAAGATGTTAAGAACTCTATACTAATTTAAAAAATATATAAAAATTGATCAGAGGTGACTGGCTAAGAAAAATAAACTTGTTTTTTTGATACTATGTATTTAACTTACGCTACCAAGCGATTGTTTTTGTGGATTGTATATATCTATTATCAAGAGCTAGAGTCATGTTACAAAAAAGTTGTGAAATTGTTTAGCTCATTTACTAAAAATAATTAACAAAGGACATTTTAAAAACTGGTGGCACTCTTCCTGAGTGATTTAATATACCATTTAAATTTTCAAATCCAAATCAGTTCTTCCGCAAGACCACAAACAACTTTAAAAAATTACTTTAGTATTACCTTTACTCGTACCATGTCATTTAAATAAGAAAATCTTTGGCTTGTCGAAGTTTTTACTAGCACTTCAAATTATCGGACTCTACCATTTCCTTGGACCAAAAATCAAAGGAAGAAAGGAGCGAATAGCGCAAATTTCCAAAGAAGTCAATAAATTGTGGAAAAAGAAACTGAACTTTACTCATGTATCGGATCAAGTTATACAAGCAAAGCTTGTTAAAATACTGAAATGTAATGATGTGTGTCAAGCGTGGAAGCTTCAAACCCCTTGATAAAATTTTTGATTACTAAAGTGAATGGAACATGGTTATCTTCTGAGGACAAGCGAGATATATATATATATATATATATATATATATATATATATAATATATATATATATATATATATTTTGAAAAGATTTGCAAATAATAGTTCATTTTGTGCTTTTAAGGTAAAAGCACATCAAACTGCAGTACTGAAGCATGGGGTTGATATATATATATATATATATATATATATATATATATATATATATATATATATATATATATATATATATATATATATATATATATATATATATATATACACACACACATATATATATATATAAGAAGAAAAGTGTTAAAAGTAATATAAAAAATAACAGAAATTAAAGTTTTTTAACCATCTGTTTTTTTATGACTGTATTCCTCCCAGCACAAGCCATCCACCATTTTTTTCTTTAACTCTAAATCAGTAGTAAGGAAACGAAAAGAGTCTCTGCATAAAAAAAGTAAACTTAAAAATTAAATTTAAAAATTTATAGAAAATTTAAAAAAAAAAACTTTTAGTTTACGTGAGAAAAAAAAAGAAGAGAAAAACTTGAACATCATTAGACCTCTGCAAATCACAATCATTTCTAATATGGGAGCTAAGACCAGCATACATCACAACTTTGCTAAAACAACTTTTGTCTATCCATGAAAATAGTTTTTTACAGAACGCTGTAATACGACCCTTTAAACAGCCAAATGAATTAAAAAGAAAAGTATAGAAAAAAGAAAACAATATAAAAATCAAAAACAACAATTGAAAAAAATGAAAAACCTTTATAAAAGGAGCTCGTTGTTGAACAATGATTAAACTGTGTTCTCTGCATTCAAACACTAAAATATTTTAAAAACTTTAAATTAAAATTATATCCATGTGAAATATTACTAATCACATTACACACACACACACACACACACACACACACACACACACACACACACACACACACACACACACACACACACACACACACACAATTTATGTTAATTCTTTATATAGTTGTTTTTGTTGGCAAAATACTAGAACAATGAATGGGGGAATCTGCAAATAAACCATCACTAAAAATGTTAGTCAAAAAATTCTTGTAACAATTAAAATAAATCAAAATTTTCTTGAGTGGTTAATAAAATTATAAAAATTACAATTAGTGATAATTTATCATTTAAGTTTTTGTTTTTTAAATGTTGAAACATAAAAATTACATTCTGCCTCTCAAAAATGGGTCTGATCTTAATTACAAAAAAATATCTTCTGCTAAATTCATATCATAAAATTAATAACAACACTCTTTGTGACATCCAAAAGAAACGCATTGTTTAACATCCCAAAGAAAAAAGTTAACACATTGTTTAACATCCCAAAAAAAAAAACTAACACATTGTTTAACATCCCAAAGAAAAAAGTTAACACATTGTTTAACATCCTAAATAAAAAATTAACAAATTGTTTAACATCCCAAAGAAAAAAGTTAACATTGTTTAACACCTAAATCACTCTGTCGTTAAAGTTATTTCTCTCTTAAACTTTTCTTGTGTTTCAGAAAACATTTCTTATAATAGTATTCTTAATTACTTATACTTTTTCAGAACTTTATTACTCCATTAACTATTTAACAAGTGTTTTACTGAACTTTATTTTCCTATCACCTGAAAATTGGCTAAAAATTGTTTTAAAACCACTTTTAAAAAATCTCTGAGCTTCCTAATCAACTTTCTTAATCTCTGAGCTTTCTTCCTAATCAACTTTTTTAATCTCTGAGCTTTCTTCCTAATCAACTTTTTTAATCTCTGAGCTTTCTTCCTAATCAACTTTTTTAATCTCTGAGCTTTCTTCCTAATCAACTTTTTTAATCTCTGAGCTTTCTTCCTAATCAACTTTTTTAATCTCTGAGCTTCCTAATCAACTTTTTTAATCTCTGAGCTTTCTTCCTAATCAACTTTCTTAATCTCTGAGCTTCCTAATCAACTTTCTTAATCTCTGAGCTTTCTTCCTAATCAATTTTCTTAATCTCTGAGCTTTCTTCCTAATCAACTTTCTTAATCTCTGAGCTTTCTTCCTAATCAACTTTCTTAATCTCTGAGCTTTCTTCCTAATCAACTTTCTTAATCTATGAGTATTGTAATCTGTAACAGAGAGTTGCTAGTAACAGTTTAAGGGTTGCTAATAACAGTTTGAGGGTTACTAGTAACAGTTTTAGGGTTGCTAGGAAACTTTAACAAAATTCTTTACTTCTAATAATTATCACAATAATACTGATATTACAATATTGATAGAATAACAACAGTTTGACTAAGAATAACAACACTCATACTAAGAATAATGTTAATACAGAAAAAATTATTACAATTTTGGAATTAAGAGTGAAAACTAATAAAAAAAAATTTTTACAGCAACCAAACATTTTTAAACAACTTATCTATAGGAATTTTAAGTTGTTTGCCAACCGCACTTGCTCTTAAACTATGTTCTTTGTTTTCTGTTGACTCCAACTTAAAGAGCATTTTCTTGTAACGTTGTTGGGAATGTGTTTATTAAAAATAATTTTTTGTTAAGTAACACTTATTAAAAATTTGTTATAACATTTATTTAACATGAAAATGAGCTATATGAATCATAATAAAATCTTGTTTTTCATGAACATCAATCATCAATCATTTATTTTTCTGAATTTTACATTCAAGGATGTTTACAAATGGTAAATTTACTAATATAAAGTAAACACCTACTAATGCTAATAATATCTAGTTAAAATATAATCCTTATTTTCACAAATTATAATAACAATAATAAACTTTATAACATAAAGATAACATTGTTAATAATAATAATAATAATAATAATAATAATAATAACAATAATAATAATAATAATAATAATAATAACAATAATAATAATAATAATAACAATAATAATAATAATAATAATAATAATAATAATAACAATAATAATAATAACAATAGCAATAAAAAGAATAACAATAATAGTAATAACAATAATAACAACAATATTAATATTATTAATAATAATTAAAAGTAGTTATTAATAGTAAATATTAATAAAAATAACAATAAAAAATATCAATTAGAAAAGAATAAAAAAAAAAAAAAAAACTATACTTAAGACAACAAAAATTGCTTATAGAAATTATAAACATTAACTATATTTTTTTTAATAAAAAGTTGAATAAACTGGTTTTAAAGGTTGAGAATGATTTGAGAGCTTTTAGTTCATAAGGAAGGTTGTTCCAAGTTTTTATGCTTTGATATTTTATAGATTTATGCCCCTAAATATGACAGCGGTGTTTAGAGACAGACAGGTTTAAATTACTATTGGAACGAAGGTGATAACGAACGTTGGCACTTTTGGAAAAGAAATTGATGAAAGTTATAGTTAGGTTATTGTTTTGGTGGTTCCAGACAAATTGGCAGTTTAAAAGTTGAATATAGACATATAGTTTTAATACTTTAGAAATTAGGTAGAGCACATTAGAATTAAATTTAATATTCTGGAAATAAATAATTTTTAAAGCCTTGTTTTAGAGGTATGTATAACCTGATGAGAACTTGTTGGCGGGACTGCCCCCATACTTTGCATGGATATCTAAGATGTGAGCCAAAAATAGCATGGTATATGTTCAAGAGTGTCTGAAGATTAACATAATGGTGAGTTTTGGTCAACATACCATGAGATCTATTTAGTTTCATTGCTAAGTCTTTACAGTGGAATAAAAAGGAAAGATTTGAATAAATTTCTATACCAAGATATTTAATTGAGTTAACAGGTTCAATTTTTTTTTCCACTAAATCCAATGTTCATATGTTATAAGATTTTTGATTTATTTGATTTAAAGATAACGAGTTCAGTTTTATTAGAGTTTAGAAAAAGTTTATTAGAGCAAAGCCACTGAACTAGATTGGTAAGATCATGGTTAATGTACTTGTCAATTTTTTTAAAGGGATTTATTAATTAGCATTAGATTAGTATCATCAGCAAAGTGATAAACAGTAGCAAACTTAATGGATATATGAAGATCATTAATATAAAGAAGAAATAGCAGTGGTCCCAATACTGAACCCTGAGGAACACCATTAGAACATTTTACAAGGGTAGATTTTGAGTCATTAATAGAAACAAATTGCCTTCTATCGTTTAAAAATGTAGTAAACCATTTAAGCGGTACGCTTAAATGGTTTACTGTTTCCATAAAATTCTGTAACGCTGTTTCCATAAAATTCTAATTTTTTCAACAAAATTGAATGATCCACTTGTCAAACGCTTTCTATTTATTGACAAATATACCACATGCAAAGTATTTTTTATCAAGTGGTTTTCTAATTAGTTCAGTCATTTCAATAAGAGCATGAGTTGTGGAGTGATTGGCACGAAACCCATACTGATGGGTGTAAAAGCATTAAAAATTTTCAAGCAAAGCATATAGCCTATTATGCATTGCCTTCTCAAAGAGTTTACCTAAATTAGAAAGCAGAGAGATGGGTTGGTAATTGGTGAAATCTAGAATCTTTTTTAAAAATTTTGAATAATTTTGGCAACTTTAAAAATATTTGGGAAAATACCACTTTTAAATGAGTTATTTATAACAGTACAGAGAGGCTTTGAAACAATGTGTGAGACTAGTTTGAGGAGGAATGTAGGTACACTATCAAATGAAATGAAAATGAAAGTCACTAAATATGCGTTTAGGGGGTATAGCTTTGCTAAGTAGTTTGTAATGTATAGTCCTAATAAAATTATAAAATTTATTAGATACGGCAGTATGATCAATGATAAAATTTTTGTTAAATTTAAGTTCAAAAATTTTATTGTGTGTAGAAGGTCTAATATTAATGATTTCTTTTATTCCCTTCCAGGTGTTTTTAATATAGATTAGATTATTGTTTAGATTATTTTTAAAATAAGTAATAAAGTATGTTTTTTTGCTATAAATGTTTCTATAAAATTTAAATTTTGCAAATAATTAATTTTTCTTATAAATATTTCTTGATTTTTATAAACTTTTTATAAAGTTTGTTTTTAACTGAAATAGATTTAAGTATTCCATACGTAATCCAAGGTTTTGATTTTAGTTTAATTTGTTGGTTGGTTAGTATTTTATAAGGAGCATGTCTGTCTAAGATTTCATCAAATGTTTTTAAAAAAATTCATGGATTTATTATCATCATTATCTTTTTTAATGAAGAGTTCCCAGTTGATATCAGAAAGTTCTTTAATAAATATATTTTTATTTAATTTTTTGAAGCATCGTCTGTAAGTTTTTACTTTTTTAGGGTGGTGAGGTATGTCAGGAATGCAAATAAATTGTGCCATGTGGTCTGAAATTGAAATCATAAGGCTAACTGAGAATTGATCAGTTGAATGAAAGTTCATGAATATGTTATCAATGAGCGTTTTTTATGTAGCCATTATGCGTGATGGCAAAATTATAGAAGGGCTTAGTGAGTATGATGTTAAAGAATCTAGTTATATAGAAACAGGGTTAGATTTATTGTGACTAAATATATCCATATTAAAATCACCCAATAGAAAAATCTTTTTTTTTCGTTACTTATAATTTTCGTTACGATAAATGCAGTTGCAAATATAATAATTGCAATGCAATTACTATATTTGATTCACAAGGTTTTAAAACTTCAACAAAAATAGACTCTAAATATTTTGAAGAGTAAATCACAAGATCATTGGGAATGACGTAGTTTAAATTTGAGCGTAAGTATAAAAGGGCTCCACCTTTTTAGGCCTCAGTAGGACAATGCTCAATATTAAACCCATTTATGTATATATCAGTTATATTTGTATCGTTTATATATAAATTAGATTCTGTAATACTTATTTCTAAGGGAAAATTATTAAGAGAGCTGATAAGACTACAGAGTTCATCAATGTGGAATGGTAGAGAAGCAATGTTAAGATGAATATATAGTTCTGAATTGGAAAGCATAGTTTTATCGAGATCAATAACACCATAGTATTTGCAATTTGGGAAATTAATTAAGAACTGAACTGGGAAACTTATTTAGATCTATAAAAATATTTTTATGATAACTTGGAGTCTCAAAAGAATTTAATGAACTAGTAGATATATTCTTGTGTAATAATGTTGACTTAAGCTCCAAGTTAGAAATCGAGCCAAAGGCCATACTCTTAGATAAAGAGCTATGACAATATAAATCTGACGAGTCATTCAAAAGGAGATCATAAGAGTGTGCATCAATATGATTACACTTTGCATGGACCCATGAGTTACAAAGATCACATTGGATGGTTCTTCGATTATCAGTAATACTTTGATGACAAGTGTTGCTGAGAGATTTAAATGCCATAATCTTTAGAAAAAAAAATATATGTACATGCAGTATTAACTAGTTAAAGTGAATAAAGTGTGAAATAGAGATTAAAAATAATACTATAACAATATCTATACTATATTATTAATATATACTAATAATAATATAACTACTGTTAACTGCTACCAATAATAGTATTATTAACAATGATACTAAAACAATAATAAATAAAAATAAGTCAATAATAAATAAGCTATAAAAATATAATATTAAAAATATATGTAATAAATAAAATAACTAGGTATTCAACGAGGACTAAAAATAAATACATTTAACTATAAATAAATAATATGCTAGAAAACAAATAATAATATAATGACTGAAAAATAATAATTAATGAATTATAATCATGATTCCATGTTTACTTTACTTGTGTTCTTTTGTTTTCCTTTTTTTACTCTCTTTTTTTAATTTAAGTTTATGAAGTGTTCTTTTTTTTTTTAAATTCTAAGTTCTTTTTTTATTTTCAATATATATATATATATATATATATATATATATATATATATATATATATATATATATATATATATATATATATATATATATATATATATATATATATATATATATATATTTTCCCTCTGTTAAATATATATTTTTTTGATTGTGCGTTAGCTTTAATTTATATGAGTTATTTATAAAATAAATAATAAGTATTTTTATATATAGTTTGGTTTTTTCTATATTCTTTATATTTATCTGAAATTTTCTTTTTTACTGTTATAAAAACACACCCGCCATTTGTGAAGACCTTGCAAATTGTCCAGAGTTAAAATCTAACAATTTAACAAATAGAATTAAAGAAACACAATGAACAAAACAAAAAGCTACAAAAATACCTTCAAGACTTGCACACAACTTATGAGAATCATCTGAAAAAGGTTGAGGACCAGTGACAGGAAGTACAGCATCATCAATAATAAATCCCAACAACACAATATCAAGATGCTCCAATAAGAGATCAGTAGTTAGTTGACTAACATTTCCAAAAGACACAGAAGTCTTAAAAAAATTTAAAATTATAAATATTTTCCTTTTTTGATAATTATTTAATCCTTAATACAAACTTGTATGATTAAAAACATGTACTAAATTTTGAACATTGACACATGACACATTTTGACTTTGAACACATGACACATTTTGACACATGACACATTTTGACATTGAACATTGACACATTTTGAACATAAACACACAACTAAAAAATATTTTTGAACATTAACTAAAAATATTTTTGAACATTAACTTAAAAAGATACATGGATCTTTTATAATTTATGTTTAAAGGGCAAATAAAGCTACAAAAAACTTTTTTTTTGGAAGAAGTATCTTGATTTAGATGCAGACATCTTTAATGTGCATAAGTAATCCTATTCTGTAGTATTCAATATTAATTTAATTACTTTTTATAAAATGACAGTTGGTTACACAACAAGCAACTATTTTACAACATATATACATCTGAACATAAGAAAAAAAAAAAAAATTGTTATAAGTAAAATATTTTCAAAAAATTTCAATTATTTTTTTTCCACGAAAAATATATTTTAAATTATATATTTTATAAAGTTTTGATGTAAATATTTTTTATAGATTTTACATATTTTTTTATAAGAAAAGATAATATATTTGTACTATTAGTAGAATTAATGTAGTTGTGTTTATAATTTAATTAAATAGATTGTGAGAAGATTTTTAGGTTTTTGTAAAACTAGATCTTAAAATTGATTTTTTATTCGGAAATATTTGAACATTTACAATATGCTGTTTTTGCTGATAAAATAATAATTCATGATACTTTGCTTTTTGCAATATGCTGACAATATTTATAATTAAATAAAAATCTTTATGTTTTTTATACGTAGGTTCATTTCATTAAGAAAATATTTATACGTTTTTTAATAATTTTATGAAATAATTGTATGAAGATTTTCAATCATCAGAGGGGAAATAATAAACTTGAGAAAATTTCTTGAAAATAAGATTATTTATTATACAAAAAGTACCGAAAATCTAAAAAATTTTCATTTAAAATAGTTTCATTTTGTTTCTCCATAATATAATTTTAATTACTTTTGTCTAATTTTTTTATGTGTTGTCTAAAAGCTGAAACCATGAAATTAATTGCAAATGAAATAATTTTTAAATTACAGCAAAAAACACAAACTTAATTTACTGGGTTTTGAAATAAAATTGAAAATTACTGTTTCTATTTTTTAATTTTATTTGATTTATTTTATTGACCACAGAATGTACATCAACTGAAATAGGTAGAACAAGTCCAAAAACTTCCAAAAAGTTCCAAAAACTCTTATTCGTCTAGTTTTTTTCCTCGAACATCAGTTCTTTGGAACTCACTTCCTTCATCTTGCTTTCCTGATTCATATAATTTGCAATCTTTTAAGTCGTCTGTCAATCGTTATCTTGCTCTACAATCTTCCTCTTTTCTCTTCCAGTAACTTCCAACACTAATTAGTGGTTGCTTGCAGCCTTGTTGGAAGCGAAGATAATTAAAAAAAAAAAGTGAGGAGTGCACATAGATAAACTGAAATAGGTAGAAAAAAGTGTAAAAAATTAGGGTGGGCTGAAACCTAAAAATAAAAGTGTCCTCTCTAATTACTTGGCTTTTGATATAATATGAAAATTTAAAAAAAAAACTGTGTGGTTATCAGTTTTAGCCAACCCACTTAAGATAATATAAAAGACTAAAAAAATTGTCAAATTTCTTTGGGTAAAAATCCTTAAATTCTTCATAAGATGTTTAATATGTATAAACTTTTCGCCAAAAGATGCATAATTTTATTTTAAACAATTTTTATTCCATGATATTTTCTTGTAACATCTAAATTTAAAAAGTTTTTAAAAATTACATCAAATTAAAAACAAATAGACTTTTCCAATTTACAAATTTAATATTTGTTCTTCAAATATCATTAAATTGTCATAAAATATCATTACTAAATCATTATATATCAAACATACATAAAATATCATTACTAAAATATCATCACTAAATATCATTAAAATGTCAACAACAAAAATATAGTTAAAATGTCAACAACAAAAATATTGTTAAAATGTCAACACATTTGTTAAAATTTTTATTTCAGTAATTATTCTTCATGACATAAAATAAAGACTTGATTTAAAATTGAAATACGAATGCATGTTTCTTTTCAGACAGTTTTTTGTAACTTAAAAATATATTTTTAAAGATACATTTTGTCTGATTCATAATCTAAAGTTTCTTTGGAAGACGATTTTAAATCTAAGGTTTCGTCTGATGACGATTCCAAATCAACTAATGTTTTTATAGTTTTTTTCTTTTCTTTTTTTTGAATAAATTTTTGTGTTTTCTTGTGTAGGCCTTCGCAACACATCTTCGGCCCATAACTCAATGGCAGGATTTACATCAAATTCGTCACTGTTTCATAAGTGCATATCCAAATTGAATTATTTAGCCGTTTTTCGGTTAATCGATTTCTTGTGTCAGATTTAATTCTATTCATAAGAGAAAAAAGACGCTCAACTTTTCCATTCGAAACAGGCAATACAAACAACAATTCAACAAGAAGAAGAACTGGACACTCTTTTTTCATATAACTCGAGAAAATTTGATACCATACTTTACAGTTTTATCTGGAGCCAAATATTTGACAGTATAATCAACTAAACTATGCCAAGCATCTAACATATTGTTCACATTCCCAGTGAAGCCAGCATAACGTAACGACATATTATAAAAGTCATACAATTTTTCGATGTTATCATCTGCAAATGAATTATTTGTGTTATTTTGATACCAACTGCCAGTGTTTAGTATTAACATTCCGTACATATCAGGAACTGTATTTTGTGCTTCCAAACGCTCTTCTATGGATATGGTAATTAACAATACAATCAGTGATTTTGAATTCTTAACTAGAGTTAGTGCGCTTGTAAAATCATGAAGCTCGACATCCTGAAATGAATACTTTCCATTACTATTTGTTACTTTTGATAGGAAACGTTTGACTGTTGGTAAATCATTAAACTCTTTTTTCTGCAAACGACTTAACTGCTTTTTAGTTTGTTCAATAAATCCAGAAGATGCTACTGAATCAATTTTGTTGCTTTGAAAAGATAAAGATAACAATTTAGCTGGCGATAAAATTTCTACGAATAATGCTATATAAAGAGGTATTCGTCCATGATTCTACTTTTGATGGTACCCTTTAAACTTTGCTCTTTCTGCTTGGGTAAAACTGAAATCTGCAGCCATGTTTTCGAGATGTTTCATATATACTCCATATTTGTCTAAGAGCATCTCAAGTGCTTGAATTTTATGTGCAATCCATTGTGTTCCTATTTATTATTAAACAAATAACTTAAACTTTTATAAAAAGTTTTTATTGCATAATATTTTACCGAATTCAATTTTTTTATTGATCGAAACACTTTTTTATAAATAACTTTTGTTGTTTAAAAAGACGAGCATGTAATGAATTACTTTATAAAGCCTTTTTAATAGAATAAATTAAAATGAAATCCAATATACCTGATGCTATTTTGGGGCGAATATCTGCAATGTCAAATGCATTACCCTCTTCAAGAATAGCAACAAGCTCTCTTAACTGTCGTAACTTTTTCGGTGATTTTTTATAAATTGCATACATTTTCAAAATGCTGTTATCGATATCATTAAACGTCTTTATTCCTTCAAATTTATCTTTTAACGCTAACTCAAGGCGATGTGCAACACACCAACCGAAAGTTATCCATGGAATTTCCTTCTGAAGTAATACATTGACAGTTGTCCTATTTCCTCTATTTACAGATGCGCCATCAGCACCGAAACCAACTAATTTAGTTTTATAATTTTTGATTCATTCTGAATCAAATGATTGACTGATTTTATTGAAAATTCCTTCAGATGTTCCATATTCAAGATCAGAAATAGAAAGGAAAGAACATTCAACGCATATTTCGGTCATTCCTATAGGAGTTGGATCAAAACTTATAATAAAAATAGCTTCTTTTTCAATTACAGAAACATCTGTTGATGCATCAATTAAAATACTGAAATAATTTCGTGTTTTTATTTTTAAGATTATTTGATCAACTCAATCCAATATAGTCAATAAAAGTTCCACAAGTTACTTTTTTTCTTTACGCTTGACCAACCTCTACACCATGATTTTCTTCCAAGCATAGTATTTTTGGGTATACGCTAAGTGGTAGCTCTTCTTTAAAAATAAAGTATGCTACCTCATATTTTTTTTGAGTTAAATTTAAATTTTTCGTGGTCATGGTTTTCAGGCTTGATAAAATGTTAGTTTGCCGAATTTCTTTCTGCAGGTTGATTAATTTATCATTTTGTTTGCTTACATTCATTCCTTTACTTTTCATTGTTAATTCGTATGCTCTTTGATGTGGCAACCGATTCGCATGATCCACTGCAGCACAGTGTTGTATCCTACAACTACCTTTATCGTTTCCCCACTCTGGCATATATCCTTTATAAATATCAATTTGTCCAGCATACTGACGACATACAGTACATTTCAATGCTGTAACATAATTTCCACTATTTGATATCTCTAGCCATTCATTCGCATTATATTTAGCAAGCGTAGTGTTTATCCATTTTTGAGCTGTTGTCAGCTGTAAATTTCTACTACTTAGTTTTTTCTTCTTTTCAACAGGTTGTTTTAATTCTGATCCTGCTTGTGTTAAAAATGAAAGTATTGTTTGTCTCTTTTTATTCGCCTCCATTTTAAGAGGTTGATGTTTAATGATTTTCTTACAATATATTAATAGAAAAAAATGTGCAAACACGCAATTGCTAATTTGAAACCTATTTGAAAATACAACTTCAGTCATTTCGGGCAGTCATTGACCATTGACCGCCCGTTATTTTCCACACTGTATATATATATATATCAGGCCTTGCGATGAATAAGAACTGTGCGACGCATAAGTACGACGTGATTTTTGACGTCATTAAATTCTTTTTATTTGCTTTTCATATTTATCGACATTAACTGCACCAATTTACTTAATTACCGCAAAACTACTTTAAATTGTTTATGTAGAAATGTTATTATTTAAAAATGTTTTGGAATGTTTCGTTTTTTAAAATGTAAAAACATTTGTTTATTTTCTCGACGTTTGTCACGTTTTGTCTATACTAAACGAATAAAAAACATTATAACTTAAATTTAAAAAAGATTATAAAATATGCTAATATTTTTTTTTAAATATGTAATTTAAAGTTTTTCAAATAATTATTTTTTCTTTTTAAAAAGTCAGCGAGTAATAAACTGGAAATTTTAATATTGTACGATTAAAAACTGTGCAATAGCTAATATTTTCACAAGCGATTTTATATAATATTTATATATTTATTTTTATTTTTGAATAGATTTTTAACGTTAACAAGGAATTTTATTTCTAGTAAAATAAAATAAAATGTTAGAATAAAAATCTTATTGGTATAAAAGAAATATTTCAGCGAAAAAATTATTCTTAAAAATTATTATTAAAAATTATTCGAAAAACTATTGAAGTTTTATTTTTCAGCAGCTGTTCTTGAGCACGCTTCGTTGAGTTTCGGTAACTTTTAACATAAAAGCGATCGTTATTATTTAAGTAATTTTTTTGAGTTACTTTTTACAAAAATTTTAATAACTGTACTTTTTTATTGAATCAAGTAGAATACGTTTTAATATAAATCCTTTTTTTTTTTTTTTTATTTGCGCTCACCAATTTTTAAAATGTTTCCTCGAAATTACTCTTAAATACTTTAAATACATCTAACAGTTAATAAATATTTTTAAATCTATGGAATAATTTTAAAACCTAACAAACCCCCGTAAAATAATTATTTAAGTTTAAAATCTATAACTAAAAGAAAGTATTTTTGTTCAATTTTGCTTTTGCTGAATAATTTTATTAAAATGTTAGCTTAAAAGATTTAAACTTTTTTTTTAATCTGAATTTTTTCTGCTTGTAAATAATAATGTTTTATAATTCAAACTTTTATTTCAACTGCGTGCGGTTTTCAAAATACTTTATTAAATGTTAAAATAATCGTAAATTACTTCATTAAAATTCCGCTCAAAAATATCTTTAAATGTAGTCAAACAAAAAATTTTTTGCTCGACGCAAATAGCCCTAGCTACACGCAAAATCGCTCATGGACGACGTAAAATTCACATCGCCCGACGCTTTATCGCAAGGCCTGATATATGCACACCACAATAACAACTCATAGTGAACGATACCTGTAGTAATACTTGCAGTACATAATCCATTTTTTGTCGCACTTCAACATCCGGTCAAAAGCATTAAATTGTGGCAGGAAAGCAATTAAGAACAGATGATTAAGCACTGTAGCTTGTTTGTTTCACTCAACTCATAAGGTACCCATTTGCTCAACTTCCAATATTTTCCAAGTTGGTGCAAATATGTAAAAATAGTTTCATCACTAACATATACATCACAACAATATATATATATATATATATATATATATATATATTATATATATATATATATATATATATATATATATATATATATATATATATATATATATATATATATATATTGAAGGAATTTTTAAAATATTTCCAGTAAGAATGCTCAATACAGCTGTTATATAATTAGTAGAGCAAATAATAATAGTATACTAAAAAGTTTCAGTATGTGTTTTTTTCGTATATATATATATATATATATATATATATATATATATATATATATATATATATATATATATATATATATATATATATATCAGGCCTTGGCATAAAGAAAATTGTCCAGCGCAATGTTTCGCACCCGTAAAACTTAAACATTTTTTTAGCAAGCGGGATCTCTTATACTTTTGGATATGGATGTATTCGAAAACTTCTATTATTATACAAATGGTTTTTAGCAAATGTTTTTACAAAATTAAATTAACAACGTTTCTCATAATTAATTTGTATTTATTAAACAATTTAATATTATTAATAAACTTATATAAATAAAACTTTAATTTCGTAAACGTTTGCTGTAAATGTTTTATATAAAGGTTTTAATAAAATAATGTTTATATCATTGAAGTCATTAAAGTGGATAATTGAAGTGGATAATTTGTCACTGAAGTGAATAATTTCTTTTATAACTGATAGGAAGCAAAGAGTTGTACTTGGAGAAAGTGTAACATCATGGGTAGACATAGTAAGCAGTGTACCACAAGGTTCTGTGCTTGATCCAATTTTATTTTTAATATACATCAATGATCTTACAAACCAATTGTTGTTGTATGCAGATGATTGTAAAGTAATAGCTGAAGTTAATAATGAAACGGATACACATGCTTAACAAAATGACATTTCTATGTTAGGAAAATGGGTAAGAAACTGGAAAATGCAATTCAATTTTGAAAAATGTAAAATCATGCATAATGGTAACAAAAATAAAAATTATAAATATTTCATGACTAACATTAATATAAAGCAAGAATTTACTACAACTAAATTTGAAAAAGATCTAGGCATTAATCTCGAATGACTTAAAATGGGAACCACAAATCAAAATTGCATCATTTATTGCAAACTATAAATTTGGTATAATATACAAATCATTTAAGTATAAAAATAGTGAACTAATAAAATTGTTGTATTGTAGTTATATATGACCGCATTTAGAATTTGCAATACAGGTATGGAGTCCTTGTCTCAAAAAAGATATAAATAAATTAGAAAAAATTCAAAAACGAGTAACGAAATCTGAACCTGAGCTATGTCATCTATCATACAGTGAAAGACTAGAAAAAATAAAATTAACATCTTTTAAACAACAAAGAATACGAGAAGATCTCATACAAATGTAAAAATGGTATTAAGTTCTAGAACAATTTACCAATTGAAACAGTGGAAGTTGAAAATCTTAACTTATTTAAAGCTAAACTAGACTTAATTAACTATCTTTAACTTTCTTGTTATGTCTGTAAAAGATTTAACATGGCGTTAAATCTCAACAGTATTGCATATTATATTATTATACAAATGTTTTATAACAACGTTTCTCATAATTAATTTGTATTTATTAAACAATTTAATATTATTATTAAACTTATATAAATAAAAATTTAATTTCGTTAAATGCTTGCTGTAAATGTTTTATATAAAGAAGTCTCATTCACAAATCACCATTCATTGTTCGTAGAAATTTGCACTCTAATTTCAACAGAATGAGGTAAGTTAATATAAAAAAATAAGTTTTTTAATTGAAGTGTAACTTTATCATTTTACCTCAGTTGAAAAAACACAATTAAAGATATGTGAATAGAGATTATTTTGTTTTTAACAATAAGCAAACTTTTTTGTTAAATTAAACAAGAATCTTTAACAAAAACTTTTTATTAAAAAATTTTAATATAAAATCAAGTTAAGTTATTAGCTTTCTCCATTCTAAATTTTTAGGACAAAAGCGATTTTTTACTTTAATTTTTAATAAATTCACCTCCCTATTGCTCCAGTGACCACTTTAGTCAAGAGAGCAACTCATTTTTTTTAAATTTTTTGTCTCAATCCTTAACTTAGAACATAACATTACCATTTTTACTAACAAACAACATTGGAACAGCTAAAGGCCTGATCAATATTATGCAATAATTTATCTTAATTTTCATATTTTATATGATCATTATCGTATTTTTAAAAGGTGTGAGAGTTATTATTAGCCTATTTGGTGTGATATTGACCCTTTGGAATTTTTTTTTTTTTTTTGACTATGAATAGATTTGTTTTGCAAATGGATTTGTACCTATACTTAAATTGTTCTTAAGAATATCTAAAATAAATTTGTTAAGAACCGTTACACCACCAGATTCTTTTTTTTTTTCTTCCTTAAAGATGTTTTATCACCTCAGTTTTGCAACTGAATCAAAGTAAAACAATATATAGTTCTTTTGAGTATGTTTTTTCACCTTTTAGCAAACTTGGTACTGATGTTCACTTTCAAATCACTGTTTATAGTCACCCTTGTTGACAGAACATGTTGTAAACTTGTAGCTGATATAAAATATTTAAAACCTGGAAAGTAGACAGATGAGCGTGAGTATCATTTTCACCATGAAATCTTGTTCTTGTGAAGTGCATACAAGTTTCCAACATGTTCTCTCATTGAATGAGCAAATATGTTGCAAACTATTTTTTTTTTGCCTGGCAACCTTCCATTTCTAGACTGCGAATAAAGTTTAAGAATTTTTATACATAGTGTTTAGATTGTAGCTTTGTACTGAAATTTGCAGTATAAACATAAGGTTTAAAAAAATAAAGATCATATACCAATATAAAATGACACATAAAAAACGCTTGTTTGGAAATATAAGCATGAGAGGAGAGTAAAGATACTAAATAACTAGTAATGTCTTGTACTTTAAAATTTAGTTATGAATTTTGTATGATTTAAAAAAATAATAATTTACCTTTAATGAAAAAAATGAGCATTTTTAAAAAAACCAATTTTGTTTTTTTTTGGTTTTTTTTAAGGTTGGTTTTTTGAGTTGGGTTTTTTTGCCAACGCTTGATAGAGCATATATATATATATATATATATATATATATATATATATATATATATATATATATATATATATATATATATATATATATATATATATATATATATATATATATATATATATATATATATATATATATATATATATATATATATATATATATATATATATATATATATATACCTACTTAGCATTTATAAACACTTATTTAGCGTTTATAAGCAATCATAACTTTATCAAAACAACTTATATTTGAGTGTAGGTTTTTGTTGATATGCAAGCTTTTATCCCTTTTATAGTACTTGATCATTTGTGACTATTGATGGCATATAGTTTTGCCAAACAGAATTTAAATCATGCACATTCATATTTATAGACAACAAATGATCAAAAATGAAAATCTTTAGGAAAGAAAAGTACCTTAAAATCTTTAAAATAAGATGGGTCCTAATTATAGTTAATAAAAAATTTTGACAAAATATTTTGAGATTTAAGTTGACTGGGTCTCAAAAATAACTATTTTTATAAGAATCTTTAAAATAATAATCATTTTATACAAAAAAAATATTATAATAGATTTAATTGCATGAAAACCTATAGTCTTTTTAGATTATTTCAAAACTATTTAGATCATATCATTATATTTTCACTTTATTAATAACTGTGTATATATATATATATATATATATATATATATATATATATATATATATATATATATATATATATATATATATATATATATATATATATATATATATATATATATATATATATATATATATATATATATATATATAGATAGATAGATAGATAGTAGATATAGATATAGATATAGATATATATAGATATATAGATACATACATACATACATACATACATACATACATACATACATACATACATACATACATACATACATACATACATACATACATACATACATACATACATACATACATACATACATATATTCAATCGTACGGGACATTTACAAACAGTTATAAACTGATAATAATAATAATAATAATATAACAATAATAATAACGATAACAATAATAAAAATAATAATAACAATATTAAATACAATAATATGAAAGATTATAACCTATATATATTTTACTAGTATTTTCAAAATAAAACTTTGTAGCAAATAGTGATTGTCATTAATAGTAATGCAAAATAAAAATTTAAAGCCATAATAATATCAATAACAAAAATAATATGTTTAATATTATGTTTTTTTAAAACAATATAGATATCTAAACATAACATAGTAATTATAGCATACCATTATAATAGTATACCCAATCCATTTCCCACTTATAACTGAGTTTGAAAACACAAAGTTTGATTCTGTTTCTTTTTCTTTTACCTCCATGACACTCTAAAATACTAAGTACTCCTAAAGAGTAACGTGTGGTTTATACATAGATATATAAATTAAGTAATTTATATGACTATGGGTATATACTCCATGCGGTTTATTAGGGAATACAGTTCTTAAAAGTAATAATTGCATATTTGCATATTCGTTAAATATGCAGCGGTAACACCGATCTAAATGTCAACCTAAGCGTCAGAGGTTGGCAATTTTTGCCGAGCTGTTTCTTTGTTGTTATGGTAAAACATTTGTTATTGTACAACAGGTGGAAATACCAGAAGTCTCTGAATTAGAGGTAGAATTCGAACTAAAGGAGGTTATAGAAGTTAAAATGAGCATTAAAACTAAATTTTTAATTTTATTATAATGTAAACTAAGATGTTCTATTAAATATGGCGGTTTTCAAAATCTTGATAAATGAAAGCATTTTTGAAAATGATAAAAGTCGTCTTTATTTCAATTTATTTTTTTGCGGCAGTGTCTTAGGTACAAATTCTGAATAATTTTTTCTTAGAAAAATAACAAGAAAAAAAAAGATTTGTTATAATATATATATATGATAATAATTTGATAATTTAATATCAAAATTAAATTTTCTAATATTACAATATAGCAAATTTACCATATGTACAAGTACAATTTGTAATAGTATATAATTTGATTTTTCTTGACTGGAAATTATTTAATCACAAAATCGATTGTTCTGATCAGTTCCACTGGAAGATGTAATTCATCAACTTATCAAAAACATAAGCCAACTATATTGTTTTAGTAAAACATAATGCGCAAAAAGACATATATATTATTTTGAAATTTTTATAACATTTTTATTAACTTGCTTGCTTGACAATTTATGGTCAGCGCAAAACAAACATCAGCAATTTAAACGTGTTGAAGAATTATTATCATGTTAGTTAGTTATTCTGTTCTGTACTGTATTGTAGAACAATCTTCACTTAAAATAGTACAATTTACTTAAAATAGTGCAATAAATGCTAGCTCTTTACTTACATAGCCTTTACTTAAAAAATAAAACCAAACGTAAAATCCACTACATACTGTACTACCATATTTTGTTGATCAAAATTGAGACTTTTTCTGTTAAACAGCCATATTCTAGTTCCTCATTACTAAGTGTCAATTTCAGTTCAAAAAAAAACATTGATTTTATAGTTGAACCAGTACCAGTAGTATTAGAAGTAGTAGATGAAAATGAAAGTTATTCCACCTTCTAATCTTAATGAGTTGTCTAAAGCTTAAGACTCAATTTTTTTATAAGTAACCTGAATATTGATATTGACAAATTTCAAAAATTAAATCATTATTTTCTTTTTCAAAACAAAAAATTATAAATTTAAGGTAATTATAATTAAAAATAAAGTCAAAACTAATCTTTAAAACAAAGTCTACACACAGTTATTAACAACTGATAAAAAGTGTAACTTTTACTCAAACCTTCCGTGAAAGTTTTTAACATTCAATAAATTATAAAACCAATTGTACATTATTGATTTAATTTCAACCAAAATAACGTGGTAGGTACAGAAAATTATGTTCACAAAATGAATTTTTACTTTTCCTGTTGAAATTACGCCTTGGATTGTAAAGCAATCACATAGTCGGTAGATTCAATGTTTCTCTTATTACTGTTTCAAAAATTTTTAAATCTTTGATAAGAGGCATGTCACAATACTTTAAACCATTTGTTTTTGATTATTTTAGAGATAATCCAAGTTTGGAATATTTAACTGCTCTGAAACTTTTGTAGAAACACTAAAAGATTTAAAACTGCAAACAACATGGTCTGAATACAAGCACCACAATACAATGAAGTTCCTTGTATCACCTATAAATTTTGTAACAGAGACATACCGGAAGAATGCCAGATAAAGCAATAAGATTGGATTGTGGTGCTTGTCTTCCTAAACTCCCTCCTAATTCATCAATTATGACAGATAAAGGTTTTAATATTGCTAGTGAGTGTACTGATAATAAGATTACCTTTATTTCCCCACCTGGCAAACGAGGAATTTTTCAAATGGTACCCAAAAAAGTAGTAAAAACAAGTAATATTGCTAAGCTTAAAAATCTTATTAAACAGATGGTTAGAGTATTTTGAAAATTTTTGAATAATTGGTCAAAAATTTTCTATATCACTACTTGACAGTCTTTATGACATTATCATAATGCGTACAGCGCTTTTGAATTTTAAATCAAAGTTTAAAATTTGAAGTTTTGTCATGAAATAATACTACTTTATGATACTACTTTAAAACATTACTTAATCGTTGCTTCAATGTATGTATGTATGTATGTATGTATGTATGTATGTATGTATGTATGTATGTATGTATGTATGTATGTATGTATGTATGTATGTATGTATGTATGTATGTATGTATGTATGTATGTATGTATGTATGTATGTATGTATGTATATATATATATAAGTTTAAAATTAAAACTTGTACTTATGATTTTTTTCCAGCGATGATATATATAGTTAGCGATATATATATAATTATGATGATATGTATGGTTAGCGATAATTTTGGAAAGTTCAAAAATATTATTCAATTATTATTTTTGTTTCAGTTATGGTTCACGATTAATTTAACAGAAATTTTTTATATCCTGTTGCTCCTAACCCTTTGTTAGTAGTTAGAGTATTCTTTATAATAAGTTAAAAGTCACCATATGGTTTATTATATAAAATAACAAGAAAGGTTTTTTTATCTACTTATAAATCTTTAATAGGCTGAGGAAATGGGGTGGAACAATAATATTCTGGGTCTAATTAGCAGGCTGGGCAGACTATTGAAGGCCTAAAAGCAAAGCTGTATACTTATGTCTTCTTTTTTCTGGCTACAAATCTATCATTTCCTTCTCAGGATATATTCTCTATCCAGAAATAAAATATCCTGAATCGGATAGAATATCCTAGCATATTTGATGACAGCTCTGACCATGTATGCATCACTGCAATGGTTTGTTAAGTTTTTGCTTTTTTTAGTTATTTAGGTCCTTCCAGAAGTTTCAACTGTCTTATTACAAAGCACTGAGGAACAACACTCACCCAGGTAGTTTAAACCTAATTCCTTACCAATTGGTTGGTAGGTAATGAGGCGTGCGCTTGCTTGTTAAATTCTATCCAAGTTATCTTAAATTCGATCCAATTGTAGAATTTTTACGTACTGGTAAAAAAAACTTTAATCCTATTACACTAAACAGTTTAAAGTTATCGATAGATTGTGTTTGAAGCACTAAAATCGTTATTATAACTCATTTTAATAAGATATTTTGCATGTGTTGTACAGCGATAATTGGTTTGTTTACTCGAAATTTTTTTTTTCTAAGATAAAGTCCTGTAGAGGTTTCATGAAGCTTTATTAAAAGCTTTTATCAGAAAATAAGCTTTAAATTAAAACCGTACGAAGCATAATTAGAATTTTAACTGAAAAATTATCGAAAAAATAAACGGAGCCTAAAAGCTGTAGGATTGGAATTTTGCTAATCTCTTTAGGATTTAAACTTCTCTTTTTTTGATGGAAATCATTTTTAGTAGAGTTTTAGAATACTCTTATGGTTTAAAACCTTTTTGTTATAAAGTTTTACAAAAGTTACACGAGGGTGATTGATGATAGAAGCAGTGGCAGACCGTACTAAATAAGGCAAATAAGGCAGCTGCCTAGGGCCCCCAACGTTTAAGGGGCCCCTAAAAAGTTGAAAATGAAGAAATTAAAATCAAAAAAATACATTACTTTTTAATTTTGAGGAAACTTGCAATAATTTTCAAAAATTAATTAATTAAATTTATTCTCAGTTGTCGTAGTATCAGTCGCGTAGTAAATTGAAAAAAAATATATATATGTGGGGAAGGAGGGGGAGGGCTCTACATCCATGTCTGCCTAGGGCCCCCAAAATGCTTTGTCCGGCTCTGGATAGAAGTTAGACAAGGGCGATGAGACAGTTGTCATTTGGAATTATAATTGTATATAAGTATTTACACGCCACACAAATGTTTTCTTTTGTTTGGCTATTGTTATTTATAACAAATGCTAGCGCGATACTTTTTAAGAAAAATTGGAAGAGTTTAAAACTTTGGCAATTTTTTACTAAAAAACATAATAAAGAAAACTAATCTTGAATAAAAAAAATTATTTGATTTGGGATTTCAACATAAACTCGTTTGATTATTATGAAAATCAAGTTTCGAGAAAATTTTTTAATGGTTTATTTGAAACTGGAACAATAACTTTTTAATAAGTAGCTAAAAAAGAAATTATAAAAACCGATGTTTCCGATTACTTCCTGGTTTTTTTTTTTCTATATGTGTTAATTTAAAAAAAAAGGAAAAGCAGGGAAAAAGTTTTAATAAAAAAAACGGCTTATTAACAATAATAATTTAAACTCTTTTAGAGAACAATTACCACTTATAGATTGGGGTTATATTAATTTTAATGATAATATCAACATAATCTACGGTAATTTTTTCAAAACTTTTTACCAAATGTACGATTCCAATTTTTCTTTTTTAAGTTTTAAGCGTTAAAGATTTTTAAAGTTTTAAGCGATAAAGAAATGTCATCTTCTTGGATTACTAAAGGTCTCAGAAAATCGTCAAAAATTAAGCAGAAGCTATACATTAAATACCTAAAATCAAAATCAGAAAAACATAAACAAAATTATAAAAAGTTTGAAAGTTATCTTACTAACCGTAAACAGTTTGTTTACAATAAAGATTCTTTATCTCATCTATTAATGAATATAACATGCGGTGTTCCATACTTGGTCCTCTTATTTTTTTAATTTACATAAATAATCTTTATAAATCATCTTTTTATCCACCTTTAAAAAAACAGAACTCCCCACATCACGCCAGACCTTTTAATTGATAATAAAATAATTAAAAGGGAAAAAATTACCAAGTTTCTCGGAGCATATATTGATGCAAAACTATCTTGGAGAAATTATATTGATAATACCTCCAATAAAATTGCTAAATACATCGGAATTCTCTATAAAGCAAGAAATATATTAGGTACTCACCAGTTAACATAATTTTATTATTCATTTATACATTGTCTTATAAACTACGCGAATATTATATTAGAAAGAACTCACGGAACAAAGCTAAAATCTCTTTACCTTCATCAGAAACACGCAACTCGCGCAATAAATTTTAAAAATCGGTTTTTTCATACGAAACAACGTTTTAAAGAAATGAATATTTTAAATATATATCAACAAAATGTCTTTAATATTTTATGTTTTATGGTTAAATGTAGAGAAAATTTGTCGCCAAATGTATTACAAAATCATTATTGTATAAAACCTATAAACAAATATAATCTTCGAATTAATAACAATCTTATTGCCCCTTTTAGTCGTAAAAGCAAAGACCAGTTTTTTGTTTTTTACCGAGGTCCTTATCTCTGGAACAAAATAGTCTTACCAAATTTCCATCCAACTGACTTTTGCTTCATTCAAACAGAAACTTAAAAAAATTATATTTTTAATTGAAAATATCTTGATTTATTTTTAATTGCTTTTTTTGTTGTTGTTGCTGTTTTATTTTGTATATTATTTGGTTTACATTTTATCTTGACTTTTTTAACATTTTATCTTGGTTTTTTAGAATCAGCATGAAAAATTAATTAAAAACAATTGGTTAAACTATAAAAAATTTAAACTTTTTTTATACTGCTGTCGTGTTTAGGTAAGTTAGCCATAAAGGTTATGAATACCGTAGAACCTAGAACTAAATCTAGCGGATTGCTACTGGTAAATTGTTTCCAGTTGGACGACGTATTATCAAGAAGATTGAGTTCTGAACTATTTGAAAGACAAGCATTGTTCCAGTTTAGATTGTTATCCTCAAATAAAAGAATTTTATTTGAGGATAACAATCTTTTGAGGATTACAATTTTGAAGTAATCTTTTTCACATAAGATTAATGCAAAAAGTTTTTGCAGTAATCTTTTGTGAGTGACTTAGCCGAAAGCTTTAGCAAAGTCAAGAAAGAGCAAGCTTACTGGAAGGTTATAAGAAATGTTATAGAAAGTCTATAACATTTCACAAATCATCTCGAGTAGATTTGTGAAGCAGGCTTTCTCATTGACGAAGCCGTGTTGACAATTAGTAATAAATTGTAGGCCACAAGGTGCTACGTGTTCTTGTCTTTTAGCCTTTATGCCATTATTTTGCATAGCACAGAGGCGATCTGCCTAGTTAACTGGGTTGCGTCTGAAGCCTATTTTAAACAATGGCGTTGTGTTTACAGTGGCCACGCGGTTAGGACTACACAATGATCGTGATAAATTTCTTTATGAAAAATGACGGAGAACGAGACAGTTGATGCATCAGCATTTACTTTGAGCACAAAAATGAAAAGGTGGTCGCCTGCAGTTGATTTGGTGGCGTTGAGAGCAGATAGAGTTTGTAAACGGAATCTTAGATAAAGGTAAAGAAAAAATTGAAAGGGGCGTATGTTTGATGAATAAGGGGTGTATGTTTGATAAATAAAGATATAAGTTAATCTGACAGTTCTATCACGAGTTGTCTGTGAACTGGAATTGATTGGCGACGAATGCTCGGTTGTTGCTTCTTTCCCCATAGTTAGCACATAAAAGTTATTTGGTTGTTAACTGGTGTGTTTGTTGTTAACTTAGGCATAGAAAAGCTGAAGGTTCCGTTAGATTAAAGCTAAGAACTGGCTGAGTTTACCTTTGATTTATAGCTGTTGTTGAGCTTTCTTGTTCAAATTGTTAATAATCTCTAGCTACAACTGCCATCTTGTTACAACTACGACTCTTTCTACATCTGTAGCATGAACATTTTAAACTATTATAAAACGCCTAAATTATCAGAGTGATATTTATAAATTTTTCTTTTTACTAAATTTTATATAAATTTTTATTTTCATTTCTTTTTATTTAATTATACTATAGAATTTATTTTTTTAAATTGCTTCTGATGATTTTTGTAATTTATTGCACTAAAAAAAATAGGTCGAAACTTCAGACGCTTAAGGCGCATCCGTTTTTCAACGGGAACGGGATAGGAAGGAAAAAAATAATCACGTGAGCATGCGTAATAAGAGTATTTATTTGTCCGAAAGAAAACTGCGCATGCTCACGTGACTATTTTTTCCCTTTCCCGTAGAAAAACGGACGAGTGGAAACTCACCTTTATAAACATAATTTTAAAAAGTCACTTGAAAATTTAATGTAGCCAAAAACATCACTTAAACAATTTTTAATCTGATAAAATAAAAATTACTTTGCAACGTGTAGTGCGCCAAAATTAGCTTTGGTTTGCAACCAATGTAAAAAAAAAATCGATATACTTTTATATAAATATTTTTAAAATAAAGTTATGAAAACTTCTTGTAAAAATGATTTTCACACAACATCAATCACTACAAAGTTTCTTTTCTAATAATGTTTGTAAACATCTTACAAAAGTTTTTATTAAACCCTTTTAATACTTCACCCCTGTCGGCAGTCTCGAAAACTAAAGGCAAGCTGTCAGAACTATCGTACATGTTTTCAACAGGTGTATACCAAGTTCGATTCCAGCATCCTTTATCGTCCATCATATTCATTGTATTTAATTGATACAACATAAAGGTAACTCTATGGCCGTTTGTTACTAGACATTGCGTTACTAAAGGTTTCATTAAGTCTGTCCCATGTAAAACTCCTTCTGCAAGAGCCTGAGCACTGAGCTGTGCAAACATTGTAAACATTCCAAATGTGTACATTTGATCATCAAATTTTAAACGATTATTAAACACTATACTAGTGTGACAGTGCCGATTGTTATTATATTTGTGTAAGTCCGTTCCTGGACGGTAATTAAGGTGTACAACTGGTCTTGGATAAACATTCATAGAATATGTATCATATGGACCAGGTAATGAATCAACCTCAGATCTGGTCAGTTCTAAAAAAAAAATCGTTATTTTATATATATATATATATATATATATATATATATATATATATATATATATATATATATATATATATATATATATATATATATATATATATATATATATATATATATATATATATATATATAGCCTTGCATGGTAGTCACAAAGTTTTTCCCATAAACTGTTGCTATAAATAGCGCGTTAATAAGCCTGACCAGAAAATGTTAAAAAACTTCAAAAAAATTTTTTTAAAAAAAAAATGATAGGCTGCCTGCCCAAACCAAACCCTCAGTCGATGTAGCAGCACTCTCTTGCAAGTCAGGCTATTTGTCAGTCGATGTAACAACACTCCCTTGTGAGTCAGGCTATTTGTCAGTCAATGTAGCAGCACTCTGTTGCGAGTCACGCTATAAGATAGTCGATGTAGCAACACTTACGCATGTTTTAAAAATGTTTTTTAACAAAACAAAAACAAAAACACCACTAATTAAAAAATTTTTCTAATCATTAATATTGCTGCTTTTTTAAAAAACAATAAAATTTAATGTACTTCCACATTAATTTTATTGCTTTGACATTTCAACGACAATAAAATGCAGCTTAAGAGACAAGATAAAAAAATTGTAGTCGAAAGAGACTTTTTTTTTACCATAAAAGTCTCTTTCGACTACACTATAAGGATATAAGGATATATATATATATATATATATATATATATATATATATATATATATATATATATATATATATATATATATATATATATATATATATATATATATATATATTGAGAGAAAATTGGTCTTAGTTCTTGATCTTTACTGTCTTGACATCTCTGTTAACTCTATGAAAGGAATGTTTTTCAGACCAGTTACAGAAGAGCCTATATTGAAAATATTTTGAACAAAAGAAGCAGGAGTAATTTGGATGTTAAAGAGTGGATTAACCTGTTTCTTTGGAATGACAGGAAGAGTGTGATCATTAGATTCAAAAGACGAATTTTCTCTCAGAGAAAGTTCGTTGACTTTTTATTTCCCTTCTTCCAAGATTCTTTTCCGTGATGTTTCAAATCAAATTGATAAACTTATTATCTAAGTGTATGTCTAGGTCAACCATGTGACTATTGAAGACTTTTGCAATTAAAGGATAATAACCATTAAAACTAATTTGAAGCGTAGTAGCCAAATTTAAAGTAATCTTGCAAAGAATAAGTAGACTTATTGAATTTTGCATTAGAAAACATTTAATAGATGTTATATTTTGCAAAGTTAATTTGAAGCAAATAGGTATAAGTAACGGATAGATTGAGTGGTAGTAAGAGTTTGTTTTTTTTTGTTTAAATTTTAAGTACCTTATTATTTTTAATTAATAGAAGATTTTAAGCCTACTGGATGAAGAAGAGATAAGAGGCAAATAAATAGAAATTTTTGCCTCTCACATCTGCCTAGGATGAATACTTTTGATTAAGACATCTCTAGCTTTTACTTAACCACAAAAGTAACATTGTCGTATCATAAACCTCTACTAGCCTTTGCCTAGAATAGTAAACCCTACAAGCCAGAAATACATGAGATAGGTTGTACTGGATAACATGTTACCAGTTGCAGAATGATGATGCTAGTCTTTAGGGCTGTACCGAAATTCGGCTGAAAACCGGCCATTTTTACAAATCCGGCTCTGGCAAAAAGTTAGCACATCCGGCAAAATTTTAGTCAGATATTACATTTTTTTGCCCGTGTTTACATGTATACTTAATATTTCATTTATTTAAAGAAATGTTCTTTATAATCCTATATTCTATGAACTCCCTGTTTGTAATGGTATCTGAATTTACATTTTTTAACAACTCAAAAAATATTTTTGAAGGGAATACACACAATATTCTTAAGTGAAGAAACACAATAGTCTGAAGTGAAGACACAAATTTGGTTAAATATACATTCAATAAAGTTACATTGCAGAAGGTATCGGAAGTCAATCTGAGCATGCTGAGCAGCAGATTGATATAACTGAAGAAATTCCAGCAAAGCAAGCCCGACTGGGTAATTCTTCTACATCATCAGCATTACTCTGACAATGTATTGATAAAATTGTTCAGACTACGCCCGCTGGCGGCACAACACATGAACAACAACTACCAACACGCATTGACACTCAGCTAAGCCAGTATCTGGCAGAACCAGAAATAAAGAGACACCTTGATCCATAACAGTGGTGGAATGATAACATGCAACAATTACCAGCTCTAGCGATAGTAGCTCGCATTTATTGGATGCCCCACCAACAAGTGTACCATCAGAACATTTGTTCAGTGTTGCTGGGGAGGTTCTCAATGATCATTGTAGTTCACTCCTGCCACATAATGCATTTCGCATAATTTTCTAAAGTGCGATTCAAAACTGATTGAAGAAAACTTAAGAAAAATAACTGAAACGGAAGTTACTTTAGTTCACTTTCAAATTGAAAGTTTCAATAATTTATCAACTGTTTTGTTGTTATCATATGTTATGTAAAATTGTGTCCTTCTATTTTAATAATAACAATGTTTAACAGAAAATAGTTGTGACTTGGTACTGAGAATGGTAAACATTGTTGACCATTGTTAATGTCAAGAAGAGAGGTACAGGATTTCAGTTCCTGTAATTTTGTTTTAAAATCCGGTTTCGGCCAAATTTGTCTGCAGAAATCCGGAAAATCCGGCTATGACCGGATTTTAAAAAATTAAATCCGGTACAGCCCTACTAATCTTTAACTAAAATACCTGGAAGACGTAATCTTTTTTAAATAATAGGAAAATTAAAATTTTTTTTCAACTTAGAATGAAATGAAGATCTTTATTTTAACTGTATTTCATGGAATATGTAATCTATAATGATCATCATTTTGTGATGGCATAACATATCAAAAAAATAGGATATCAAAAAAATAGGATATTACAACTTTTATTATATTAAAACTTCAATTTTACCAAAAATGAAAAAAAAAACTTTTTGACTTTTTTATAGTATTCTATTTACTTATATGCTTTAACTATTTTACTTCATTTAACATCTAAAACATCTTATAATTAACAAATATAAGTTTGTATACATCTTTGGAATGAACTAATTATCTTTCACAACTTTTATAACTTAAAAATATTTTTTAATGCTTTTAAAAGTATTAATAACTTACAAATATATATCAGGGTTCCCAAATATATTAAGATCTTTTCTTTATATATACTATATTTAACCTGAGCTTTATTTAACCTGAGCTTTTTTTCCTTATATATACTATATTTAACCTGAGCTTTTTTTCAGATTATGCACCTCTTTTTCTAATTGTGTTAAAAAAAATAATTAAATGTATCAGCATATTGCAGGTAGTGGTAAAACAGACTATTCCCTTTTTTTTTTAAAAAGAGTTTGATGCCTACCTTGTCCCCGGTAGTGCCATGCTTAAATTTTTCCTTCAAGCATTGGCATTGTTTGCCAAAGCTTGTGAGTTGAGTTGTGACTTAAATTGAGTGTGAGTTAAAAGTTTGTTACAAAATTAAAAAAAAGGGAGAAAAAAACATAAATACAAAAAACTAATGATAACTGTCTTGATTAACGAGTGAAATAATTAAAAATACTCAGTCTTAATTACTTGAACTCAATTGTATTTAACAAACAATTATAATCCACTAAGTGAATAGTAAATGACCAGGGCACTGGCCCCAGATGGGACTTTTTTACAAACCCAACGATGATAAATGTTGGTGATAAAAATTGTAAAATTTAGCAAAAGATGCTAGAAAAAAATTTATAATAATTTATATATTATAAATTTATACATTTAAATACATTTACTATTTATTAAATACTGGCATACAAACATACATACATGTATATATATATATCTATATATCTATATATCTATATATATATATCTATATATCTATATATATATATATATATATATATATATATATATATATATATATATATATATATATATATATATATATATATATATATATATATATATATATATATACAGTGACAGACTAGCTCCAGGGAGTACAGGCAGAATTTCTGGTTTTTATTTTACATCATCACTTCAAACAAGACTGCAAGCAACCACTATTAGAGTTGGAAGTTACTGGAAGATAATAAAGATGAAGTAACGCAAAATAACGATTAACAGGCCACATGAAAGTTTGTAAATTGTATCAATCAGGAAAACAAGATAAAGGGATTGAATTCCAAAGATGAATAAGAATTTTTTGAGCTCACAGTAAAGTATGAGACTTAATTGAATGATGAGGAACATGAGAATAAATTTTAAAAGATGGCACAAGAGACGCTAGCTCTTTAGAGTAACACCCATTATATTATTTATAGAAAAAAGGGAGGAAACTTTACAATGATGAGACAATGGTTGAAGGTTGGCTGCAAGAGCAGATCCAACTATGTTTACAATACATTTTTGCACTTTATTTTTTTCAAAAAGTGAAAGGGCATCATTTGAAAATCCGCTTCAGATATGGCAACAATATTCCATACAAGGACGGCTTAGAAATTTATAGAGAAATATAATTTGGCATTGGATTTGATATATGGTTTCCAAGAAACATCAGAAGTAAGAATTATTCCAAGGGCACATTATCGTTCATAAATATATAAAAGTCTAGATAGTTGCAATAGCAATTAGCTAAAAAAATTGAGTTTTATCTGAGTTAAAGTTCACCAGTCACTGAGAGCCCCATGTTGTAGCAGAATTGAGATCCTTTTCAAGCTCAAATTCCCCCTCCAAACAATCAAAGAGCATTGGTTTCTTATCAAGACAAGAACAAAATGGTAATATCATCAGTGAACAATGCCACCTTAGATGTGAGATTTTCTGGGAGATCGTATATGTAAATTTTAAAAACTACAGGACCAAGGATAGAACCTTGAGGAACTCCTGAAGTTACAGAAAATGAAGAAGAGTGCTATCCATCTGGGACAACTTTTATACTATGAAGGAAGGATTCAATAGCCGTAAGGATGTTACCTGATACACTATAATAAGAGAGTTTATGGAGAAGACCAGCATGCCAAACTTTATCAAAGGCTATAGAAATGTTGAAAGCAAAAGCCTCAACCTCTCCGCATCTATTTAATGCAGTATAAAACCTACCGGTTATTACCGTTAACAAATCAGCAGTAGAAATGATCATCAGAAACTAGGTTATTAGATTCAAGATGTTGAAATTAAGTATCTGTTAATTCAACTCATATACGTATGCATTACATAGACGTATATGAATGCGTCTATGTAATGCGTGGGTATACTTTTATATATAACTTTTTTTATTATACAATTACATTTATTTGTTTAAGGTATATGTGTGTTTAGCTTATTTGGATAAGGCGTTTACTGCATACACTAAATGTCTGTTGAAAGAATCTCATCTCAATCTACATTTTTATTTGCTTTTTTTTAAATACCACTGGTCATATATTTGCTTTAAAACCATTTATCTTTTCTTTTTAGATATAAAAAAATCTTTTTGCTGTGTATTTTTTCCCAATATTATCATATTAATATATCAAATTTATAACCTACAAACACTTATAAAAATTCCTAGTTTTTGATGTTAATGATATTTACCTTCCGTAAATGAAAACATTCTCAACAATGATATAAATTTTGCTGGCTAAGATAATGTTATCAAAAGAGAAGACAAAGCATTTATAAAGCATGCAAGAAAATCCCTTATTTTCATCAACGACAAAGAATGGATTAAAAAAAGAGGTGGATTGTTCAATGTAAAGATGGGGCATTTGATGGTATCAAATTTAACAGCATTATAAAAAAGATTTTGCATTATATTGTGATGACTTGTGTCTTGCTTTAACACTGTATTTTATCAATAAAGACTCATCAGAAATTTTATTTCTGATGAGTCTTAACTGTTAAAACACAGTGTTAAATGAAAATTTTTTGTTAAGTGACTTTTGACAAATTTATATATATATATATATACAGGCTTTCACAGGAAGACGTGCGATTTCACATCTTTATAAGACCACGCAAAAAAAAAAATGTTTTAACAATTTGACCACGGCATATTTTTATAATTTAAAAACGCGCCACAAAAACTTACCTAAACTTAGCTGATAAAAAAATTTAAAAAAATAATAAATAGTAACGAAAGAGAAAATAAAAAAAATACTAAGTTAAAGCAAAAATACAAGAAAATAAATATATATATAACGCAACTAAAACAAAACTCATCAAACTAAAATGTAATTTTTTTTTTTTTCTTTTAATTATCTTTGCTTCCAACAAGGTTGCAAGCAACCACTAATTAGTGTTGGAAGTTACTGGAAGAGAAAAGATGAAGATTGAGGAGCAAGATAACGATTGACAGACGACTTAAAAGATTGCAAATTTTATGAATCAGGAAAGCAAGATGAAGGAAGCAAATTCCAAAGAACTGATGTTCGAGGAAAAAAACTAGACGAATAAGAGTTTTTGGAGCACTTAGGAACAGTAACAGAAAAAGGATGAGACTTAATTGAATGACGAGTAACACGAGAATGAATTTTAGTAGATGGCACAAGAGACGCTAGCTCTTTAGAGCAGTGCCCATTATAGTATTCGTAGAAAAAAGAAAGAGAAGCAACATTACGACGATGTGACAGAGGTTGAAGGTTGGCTGCAAGAGCAGGTCCAACTATGTTTAAAATGCGTTTTTGCACCTTGTCTAAAAGAGAAAGGGCATCATTAGAAGATCCGCCCCAGATATGGCAACAGTATTCCATACAAGGCCGGATTTGAGATTTATAGAGATAGAGAATAGAATCCAGAGTAAGAAAGTGACAAGCTCGATAAAGAGAAGCAACTTTAGCAGATGCTAATTTTGCAACAGATTTGATATAAGGTTTCCAAGAAAGATCAGAAGTAAGAGTTAATCCTAGAAGATGAAGGGTAGGAGACTCATCAAGTTCATTACCGTTCATAAATAAAGGAAGATCTAAATTATTGCGATAACGATTGGCCAAAAAAAATTGAGTTTTATCTGAATTAAAGTTCACCAGCCACTGCGAGCCCCATGCTGTAGCAGAAGTGAGATCCTTTTCGAGCTCAGATGCCTCCTGCAAGCAATCAGAGGGAGTTGGCTTCTTATCGTGACAAGAATAAATGGTAGTATCATCAGCGAACAATGCCACCTTAGATGTGAGAATATCTGGAAGATCGTTAATGTAAATTAAAAAGAGTATAGGGCCAAGGATTGAACCTTGGAGAACCCCTGAGGTTACAGAATAATAAGAAGAGTGCTGTCCATCAAGGACAACTTTTATACTACGATTGGAAAGGAAAGATTCAATAATCTTAAAGATGTTTCCAGATACACCATAAGAAAAAAGCTTATGGAGGAGACCAGCATGCCAAACTTTTTATTTTTATCAAACGCTTTAGAAATGTCAAGAGCAATGGCCTTAACCTCTCCACCTTTATCTAATGCGCGATAAAACCTATCGGTTATTACTGATAGCAAATCAGCCGTAGAACAAGAAAATCCAAATCCATACTGATGATCAGAAAGTAGGTTATGAGATTCGAGATGAGAGATTAAGTGTTTGTTAATTAAAGATTCAAAAACCTTGCTTATGATAGGAAGAAGACTAATGGGACGGTAGTTAGATGAGTCAGATCGCTCTCCAGAATTTTTAAAAATAGGGATAACAGATGCTGCTTTCCAGCAGGCTGGAAAACAAGACTCTGATAAGCACTTGTTGAATAGTTTTGAAAAGATAGACGACAGCTCAGGAGAACACTTCTGCAAGACTATAACAGGTATGTTGTCCGGGCCGCAAGCTGTAGAAGAGTCTAAGGGGGAAATCACTTTAGATACAGAAGCTGGAGTGATATGAATGTCGAGCAATGGATCAACCTGTTTGACGGGTATATCAGGTAAAACGCAACTAGTGGCATCAAGAGATGATATTGATGAAAAGTTCTTGGCAAACAATTCAGCTTTGTCTTTAGGTGAGGTGACAAAGTCTGAATCGAACAAAAGAGGTGGAATTACAGACTTGCCCTTATTATTGATACTATTAAAGATTCTCCAGAAGTCACGAGAGCCTAATTTTTGTGATGAAATATGAGATTTCATGATCTGAGAATAGCGGCGTTAGACAAAACCTTTTTACAATGGTTCCTAGCAGTAATAAAGAGACGTCTGTTTTCTGGAGAATTGTTTTGCTGATAGATATGGAAGTAATGGTTTCGATTGGCAATTGCAGCAGCACAATGTGAGGAAAACCATGGAGAAGAGTGAGGCTTGACCTGGAATCATCGAGAGGGAATAAAGGATTCCATGCCAGCCTGAATCCACGAAGTTATGTAAGAAGCACATTTGTCAACAGGGAGACGAAAGATTTTTACCCAGGGGCCATCACGAAGAAAGTCACGAAAAAGAGTCCCAGTCAGCTTTAAGGTAGTTGTAAGATGTACGATGATAGGGGGATTCTAATGGTAAAGAAGAATGAGATAATAGTTTTAGAGAGACCAAACCATGATCAGACGCACCTAAGGGTGAGTGTGAAGAAACTGAACACTGACTAGGATCAGAAACAAGACATAAGTCGAGTAGAGAAGGTAAATGATTCGGGTTGTCTGGAAAACGAGTTGGAAAGTTGACTATTTGAGTTGAGGGATTGAGAAAGACAAAAGTTGTGGGCCTTAATGCCTGCAGAGTCACTGACACTAGAGCCAAGCCATTCAGTGTGATGAACATTAAAGTCACCGACAACAACAATATTGGCTGATGGATAAAGAATGAGGGCTTGGTCAATATAATCAGAAATAACATCAAGAAGAGTGCAGTCTTGGGATGAGGGAGAGCGATATAGAACAAAGAGAAAGGTGATAGAGTGAAGTGGTGCTAAACGAAAGCACATAAAAGAGTAGTCTGTGGATTCAAACCTAGTTTCCCAACAAATGGGTGAATTCTTACGAATGTAAATGCCCAGGCCAAGCATGTGACTATTGGAGTCTTTACGAATTAAAGGAAGATAACCATCAACACTAAGATCACAAGATGAGACAGCTGAACTCAAATTAGTCTCACAAAGAGTAAGCAGGTCTGGTGAACTTTGCAAGAGATAAGACTCAACAGAAGAAAAGTTACTTCGAAGACCACGATAATTGGTGAATGATAGGTTTAGCGAACTTGGTGATGACTGTGGTTTTTTGTGTTTTATAGTTTTTGTTACTTTATTCATTTTTAAATTTGTTAAAGAACTTGACTCGCATTAAAAACGCATTAAAAAACCTTTTCAATCTTTATTTCAACTTTTTAATATATTTTTTATTTATTTAATATGTTCAAAAGTTAAATATTTCTCATAAAAAATACATAGTTATATAAATAAAATAAAAAAATATTTTATTAATACTTTTTTTAAATTAATTAAAAGTGTTTTAATTTTACTTCATTAAAAGCGTTTCGATAATATAAAAGCATTTAAGATCAAACTTATTAAATTGTAACGCTTTACTAAAACTTTTTTTTTAAACGAAATTTTGTTTATCTTTTTAAATGCATTAAATTTAATCATTCTTATATTTAAATTCGTTAAAAAGACTTTCGTAGTCGTAGAATGTCATTGTTTATTAAAACAAAACAATTTTTTATTTTTTAATAAGTTTTTCTTTAGAAATGAACACTTAAACAATTTATATGTTTTAAATTAGAAAATATATACAACTGTCAATTATATTTAAAAAACAAAACTTTTTTTCAGTAAATTGTTACTTTATTTAAATCGTTTCGCTAATATAAAAACATTTGTTAAAAAGTTTTGATGTAATTAATTTCACTTTTTTAGAATATTTTTTATTAAGCGCATTTCTAAAATGTTTTTTGAATTAGCCGCGGTCAAACCATCATAGCAAAATGTAACTTGTGTGGTCATATAAAGACGTGAAATCGCACGCCCTCCTGTGAAAGCCTGATATATATATATATATATATATATATATATATATATATATATATGTATATATATATATATATATATATATATATATATATATATATATATATATATATATATATAAATATATATATATATATATATATATATATAATATATATATATATATATATATATATATATATATAAATATTTATATATATATATATATATAAATATATATATATATATATATATATATATATATATATATATATATATATATATATATATATATATATATAAATAAATAGAAAATCACTTAACAATTTTTTTTTTCATTTTATACTGTGTTTCATCAACAAAGACTCATCAGAAATCATTCTGATTTCTGATGAGTCTTTGTTGATGAAACACTGTAAAATGAAAAAAAAAAAAATTGTTAAGTGATTTTCTACTAATTTATAATTGCTCTGTTCTTTTAAGAACATTGAGCACTCTATTTTGTAGAATACATTTTTTTAAAATTGTTTTAATATATATATATATATATATATATATATATATATATATATATATTTTACTTTTATATATAACTTTTTTATTACACAATTACATTTATTTGTATATATATATGCGGCATTTGTATATATATAATGCGGCAGTGGTGTAGTGGTAAGAGCGCTCGCTTTGTAAGCGAGAGGTTCGGAGTTCGACTCCCACCACGTCCCTGGAAGTACCGCGCTCAATTTAGTTTTTCCGCGCAGCGGCCTTGCTTGTCAAGGTTCGTGTTTCGGAGTTAAAGAGTTGAGAGAGGGTTGTACCACGAAATACAACAAAAAAATAAAAAACACAAAAAAATGAGTAGCCTCCTCGACTGTAGTGGCCCCCTCGGGCCTTGGGGAGGTGAATAATGTAAAAAAAAAAAAAAAAAAAAAAAAAATATAGGTATATGCTTTTAGCATATACCTATTATACGTTTATACGTTTAGCTTATTTATACGTTTATACGTATAAATAAGCTACCTTTATACGTTTAGCTTATTTGGATATGGCGTTTACTGCATACATGAAATGTCTGTGGATCGAATCTCATCTCAATCAACTTTTTTATTTGCTTTTTTTTTAAAAACCACTGGTCATATATTTGCCTTAAAACCATTTATCTTTTTTTTTTAGTATATAAAAAAATCTTTTTGTTGTGTGTTTTTGAATAATAAACATCTCTTCACATTCAGATTTCTTATACCATTTAAGCTTCTTAGTTTATTTTCTAAGTCAGACACACACACATATATACAGGCTTCGGCAGGAATGGAAATGGGCCCGCAACCACTTCAATGACTGTGCAAATCAGTTTAAATGGGCCAAATAAAGCCCATGCAAAATAAAAATTTTGGTAAAAATAATGTTAAATATTTTTATATTTTTATTTAGTTATTCTTTTAAAAATTTATCAAATGATGTAATTTTGTAAAACTGTTTGTTTTACTAGTTAAAAAATGAAACTATTTCATTCAGGATACGCTAAAAAAATTATAAAAAAAATTTTTTTTTTGAATATTCTGATGTAAAAATAAAAATCGAACAAGTAATTTCAAACAACTTTTCCTTATTATTCTGTGTTGTGTTAAAAAATAATTAGTATGTTAAAAAGTAGGCAAAGTATGCATGTGTTGCAAAAGAATTTAACATAATAGTCTGGGTTTTCAGTATTCTTTAGAAATTTGGAAACTTATACATTAAGAACAATTAGATAATAAAGACAATTTTATTTTTGTATAATCACACATTTTGCTCAATTGATTGATAAAATATGCACTACTTCAAACAACATTTAATATAAATGTTGTTTGAAGTAGTGCATATTTCCCTAAAACTTTCTGTTTTTTTTTTTTTTTAAAAAGGCAGCAGTTTATTTATATGCTAATATAACTCATCATTAAAAATCAAAGATCTCATTTATAATCAACAGACTGCTAATCGATTTTTATAGTATAAATTAAGTGTCTGATATAAAGTTATCAAGTTATTCAAGTTTTCAAGTTATTCAAACTTTCAAGTTAAAAAGTAAAATTTCAGTAAAGAAAATAGTATCTTCCATTAACAGAGTTACACTGGCAACATAAATGAGTTAGGGTAAAGATAAAGTTTGAGGAAAGGAAGCAATCTTGGAAAATGGAACAATATTTGCTGTAAAGCTATGTGTAAGATCTGTATTCAGTATAAAACTCATCAGTGAAACGAGCCCTTCATTTTCTGACAATGCTTATGCACACCTACCCACGACAGTGTTTATGTTTGAAAAAAGTGTACAGGCCCAAATTAATTTTTTCTTGCAATTTACACAAAAATGTATGATTATAGTGAACACAAAAAAGTATTTCACAAAATTCAATAAGCATGTCCTGAAAAACAAAGGTGGTTATTTTTGAGAATTGTGAGAGGAAAATTTGTGTATTTTTCTCTCATTAGATATACAGAAAAAAAAGCGGTTTAGAATGAACTTTGTAAAAATACTTATTTAAGGCATAGATAAGTAGCTAATAAACTAACTCTTTAATAAATACCATTATTTAAAATAACATTTTATTTCATATCAATAAATCAAAGAATCCTGTCAAAATCAATAAAATAAAATATTTTAGTTTAAACAGTTTGCTTGCCGATGTAGACTGAACATAATAAAGTCTCAAATTTGCTCTGCGAACGTAAAAGATCTTTCTGTATGTTTCTTTGTAGAAATTTATATCCAGAAAACTCACTGAATCTCAGAAGTTTATATCCGGAAAATTCATTGAATCTTGAGTGAACAGTTTCTCCTGCCTGATAGCTGTAAATTCCCAGTACATATCCATTCTTTCTACAAAACTCCCTTACATGGCAAAATAATATATGCAATTTGGTACTCTTTGTTTTGATTTCTAAAGTTATTTTTTTTTAAACATCTTTGCTTCCAACAAGACTGCAAGCAACAACTATTAGAGTTAAAAGTTACTGGAAGAGAAAAGATAAAAACTGTGGAGCAGGATAACGATTGACAGAGGACTTAAAAAATTATACGAATTAGGAAAGCAAGATGAAGGAAGAGAATTCCAAAGAACTGATGTTTAAGAAAAAAAATAGACGAATAAGTGTTTTTGGAGCACTTAGGAATAGTCACAGAAAAAGGATGAGCCTTAATTGAATGATGAGTAACATGAGAATGAATTTTAGTAGATGGCACAAGAGACGCTAGCTCTTGAGAGCAGTGCTCATTATAGTATTTGTAGAAAAGAGAAAGAGAAACAACATTACGACAATGTGATAATGGTTGAAGGTTGGCTGCAAGAGGAGGTCCAACTTTGTTTACAATGCGTTTTTGCACCTTGTCTAAAAGAAAAAGGGCATCATTAGAAGATCCGCCCCAGATATGGTAACAGTATTCCATACAAGGCCGATTTGAGATTTAATTTGAGAGATAGAAAATAGAATCCAGAGTAAAAAAGTGTCAAGCTTGATAAAGAGATGCAACCATAGCAGATGCTAATTTTGCAACAGATTTAATATATGGTTTTCAAGAAAGATTGGAAGTAAGAGTTAATCCTAGAAAATGAAGGGTTGATGATTCATTGAGTACATTACCGTTCTTAAATATAGGTTATGAACTTTAATTCAGAGTTTTATCTGAATTAAAGTTCACCAGCCACTGTGAGTCCCATGCTGTAGCAGAAGTGAGATCCTTTTCAAGCTCAAACACACCCTCTAAACAACAACAGAGTGTTGGCTTCTTATCATGACAAGAATAAATTATAATAACAAAAATATCAAGAAAATTGTCTATTGCTTTTTCAAAATCCATACTGAGTAACTTGCTAAAACACGAGTAAGCCACAGTATCGAATAAATCAAATGCATCACAAAATCCCCTTAGATCTTCAAAAAGAGCATCTCTAAGCTTATTTTTTAATCTCATCAACTTCTTGCACTGGTTTCCTTCAAATTCTCCACCATAAAATTTTTTTCTGACAAGAGAATTGCTTTCTAGAAAGATTTACTTGTCCTTATCTTGTTACTAGGTTATTCCAAAATAGATTAATTGTTCATGTATAGAGATGAAGTTTGGATACATTGCATACTTCCATAACTTCAGTTTCATCATCTCCTGGCAGAGATGGTTGGTTTTTGCATTTATAAAATTCTTTCAGTGATGAGTCAGAACTACAGTTTATAAGTAAAACTATGATGCCTAATTGATCCTTAGGTTTGTTTATCTCCTGTAGAGAAGAGCCAATCTACACAATCTGTACTCTTATCACAGAAGCAGCAAAGATACTTTGAAGTATGATTTTGAAGTCCTAAAATCAAATTAAGTAGTTTCAAATCTGCGCAAAGTATAAATTGAATATTTCCAAAGTCAATACTTTTAAAAAAGCAGCACAATTTTCATGATTCTCCTGAACATTTCAGACTATTCCAGAGACTAATGATCAACAGACGTTTCTTTATTAAGGTTTGGACAAATGCCTTCAGAATAGTTTTATCTCTTGGTGATACCAGCTTTGAAGTAACTTCCCACATCAATAGTACCAATTCCAAGCTTGAAGAAACCTCCACCGCCATTAACAAATACTTTCACCTGAACATTATGTGTTTTTTTTCTATATTTTTCCATGTGAGTTTCTCCACTTTTCTTTTTTATATATTTTTCCATGTGAGTTTCTCCACATCAAGAAAAACAAATTGCACAGTTAAAGTCTTAATTTCTGATTTATCAATTTATCAAAGAAATCAAGGTCTACTACTAAGAAGTGCTACACTAAAGACCCATTGTTATTTACCATGAATTCTTTAAAACCAAGTGTTATTGATTTTTATCCATGCTTTATACAAATCGCTTTTAATATTGCGTCCATATCAGAACCAGACAAATTTCTATCAACCTCAATGGTCATCAATTCTTTGTGACTCCATTCTGAAGTAGGCTTCTTTGATCCGTTTGAAAAGATTGCCATCCTGTTTTAAGGGATGCAATTTCTGATTCTTCGAACTTTGCTCTAATTTATCTGCAGCTTAATTGTCTCTTGCCTAGTTTCAGGGAGTTTTAAATAATCTATTTATTGTTTCAGGGAGTTTTAAATAATCTAACGAAGGTTTGTTGAACCAAAAATCTTTGTACAAGTATGACTTCATAATGAATTGATTGATTGAAAGCACTGATTACACATAGTTATACGCATTTATTTAGATGGTTTCTCCAGAATTCTTGGTCTACCTCCAGGTTTAGTTTTTTTTGTTCCTGGTTTTGTTGATTTTGCTACTTTGCAGATAGTACAATCTCAGATATTTTTACTTCGGTTAGGACAGAGAGAACTACTCCTGATGCTGCAAGTAGATGTATTTAAAGGAAAGGAAATAAGGAGCACACATATGTGTGTACTCCTCATTCCCTTTCCTATAAATACATCTACTTGCAGTGGATGTTTTCCTACATGGAAAGCCCACATAGTGTTATTACTACATGGAAAGCCCACATAGGGTTTTCCATGTAGTAATAACACTATTTGCAGGTGTTGCATATTCAAGTTGCAAAGGATGGATTATCATTATTATAGTTTAATTAAACCAATATTTTCATTAAAGCTGTTACTGAAAGTGTTTTGTTTGCTTTTCGATAGCATATACAGCAGCATTTATGACGAGCATCTAAGTGTGTTGCTGCAAAATTAGGCATTTCATCTCACACTTTATACTTTTTTATTTAACTTTTAGCAAGATTAAAAAGCATACTTATATAATACATTTATACTACATTTAGTTATAGTAATTTATACATATTGAGTAATACACAAATATATAATATAAACATTATTATATAATACAACATTATAAAATCAATTTATATTGTGCAAAATGATAATATTACATAAGATAATTAAATAATATAAGATAATTAAGTTATAATATAAATAAATTATGTAATATATATTGTTTTATAATAAAGTACTAAGAATTAAAATAACAATGGTCCAAAAAATTAACTGTATGTTAATTTTAAGATCTATTATAGTTAATTTAAAAAAATGATATTTAATCATAATTTCATAATATTTTTTAAAAAGCTTCTAGTTCTTACCGTTATTTATTTTATATTACGGGAAGCAATAAAAATAAACAAAAAAAAGAATTACAATTGAATTAAAAATATAATTTTTTTCAAATTTTGCGAAATACTTTTTAGTGTACACTATAAAGACTCAGAATCAACCACAAAACACTAAAATATTATCTTGAACATTAAAATCAATGATCCAAATTTTAGTGATAATGATAGGAAAAATGTAATCAAACGGGTTACTGATATATTTTTTTTACAAAAACAGCAAACAGCTATCTTTGATCCAATAATTCAACCTGCTACAATATGACAAAAAGGATGACATTGATTATGATAGTTTAAGCAGTGAAAGGAAATGGGAAACACTTGAACCAAGTGAAAGTGAAGAAACTGCATTTGATTTTGAAATTGAAGATATTTTGGTCTAATTTATTAAAATGAATATTTCTTTTGGTAGGATAAAAATAATACTATATGATTTCTCCATATTTTATTTTTGTTTTTATATTTGCGCAATATTTAATACATTTAAACATATTTTACAGCAATAAACCAGATATATAAAATAATACTGCATTTAATGCCCTTCTATTGGTTCTATTCATAAACAAAAAGGTAAAAAAGATTTGCTTTTTTTAATTCATAAAATGCTTTTTTTTTATACATGTCTATATTATATTAAAAAAATCTATTTAAGAAGTATATATACCAAAATCCTAAAAAATCTATGTTTACTATGTCTCTTAGAAATTATAAAATAGATTACTTCAAATTTTAACTTTCATATCACATCAACATAAAATATATTTTCTCCTAATTTCCGAAAAGAATATAAAATCAATTACGAGTTCATAAAAGAGTATGACAGTAAATTAAACAAAATTGTTATTAATAACTAAAATTTTAGTCTAAACAGTTGAAAAACAATTGTAAAAGAATAGAACTCGTCGTTTCAAGGTTTATTTTGAAAAAGATTTCAATTTAATTGTCACTATATGTTTATAGCTTAAAGATATCAAGGTTAAATTTTTAAAATTTAATATAATTTATAAAGCACAAGAACAGAATTCCTAGAAAACAAGCAAAGTATACAAATATATCTTTAAGAATTTTGGTTGAAACATGAGTTATACACTATAAATAGTCTTATAATTTTAGATGGTAAAGTCTTAATACCAAATAAGTTGAGATCAATTTTACTCAATTATTTATCAAGGTAAGAAAACGCAAAGGGAAGATTCTTTTTGGCCAGGAATGAATGCTTAAATACAAAACTACAGAGCTCAATGTTGTAGATGTAATGAGATGGAACCTTCCAACTATAAAGAGCTACTAGCAGAACCAATTCTACCTGATTATCTTTTTCAAAAAAGTAATAGACAAATGGCAGATTGCAACTATATAGTATACGCCGACCGATTTTCAGGTTGGACTGAATTAGCATCAACCAAAACAAAATCATCTATTATTTGTAACGCACTTAGAAAATATTTTATTAGTTTTGTAATTCCTCAAGAAATATCAGGGTATGTAGCTCTTATAAGATAAAATCCATTTTTAGATGATTGGGAAGTATTGCTTATCACCCGCCTATTAAACACAAAGCAACGGCAGAGCAGAGGCTGCTGTAAAATCTATGAAGCGTTTATTGAATACAAATATTAGCCCAAGTGATCATTAAATACTAATAAAATAGGAAGAGCACTATTGTTCTATAAAAATACACCAGCTCAATATATTAGAGCATCGCCAGCAAAATTATTATTTGGGAGAACTATAAATGATCACTAAACAAATCCAATACAGTTTAGAAGGGAATGGTCTAAATTAGCCGATACGCGTGAGCTAAAATAAAACAATATCATAATTTGATAAAGTTTGAATAACTCCAAAATCAACTCCCGCTAACCATTGGTTCAAACATGACAACCTGCCTGCAAAATGGCAAAATACATGACAAATTGTTAAAATCTTTCTGCATCAATAAAATTAAGTAAGAATAGAAATGAGCCGTAGATACACTCTGCAAAATTGAAGATTTTTACAAGAAATATTCCCATTGAGAAGAAATTCACAAAAAATATACCAATGAAATCTCCCTTAGGGATCGTCCATAAATTACGCAACACTAAATTTATTTTAAAAAAAGAAGTAGGAGATCTTAAGTACTTTTACGCGGTAGTTTTCAATAAACTCAATGGACTGTTCTGTTTTTTTATTTAACTAAAGACTCTGCGAAAAAAAACCTTTAATCTTTTTTGTTATAACTAATAATGAAAATCAGCGTTACGTAATTTATGGACAATCCCTTACCTGTAGATCCAATAATACCACCAAACAACTCATCTTCACCAATGAAGATAAATGAATGATCTTCGCCACAACAAAAGAACAACCTCTTAGATAATCAATAAGAATAAAGAATATACCAGTAAGGCTTGTATAATTATATCTATGCCATATTTAGGTAATTATCATTAATTATATATTAATTTCAAAGTATGACACTTAGTTTATTATATATATATATATATATATATATATATATATATATATATATATATATATATATATATATATATATATATATATATATATATATATATATATACAATGTATAAATATATATAATATATATATATGTTTAATATATATATATATACATATATATATATATAATGTATATATATATATATATATATATATATATATATATATATATATATATATATATATATATATATATATATATATATATATACACACTCTTGCATGATAGTTAAAATGAGTTTCCCATAAACTGTAGTTTTAAAGAGCGCGTTAATAAACCAGACCAGAAAAAGTTTAAAAACTTAATTTTTTTTTTTTTTAAATGATAGACTGCCTGCCCAAACCAAACCCTCAGTCGATGTAGCAGCACTCCCTTGCGAGTCAGGCTATTTGTCAGTCGTTGTAGCAGCACTCCCTTGCGAGTCAGGCTATTTGTCAGTTGATGTAGCAGCACTCCCTTGCGAGTCAGGCTATTTGTCAGTCGATGTAGCAGCACTCCGTTGCGAGTCAGGCTATTAGATAGTCAATGTAGAAACACTCCCTTGTAGCAGCAGGCTATAAGATAGTCGATGTAGCAACATTTACTTATGTAAATGTTGTTTAATAAAACAAAAACAAAAAATGTTTTTTAATAAAACAAAAACAAAAACACCACTAATTAAAAAAAACTTTCTAGTCGTTATTTTTGCGGTTTTTTAAAAATTTTTTAAAAAACAATAAAATTTAATATACTTCCGCATTAATTTAATTGCTTTGACATTTCGATGACAATCAAATACAGCTTAAGAGACGAGGTAATTAAAATTGTAGTTGAAAGAGACTTTTTTTACATTAAAAGACTCTTTCGACTACACTATAAGGATATATATATATATATATATATATATATATGTATATATATATATATATATATATATATATATATATATATATATATATTATGTTTTACAATTTATGTAATTTGTTTTATGGGAGAAAAGAACAAAATTTATCTTTGCTTGAAGTTATTATACAACAATATTTAATAATATTAAGTTTATTGAATAAATGCAAATGAGCTTACATGATATTTTATAATTTCTAAATTTGATTTATTTAACATAATTAAATGACAAAAACTGAGTTATTTTTATAAAGAAACCTGTTATCTTCTCTTATCTGTTATCTATTTTATAAAGAAACCTGTTATCTTCTCTGTCATGTAAAGTTATCTATAAGAATACACTTTCCAACATATTCCAACATTTGAAAATTGTTTAGAATATTTCAATCAGATGCAAAAGATTCAATATGGAATGCACAATGCATAATGTGAAGACCAAAACTTTAATTGTCAATAAGTTTTTGTATGTATATTCTTTTTGCGCTACTTCAAAAAAATTAAATTTACTAAGGACCATCTATAAATTTTTTTTTAAAACACTTTGCTCAAAATGTTACACATATATTTTTTATTAGAAAAATACTTAATAACCAAATCCATCTGGCAAGTGTGCCTAATTAGCTTTCAACAAATGATTATAAATTTTTCACTTCAATTTTCAATAAATATTACTACTTTCCAGGTTCTTGTATTCTTATAAACTCTCTATAATATAAAAAGGTTGCAAACTCTGTATTAGATTAATTTTTTTAAATTACAAGTTAGATTTAGATAATGTTAAATGAAAAGTTTTATTACCTATTTTTTATGCAGAAATGAGCAGAACTCAGTCTGAAATCGTAATAAACAACATCTGCAAGAGTATTTCTAGCCTTAAAATTTATTTTTTTACCCAAAAATGTAAACTTTTAAATGCCACAAATTTTTTTTTTTATTAATTGATGGATTTATAAATGCCAATAATAAATGATTTATTATTTTAAACTTTTAAAGCACTTAATTTTTATTTTAGAAATCTTTTGATTAGCTATACTATTTTAAAAATCATATTAAATTTATTACATACCTTTTGGTGCTTCGACAATTGAAAAATTATTTTTTGTTTTCAGTACACAATTCGGTTGGAACTTGGAATAATAAAACTTGTAATTCCTTGGCCAATGGGTTTCAACCACTGGGTTGTGGTATAAATACGAGTTCTCAGGCTTTAAATGACTTTTTAAAGAACCTTCAAGAAGAGAAAGTCTAATGAAGTTAAAGACTAAACCATCTATTCTTTCGGGTATCAATCGGCGTAAGTTTTTATTGGCATACGACTTCTGATAAGCTACTGTTTGAAACAGAGATCTCTCAAATTCTCTAACAAAGATGGATGATGGCTCCTCTTCAGTTAAAGAATGAGTTTCTGGTAAACCAATGGAAGAAACAGTTTTCGTTAACCATTTATATTTTTCAAATATATTTGGCACAGATGTTGAAGATGGATGTACAAAATAAGGTTTGTTGACTGTATGAGGAAGGAACAAAAAGGGGATATCTCTAGATTTTTTGTGATTTGTTGTGACTTCTTCTAAACTTTTATTTTGAGTGACAGAAGTAATGTTCACTTTACGTAGACAAATAATTCGACTACTTTTGTTACTTGGTAAAAAGTTGCAAATTGGCGATTTTGATTTCCACATTTGTCAAGCAAGTTAACTAGACACTAGATATTTTTCGCTGCATTTCCGGTGTAGTATGAGATTTTTACTCCCGTGTTTTATTTACTCCCCAGTAAAAATAACGTATGAAGTTTTTACCGCGGAGTAAAAAAAAAGCATATGAGATTTTTACTCTCAATATTTTATTTTTACTCTCAAGTTGTTATTAGCGGAATTGCATATCAATAAAACATGCACTCTAGATTTGCAGACATTTTTAGTTACTTAAAATACCAAATATATCCAAAAGAAGTTTTAAATAAAGGCGATAAAGCCAATTTTAGAAGACAACCTAAGCCATTTATAGTTGATAATAATGAGTTATATCATTTAAATAAAGCTGCAAAGGTATGCTATTATTTCAAAATGTTTTAATAGTTTTGCCATTTTGCAACTAGATTCTAGTCACCAAATAAACACGAATATTTACAAATAATTTATTTAATAAATAATGAAAATTAATTTAGTTTTGATTCTCATTATATTGATGGTTTACAGCTTCTTTTTTTTATAGAGAAAAGTTATTTGGAGTAGAGATGAACAACAAAACATAATAAAGTTTGTCATGAAGGAAACGATGTCTCTGTTGAGTCTAAAGCTTTATCTGGTCATACAGGTATTAATAACACAACCTATCACATTCAAAGTAGATTTTTCTGGTATGGAATGATCAAAGATATTACAACTTATGTTTCCAAATATGACCAATGCCAAAAGTCAAAGAACAGAAAACTTCAGTCGAAACCATTGCTGCAAAATATTTCAATTCCTAAAGGCCATATGAAGCAGGTAGGAATCAATTTAACACAGCTACCAGAAGTTAATGGTTGCAAATATCTGGTTGTATTAATCGACTACTTCAGTAAATGGGTTGAAGCAGAAGCACTTACCGATAAAACTGCTAAAGCTGTGGCTTTTTTTTTGTATAAACAGATTTGTCGACATGGCTGTTTTGAAATTCAAGTAAATGACCAAGGTCGTGAGTTTGTAAATGAAATTTCTAAAGAACTTTACTCAAAAATAGGAACAATTCAAAGAATTACAAGTGCATATCATCCTCAAGCTAATGGATTAGTAGAGAGACAAAATCAAACAATTAAAAATTAAATATTAGTAAAAGTGCTTGATGAGGCTGCTTTGGAATGGCCATACATTATTGATAGTGTTTTGTTTTCTTTAAGAGTTAGAAAGCACAAATCTACTGGGTTTTCACCATTTGCATTGCTTTACCAAAGGGAAGCAGTTCTTCCTATTGATATAGATTGCAATTTAATTGACTTTAATGATAGTAACGCTCTTAGCAATGATGATTTCTCTAACAAAAAAAAAGTTTCAGATACCTTTCATGCAATGAATAAAATGAAGAATAAAATTTTTGACGATGCTTATAAAAATATTGAAAAATCTCAAAAAAGACAAAAACATGATTACGACAAGAGAATTGCACCAAATAATGAAATAAGCATAAATAAAAAAGTGTTACTAAGAAATAGCAGACGTGATGATAGAAAAGGTGGTAAACTTGTAAAGCCTTGGACTGGACCATACATTGTAACTTCTATTTCTAGCACAAATAACTGCACTTTGAAAAATCTAAAGGGTCAAATTTTGAAAACAAAGTACAACTTGACAAAGTTATGTTTATATAATGAAAAAATAACTAATGATGAGCAAGAAATCACATTTGATGAAATTAATATGCAAATTTCTAATGATAAGATCGGAAAATATGCAACTATTGAAATGAGAACTTCTATTTCTGAAAAATTTGGAATTGGTATTACCAAAATATTTTTATTGCAGATATTAATCTACTTTCACGTCCGAAACAAATTCACAAAACCATAGGCGATGGTAATTGCTTTTTTAGGGCAATATCATATATCATTACAGGCAGTGAATGCAGTTATGAAATTATAAGAGAAAAAGTTGTTAAACATATGTGTACTCATATTAATAATGAAATGACTTTATATATGAATCAATCAATAATAACGTATCTAAATGAAAGTGGTATGAGTGATAACACAACTTGGGCAACTGATGCAGAAATAATTGGGTGTGCCTCGTTCATGGGTATTGATATAAAAGTATATAGCAAATATGGAGAGAAGTTGAAATGGCTGACTTACCCTTGTAGTTTAACACTGACACAGCTTAGTGAACATGCTATATTCCTTAACAATTCAACTGCAAGTCACTTTAATGTTGTACTGTTGTAAAATATTATCAAAAAAAAATATAATTTATAAATTATCTTCTTTTCTTAATTTTTAGACATTTTTTAAATATATTTTTATTTTAAGTCTGTAAACAAATGTTTTAAAAACGTAAAAATAAGCGAATTTACAACGGTATGTAGGAGAAGGAATAAAAATGTTTGTCTTTTTAAATTTGGTGGCAATACTTTTTCATATGCCTGACTGATTCCACATTAGTAAAGCAAAAGCAAAGAATCCAGAAATAAACCTATATAACAATATGTGTTTAATTAAAAAAAATCTTAACCCTATCTGATACATAGGGTAACCTACGATAAATTTTTTTTTTTTTTTTGCAGATGTGAATTGTTAAATAAAAAAAGTCAGAAAGAAATAAAAAGCTGCAATTTTCAGATTCTGCAGGTTAGCAAGGTAAACTTGTTGTTTAGAAAACTCCTTTTCTAACAAGTTTGCAACAAGTACCATAGCCTAATAGTAAAATAAAACAATTTTGGATATTCCCCTTCATTTTTTAATAAAACAAGTACACATTTTGATCAAACAAGTACTTGCATATTCTATGATCTTTAAGTTTAAAAAAGATTATCTGTAAAATTTATATTTTCACCGTTTATTTAAAATAAAGAAAATAATTTAAGTTAAAAAAGTTTATTAAAAGCTTAACTTTTATAAAATATATTAATTAAGCACTATATTAACATAACGGTAAAAATATCTAATGAGAGTAAAAATCTCATAAAGGGAGTAAAAATTTCATACGCATTTTTTACTCCGCGGCACAAATTTCATATAAAATTTTTTTAGGGGAGTAAAAAATTAATGGGAGTAAAAATCTCATACTACACCGGCTCGCAAATTTATAAATAACTTTTTTATTAATTGACATTCGTAGACTTGTCAAAACACTTTGAATCTTTTTCTTTTTTTTCTATTCGATTTGCTATGCGATTTTATAATAATATATTTTTTTGTATTTAACCTTTTCTTGTTTTTTAATTTATAATTTTTTGTTCTTTGTTGCAAACTTAATACAAATATACAGTGCGGTGGCTATTGGGTTGGAGATCCCCTCAAAACCTGTCATTAGGGCCCCAAAATCATAACAAAATATCCACAAGATAATATTTCTAGAGTACATTGAAAATGAGCGTTTTTTAAATAAAAATCAATAGTTTATTTTGAGATGACAATCAGACTCAAATAATTCAAAATACTATCCATCGGCAGCTACGACCTTCTCTTATCTTTCAGGTAGCATGCCGATTCCACGTTGGATAAAGTTTTGGACTTTTGAGGCTATCTAGCCAACAACCCATTTTTGGTATCATCATATAAAGAAGGTAACTTCTGAGCTAGGCTATGTGTCATCGAACGCAAAAAAATGTTTATTGGAGGGGCAATGTCAGGTAAAAACGGTTGGCGGGATATCCTTTTGCGGTTCTCCAGATACCAATTGCAAAATGGGGTCGTTATACGTTAGCTAAGAACCGGCGAATATTAGTTAAAATTTGATTTATAAAGTTTACTGTAATATTTTGTCTGACTTTTTTTCCAAGTTGACTTCCCAAAGTTAACGGGAAAAAAAAGTCAGACGGATTATCGTCTATGTAAGGCGATGTTGACTTCGGCTTCGACTTCGGTTCCGAAGTTGAAATAGAAATTCGGCTCTCAGTTAAATTCGGTAACAATTTCAAAATTTCATTTGACTTTCAGTTAAATTCGATAGCTATAAAGTTTTTTTCAATTTATAAAGAAGTAGAAATATAAAGTAACTTATATGCTTTATGTATATCAACCTGTTTCTATTGGTTACAACCCTATTTCAACTCTTTAACTCCAAAAAGTGTTTCGGAGTTAAAGAGTTGAGAGAGGGTTGTAACCAATATAAGAATTAGCTTCCTCGACTTAAGTGAACCACTCGACTTTGGGAATATGAACTCGGTAAAAAAAATGTAGTGTGGTTACAGCACTTGCTTTAGAAGCAAGCGCTTTAACCACACTACAAACTAAAGTTTAGTTTAGACCTAGGGTTCGAAGCAAGCTTTAGGCATATTTTGCATCATCGGTAAGGAAGGAGGTTTTAACTTGCTAGTTTAGTACTTTTCTGATATACTCCGTTGCAAAACTGTTAGGTCTGTTTTGAATATTTAAAGTAAAAACAAAAAAAACGTTTTTTATAAAACATAAAAATTTTTTAAAAATTTCTTTTTTAATTGAATGTGTTTTTAAAATCCGAATTCGGCTTGCAGTTAAATTTGGTTTAAAAGTCCAAATTCGTCTTTCAGTTAAATTCGGTATGCGCATTTGATCTGGATTTATCTTTCATTTAAATTCGAGTTTTAAAAAGTCCACTACGCCGGTCCTTACAACTAAATACCTACGGACGTTTGGGAATGTAAGTATTTGTATTCTAGCAAGTTTGTAGCGATTGCCTGAATTTTTTTCAATACACCCTATATGGGATACTTTGGATATTCTATAAAGTCAAATTGTCCGATACTTTTGTAATGACTTCTTAAAAACAATTCCCTATGGATAATTATTAAAGTTTTGCCAATTTCAATTTGCATAATCATTAACAATTGTAACACCATAATTCCCTTGTAGATTAATTCTTCACAAAGCGATTCTCGCGAGAAATACTCGATCGATTAAATGAATATAAAAGCCGTACCGCTAGTAGTGCTAAACTAAAGAGTAGTAGTTACTAGATTAAACGAAAAAGAGTTTCAATAAGTTTTAAAAAAACTTTTAAAAAGTTTTAAAGTTTAATTATTACTTTTATCACAGCTAATCAAATAATGACCAGAAGTTATAAGAGAAAAACCAAACGGACATTCTTAACTGAAAAGTTAAAGAAATAAAAGATGTCCAAACAAGTAGTAAGAGCATGCTAAACGGAATAAAAGATTGAGACTTAGTGTTAGCAAATCAAGATTTATCGACCATAGCAAAAAGACCAAACATCAGTATAACATACTGATGTTTAGTCTTTTTGATATGGTATTTATTATCAATATACTGGATATTGATGTAATAAATGTTGATGTAACTACTACTTTTAAGAAAAATCAATCTTTTTTAACGATAATACATATAACCTGACACATATAACCTTGCAGTACATATAACAATGGAATCATGCTGATAGTTTTGATGTGCCATGATGTATTGGACATGATATATTTTAAATGCAATTTGGATGAATATCAATTGCAATAATTCATAAATGAAAAATAAAGTATCATTGTTGAAATCGCGTATTCATTTATTTGACATCCATAATCTCTTCTTTATGTTTTCAATTCCTTTTTTGCAAGGTCATCGCAGATGGTGGTCGTGTTTTTTTAGCCGTTGAAAAAAAAAAGGAAATAAAGAAAGAAAATCAAAAACTGAGTTTATTGTCAATTTTTAAAATAAAGATTTTGAAAATATCAAAAGAAAATGAAGAGCAGAAAAAAAAAAAAAAAAAGAAAGAAGTCGTACAGTAACCAAAGAAACACTTAAAAAGTAAATATTCAAAATTAACACAAAATTAACAAAAAACAAACAAAAGAAAATTCGAATATCGATTTGTACTAAGTCGCTACCAACTTTTCTTCACCTTTTTTTTCGCCAAAATAACAAAATATTTTTTTTTTAATCAATTTTTTTTTTGTAGAAGTTATTGTGTTTACATTTTCGTTTGGCAGTTTTTGCTTTAATTTTGTAGTGTTTGTATTTTTATGTCTTTTCGTTTGCGTAAAGTTTGTAATTAATTGTGCTGTTGTTCCTAGTTATTTTTATTGTTGTTAGCTGTTTTTCTGTTTTACTAATTTTTTTTTCTTTTTTCGCCGGTAATAACTAAAGATTGTTATTACTTTTAACTTAATTTGGTAGAAGTTTTTGTGTTTGCATTTTCATTTTGTTGTTTTGGTGTTTTGCTTTTTCGTAAGCGTAAAGTTTCTTTTTATTTATTTTTGTTTGCTGTTGTTGTTTGCAATTTAGTGCTTTCGTATTTTTGTTTTATTATTTAATTTTTTATAGATTTGTCGTTATTATTACTTTTAAATTAATTTATTTTACACATGCTTTTATTTATTATTATTGCTGTTTATTATTATTATTTTTGTTTGTTTGTTAGGTGTCACTCCACTGACTAGTTTTTAACTATATGAATGACACCTAACCTAATTTTATGAAATTATAAACTTGCAATCTTTTAATTTTTGGTTGAATAAATGGATACATATACGTGTCCAAAGTTACTCCACATGCGGTGATTTTAATTAACATTTTAAAAATAGTTTTTAAACATTTAAAATCAATAAATATAAAAAAAAGTTAAAATATCAAAATATACCTTACTCATTGTTATTTGACAAAAAAAATGAAAAAAATGCAATAGTTATTTAATAAGCTCAAATAAAAACTGTCCGAAGTCTCCCCGGTTTCCGCTGCATTTTCTGGAGCATTTGTAATATTGACAAAGTTTTTTTCCATGAAAACTGATTACAGGTATTTTCAAAGCAAAGTAGCTGTTATTTTTTTATAACTTTGAATCTCTTACAATATTCATTTAGTAAGCTGTAATGAACTGTTTCAACGGCTTATTTAGAGAAGTAACCGAATCCACGTCCTTTTACTGCGTAAAAAGCACCTATATGTTTTAAAAAAGTATGAGTTTTCAACAAAACAGATATTCAATCATCTTTATTTTAAGGGTTATCTAGTGATCTTCAAAGTTTGAAATGTGTGTTTAAAAAGTTGTGACGTAGTTTTTGTCCATTGCGAATGTTGTTTTTGATCAAGTTGTTTAAAACTCCCCTCTGCCTCTGCCAATGGTTTTAAGTTAATGGGAATGCAGGCCATTATACATAATAATTTTTTAGGATTTTACTGGAGACATTCCAATTAAAAGCATTGTTCTGAACCTGTTTCGAAATGCTCAGAACTATTGAAACTTTAGCAACTTTATTATTTACTTTCATATTTCTATATATAGCTATAAATATGATTAACAGTTCCCTCCATTAGGCGTAACTCTGTTGGAAAAAGATAATCTACCACTATAATCTACTGGTCGCTTGTTTCTGAGTGTATTAATGGAGGATTATTACGATTACAATAATCTTTAGCATTACGTTTCATTGAACCAGATTGTGAGAACTTTTTGTATTGTCGCTCTAATGAACCAAAAGTACAAAACTTCTTTTCTTTATATGGTTTCTTTCTTTTCCATTTGCATATATGCCAAGGCTAACACTTGGAGATAAACCACGCATTACTTGACAAAGTTAAAAATTGGCTACAAATGAGCGTTTTTTTTATCTAAATTTGATCTTTTGTTTAGAATGTTCATAGAAACATTATAGTGAATAATTGTTGTGACTTTCAGAAACATTTTAACAACATTTCAGAAACATTTCAACAACATTTAAGACTAAAGTTAGTAAAAAGCAACTTCCTCCATCATTAACGAGTTTGGCTATTTAATTTATAAGATTTTTCCTTTAATCATAATAAACAACTTAACAATCTCCTTAATATCTGCACACTTTATAATAGGGATACTTAGCGAATTTCTTTTTTTAAGATCAAACTTTTAAAAATCTATTATAAAGAAATCTTCAAATGCACCGTAAATTACAAGAAGAAATTTTTACATGTTTGCTTGTAAGCAAGTTTTTTCTTTAATCAAAGTAAATCTTGATGGAATCGTATTAAATTAATGATGTCTAGTTTGTTTTTTTAAGGCTTCTATTTATATTTGTAAAGGCACTTGTAGCAAGTTTACTTTATTTTAATTCTTAATCTTATACCTTTTCTGAGATAACTGTTCTTTAACTTTAGTTGGGGTTTGAAGTTTTTCTAATATTTTACAGTTAATACTTAATTTCCACATTTGTGTTTCTTTTCCTTTCCAATGATTGAAAGGCAAGGTTCAAACATTTTTTTATGGGGTAAACGGAACTTAGAAAACTTACTACTGTTTCTTGTTCAAGTTCTTATAAGTAAACTTGTTAGTTTGCAAGTTTTGCAGTGATAAAATTGCTGAAAATTAAAGGTATAACATTTTTTACCCGTAAAATAAGATACTTGCCAGATGTAAAAGTAGAGTCCAGTCTAATATTGAATCTAGCAACTACTTAGTGCGCAGTTGACGTCCGAAGACGTCTAACAGACGTCAATGGACGCCTTGACGTCAGGGTTAGGGTTAGGGTTAGGGTCCTATGGACGTCTGTTAAATGTCTAAGGACGTCTAATGCACACTGGGTAGTTTGTTTGAGGTATATTGTTTCTAAATTTATAGCATAAACTGAGATTATTTTTATTTATATATCTATTATTAAACTTTTTAAGGAAAAAAACAGTTTTTTTAAATGAGTGTATATTTATAACAAAGCTGTTTGCCAAACGACTTACATTTCAATATATTGTTACACAAAGTATTTACATTGTAAACGAAGTTGTTACACGAAGGATTTACATTACAGACGTTACACATAAGAGGAAAAAAAAAATTATGACACATCTAAATGAACTTATCTATTATATTATAATAATTACTAAAATGACTAATAAAATAAGAATGAAACAGTTAAAAGTAAATAAAGCTCAATATAAATTACTAGACTATTGATTTCAAGTTCAACAAAGAATGTTTAGAAATTTTTAGAGATAAGGACAGAAAATATTAGGGGAGTTTAAATTAAAGAACTTTTTCTTTTTTATTCTTTAGTTTTGGGAGTATGCATTAAAAATTAGCGTTTTGTCGTTCTAAAATAAACTTTATTTTAAGCTAAAGCCTTAGGCTGCAAACATCAGTCTAATTTTAACTGCCGAAGTATAAAGAGGTTTTTATCCAAAATTTTAAACATGTCTGAGTTCGTGCCTACAAAACCGTTTTTGCGGGGAATTCTTTTACATTACTTCCACCGAAAGACAACAGCAGAGGCGCATATAATATCAGTGAAAACATACAGCGACAATGCTATTAAAGAACAAAAATGCATAAGATAGTTTCAACAATTCAAGGGTGGTAACTTTGTCTTCAAAGACGAAGAACATTCTGATGTTAAGTAAAAGTTTAAAAATAACGAATTAGAGGCATTACTTGAAGATCAATGACAAGGAGCTTTCAAAAACATTCAGGGAAATATGGGTCCAAAAAAGATAAGCTGTGTGTTTTGTTGTTCATTTAAGTATCTAGATACAAACTTTACACAACACGCTGAAGAAAATGCATTCTGTAAAAATGGGCATGTAATTTATTTATTTACCGAAAATGGAGTCAATTATTAAAACTTGTCAGCAAGTCAATGAATTATTTAGCATAGCTGCTACTAAATATAAAGTCAAATATGTTATTAAGATGTCAAAAAAAATAGACTTGAAATTGTTTAAGGGATTCTAATCATTTTATTAAGTTTTGTAACGAGCCCTTTGCATATGATATACCAGTCTTGATGCAAACATTGCAACCTAATCAGAATAATTTATTAATTTCTTTTTCAGATTTTTCAGTTGTGTCCGACTCTGAACGCATTACTAATTCACCTCTAGTTAATAATGACAATATTTCCTCTATTAATAGAGACACTTTCTCCTCTGATAATAAAGACACTTTCTCTGTAAAAGTTACCAAAAAGAAGTCACCATGCATCAAGGGAAAAACTTACTCCTACAAAAAAAAAATCCAGAGACAGATTATCATATTTATCTTTTTAGTTAAAAAGCTCGACCACCAAAAAAAAATAGCATTTTTGAAAACAGCCTTAAATAATATGTTAAACGTTTTCAGACTAAACATTAAAAGAAATAAAAACATATCATTAAAGTAGGTTAATTCAAAATCTTTAAGCTACAAAAACGGATTAAAAGTAAAAGAAAAACAAAATTCTATGCAAATCAAGGTGAAACTTAATAAAGATATTAATAAAAATAAAATCGTTATTTCTCAAATAGAAAATGATATGAACCAGATAAATAGGGGCAAAATTTCAATTATGAATATGTCAGAAAATAAAAAGACTTACCCTCTACAAACAAGAATGATAATTTATAGCATGTTAATGGCTAGTGTTCCAACTTGTTGAGCAAATGACTCATGAGCTTAAAACTATAGCAGAAATGGGCTTTCAGTAATTCTCATCTAACTCTTGGATTTGATGCAACAACACAAAAGGGTGTACATGTCAACACCATTCATCTTACATCCAAAGGTAAATGCCTTGTTATTGCTCTCAACCAATTGCAAAAGAGACAGCTGATGATTATGAAAATCAAATTTGTGAGGCAGTAGATCATCTATCTTTAATTTATTCATATTTTTATTTACGTAGCTATGACAAATGTCGTGTTTTAATTATTGCAAATATTTCAAACACAATGTCAGACAGAGTTTCAGTTAACCATCTCACTATAAGCAAAGTTTGAACAACTTGGGGTAAAAATCTAAATAAGTTGTATTGTCATTTGCGCCCACTTGACACAATTACAACTGAATGTCGTTCTGCTTCGAAGTCTCTAGAGTCAGAAAATTGTAAATTGTTTGGAAAAGATTGTATAACAGTCAAAATTGTTTTGGCTATAAATAAGATCAAATTTGAAAATGGCAAAGGTGATCCACAAGGGTTTGTAAGTTTTTTAGACCACAACAAACTACCAAGATGTACATTCCAAGTATGTATCATTCCAAGATATCGAGGAAATCGTCTTTACATTCTTTTTCATAAATGTTATATTTTTATAAATCACTACGCTGATTTTTGACATATTATTACCAATGGAACAGTAAAATGTGGTAATTTACAAGCAGCTCTGCAAGCAGCATTTTGCAATGCAACAGTTATAAAATAAATGTGTGTGCTCGGGATATTAGAAAAAATTCTGACTGGACCACGGATGAAAAAGTTTTATGTATCTTCTGAAGATACAACAATTGATCATATAGCTGAAATCCAGGTAGTAAAAGATGTTTTGGAAAAATGAATACAAACGAAAAAAGAATGTTAGAGCGTCATTAGCGTGTCTTAACTATTATCAAAATGTAACTTTATATAAACACTTATCTGCCAAGCAATTTGATGATTTAGATGATGTTATGTTAGAAAGAATTGTTGGCAGAAAACTCTGTCACAAATGGTATGATTCTGACTATTCAAAGTCTGTTATTTATGATGGTAGAGTTGAAAAAGTAAACAAAAAACAAGTAGACAGAATTTACACTATATCTTACTGGAAACAAGATCAAACTGAAATTGAAGCAGTTGAAGCATGAAAACATTTTAGCTTGCTGCTGATGTTGTACCAGAAGAGATAGCATTTTCTTAATCTAAATATGTTATTTAACAATGCTTGCAAATTAGTACCGCAAGTTTTGTGGCTTGCAAATTAGAACTGCAAGTTTTTTGGCTTGCAAATTAGTACCGCAAATTGTGTAGTTTGTAAATAGGTACCGCAAGTTTTGTGGCTTGGAATTTTTTTGATAGACTGCTCAGGGTTATCTTCACAGATTTACCTTCACGTGGCGTCTGTTGTTAAAAACAATTTAATTTTGTTTATTAATGGAATTTAAAAATTTAATCATTTACTAAAAGCCAAGACAAAAGTTAAGTACATTTTATATTTCAAAAAACTTGTTGCTTGTATTATAAGTAAATATTCCGTCCCTTTACATGAAAAAATGAATACTCAGAAGCATCTTGTGGTAAAATAGTTTTTTATACTAATTTCTCTCTGTTTAAAAAATCATTTTAACATTTTTGTGAAATTGTCATAAAATTTATTTTTAGGTTTAGGGCAGAGGATGAGGGGGGTGGGGTGAAGTGCAGGTACGCCGCCTCCCGTAAAAGCGATTTATACACCATTTGTTACTGTTTTTCAAAGTATTGAAATTAAATTTTTATTTTATATAATAGATTTACTTATTTTATTAAAGATTGAAAGATTTAAAAGAATGAAATTTTGATAGGGTGTGTTAAACCTTACCCAGTACCCAACATCCAACTTTACCCAGATAGCAAGGATATAAAGGTCCTGCAGTGGTCCTGTGTCCTGCTGCGCTGGACCGGCTTCGGTTTCCGTTTCGCTCTAAGGATTTTTCATGGACTAGCTGTGGCTAGCCAGCGATGGCAAAACATCGGCTAGCCAGGGCAGGACAAGAACTGGCAGAACAATGATTAGCCATTTTTACATCGTACAATTGTGATTTTGTCTTTGTTAACTAATTGGGTCCCGCATGGAATTGTTATTGATTTTCATTGGGCAATCCTGTTTGAAGTGCCTATATTTTCCTTTTTGACCCCGTTTTCTTAAATATTTAAAGTTGTTTTTAGTAGAACCAACTGTAATACTTGGTTAAAAATTGGCGTATTTTTGAATACTTTAAGGACAATAAAATGTATTGGACACGTGATTATTGACAAGTTTAATTATTATGTACAAATTTGAAAAACTTAAATTTCAGAATACATTTACGCGACAAATAGTAATTATAATACAAAGATTTGATTCATAACCATTCGATAATGGTGCTTTTCTGCGATTCATATCCAATCGTCAACATGGTTCGTTATAAATTTCTGCTTCAATTTGTAACGTTATTGTTATGATAATATGAAATATGGAGAATATATATAAATATATATGTTTTGTATGATATTCTATATACTTTATGTATTGTGTTATTTTGTTATAGACTAGTATAATTATAGCTCTTTTGAGCCAACATAATTAATATGGTTATTCTTTACAATCAAAAGAGCTAGAATAATATTATGAAATAAAAGAAAGATGGATCGATTCATGAAACCTGACAGACTTGGTATAGATCCAAACTCAGCAGATGCAGCAAAAACATACAACCATTGGTTAAGAACATTTAACAATTTTGTAAGTACAGTAGATAATAACTTCATTAAGCTTAATCTCCTAATAAACCATATTGAATCTAATGTATATGAATTCATATCAGAGTGTGATGATTTTGAACAAGCAACAAGTATTCTCGAGTCTATCTACATAAAACCAAAGAATGAAATATTTGCCAGACACATTTTGTCAACACGGAAGCAAAAACCAAGTGAAACAATAGATCAATTCCTCAATGAACTTAAAATTTTATCTAAGTACTGTAAGTTCACTGTTGTTACAGCTGAGCAATATAAATCTGAAATGATTCGCGATGCGTTTATAAATGGCTTACTCTCCAATAGTATACGCCAATGTTTACTAGAAAACAAAATGTTAGACCTTTCATCAGCCTTTGACCAAGCTAGATCTTTAGACGTGGCTAAATAAAACTCAAACTTATACTCACAATTGACTATACCTACCTCTGCCTCTATTCAGGAAATCAAATCACCTTTACAAAAACAGTCCATGACTGATAATCACTTAGCTGCTACAGCAAAATCAAAACAATTGTGCTGGTTTTGTGGAAACATAAGACATCCACGTACTAAATTTCCTGCTCGCGAAGCTATCTGTCACAAATGTAAAAAGATTGGTCATTTTGAAAAACTTTGCAGATCATCTAATGTTTCTGCTACTATTCCTAAAATTGATGATGATTACTTCTGTGCCACCATATCAGCTTCAGCAAACTCTCTATTCAGAGTTTGTCATAACATCATTATTAATGATAGATATAAAGCAGAAGCATTAATTGATAGTGGAAGTACAAACAAAAGTTTTATAAGCAACAAACTAGAGACTCTACTCCATTTAAATATTATTTATGAACAGAGTGTAATTGGAATGGCATCAGCTGCCTTATCTGCAAAATTAGATGGATATTGTTATGTCTCAATAACTCTTCAAAACAAAATATATAACAAAGTCAAGTTGCATGTGCTGGATAACTTATGTGTAGATGTTATTCTTGGCACAGATTTTCAAGAGTTGCATGAAAGTATTACCATCAAGTATGGTGGGAAAAGACCACCCATAACATTTGCTGCTTTAATAACAATGAAAACTGAACCTCCTGAATTATTTGCTAATCTCACGCAAGATTGTTGACCGATTGCCACTAGATCTAGAAATTATTCTCAAAGAGATAAAGAATTTATTAAATCTGAAATCCATCGCCTGACTCAAGCAGCAATAATAGAGCCTAGTAATTCACCTTGGCGTGCCCAGGTCTTAGTAGTAAATGAAAAGACTAAACGTCGCATGGTTGTTGATTACTCTGAAACTATTAATAAATATACTCAATTAGATGCATATCCTCTACCTAAGATTGAAACGATTGTGAATATAATTTTTAAATACAAAATTTATAGTACTCTCGACCTTCGCTCAGCATACTACCAAATCCCTTTATCAAAAAAAGATCGACCATATACTGCTTTTGAAGCTGACAATAAGTTGTGGCAATATACTAGAATGCCTTTTGGAGTTACCAATGGATCTGCATGCTTTCAACGCAAAATAGATGACTTTGTTAGAAAATACAAACTAACTGACTGCTTTCCTTTCATTGATAACATTACAATATGCGGTAATAGTCAGAAAGAACATGTTGAAAATCTACTTAAGTTCAGATTAGCTACCATTGATGCTGGAATTACATTTAATGAAGAGAAGTGTGTATTTTCAACTAAGACTTTAGATTTTTTAGGTTACCGTATATCGTATGGCTCTTTAAAACCAGATCCTCAGAGACTTGCTCCTCTCATCAAGTTACCCCCACCTGATAATGGAAAGCCTTTACAGCGAATTATTGGAATGTTTTGGTACTATGCAAAATGGATAAGAAAGTTTTCAGATAAAATTAGACCTTTAAACTCTGTTACTCAATTTCCACTCAATCAGCAGCAAATATCAGCATTTGAAACATTAAAAAATGAACTGCTTCAATCTTCCATGCAAACCATTGATGAGAATATACCTTTGACTGTGGAGACTGATGCTTCTGATTTTGCCATATCCGCCACACTTAATCAGGATGGAAGACCTGTTGCCTTCCATTCACGTACCCTTCAAGAGTGAACAATACTATTCATCAGTGGAGAAAGAAGCTCAAGCGATAGTTGAAGCCATAAATCATTGGCGTCATTTTCTTTTGGGTCGACATTTCATTCTCATCACTGACCAACGATCTGTGGCGTATATGTATGATTATAAATCAAGCAGTAAAATAAAGAATGATAAAATAATGCGTTGGAGAATAGCTTTGTCTCCATATTCTTATGATATCCATTATCGTCCTGGCCAATGTAACAGTGGTCAAGATACATTTACTCGAGTTAAATGTGCAGCAATAAGTTCAGAATCTTTATATAATTTGCATGCTGCACTTTGCCATCCTGGTGTTACTCGCTTCCATCATTTTATTCGATCAAGAAACCTCCCTTATTCAGTAGAAGATGTAAAACAAATATGTAGGGATTGTAGAATATGTAGAGAAATAAAACCCAAGTACTACCGCCCAAATGATGTGCACCTGATTAAGGCGACTCAGCCATTCGAACGTATATCTATTGACTTCAAAGGCCCATTACCTTCTTCAACCCCTGAACAGTATATGCTAACAATTGTAGACGAATACTCACGTTTTCCATTTGCTTATCCTGTGAAAGATATGACAACTCAGACAATAATAAACTGTTTAGCTGATCTTTTTTCAATGTTTGGTATGCCTAGCTATGTTCATTCGGATCGTGGATCCTCATTAATGTCTTCTGAATTAAAGCACTGGTTCTTATCAAAAGGGATCGCAACTAGTAGAACAACCCCTTACAATCCGAATGGAAATGGGCAAGTTGAAAGATACAATGGAATTATTTGGAAGGCGATATTACTTACTCGGAAATCTCGAAATCTGCCTATATCATCATGGAAAAGAGTTTTGCCTGATGCACTTCATGCTACAAGATCTCTATTATGTACTTCTACTAATTGTAGTCCACATGAACGTTTTTTTAATTTTCAAAGAAGATCATCATCTGGGTCTTCAATTCCTTCATGGCTTGTTAACCCTGGACCTGTACTTATAAAAAGAAATGCAATGCAAAGTAAAGACGAAGATTCAGTAAATGAGGCTCAGCTCATTGAAGCAAATCCTCATTATGCCATTGTGAGATTTCCTAATGGTCATGAGACTACAGTGTCTACAAAACAGCTGGCTCCTATCGGAACAACTCCTATAGTACAAACATCAAATGACAATTTAGAAATAACAGCTATTGATAACTACCCCTTAACCCCTAATGGTAGCAATGAAACTCCGTTAGTCTCCGAAGAGGAACTAGAAAGCAGAGGGAATCCTGTAGAGCAAAGTACTCTGCCTCCTCGTAGATCTTCACGAATTTCTAAAGCACCAGAAAAACTCAACTTATAAATACACCTGAACACTTTTAAGAGGAGGGTGAATGTTATGATAATATGAAATATGGAGAATATATATAAATATATATGTTTTGTATGATATTCTATATACTTTATGTATTGTGTTATTTTGTTATAGACTAGTAAAATTATAGCTCTTTTGAGCCAACATAATTAATATGGTTATTCTTTACTTCTTTATTGTTTGCATCCGTTTTAACTTTAGTAAAATAAAAACAAACATAAGTACAACTTAATGATTTATTACATATATACTTATACAACATAATAATAAAATATATACAAAATGGTCACAACTTATAAGCAACATGGTTATTATGTTACAAAAACAATTATTTTTATTATTGACGAAAGAGTTCAATCCATTAACAACAAACCATAGTTACATAGACTTGAGTTAAGGATCTTTTTATAACTTTGTGAACTAAAATATAATATCACAATGAAAACTTACAATTACAACCGAATGCAGGATACTTACAAATAGATTTATTAAAACATGTGGAACTTAAATTATTATGCACCAAAACTCCATTAAAAATTTTATGTCTTGATATTTGACATTTCATGATATTTTATTTCTTAAGATATTTAATTTAAAGAGTCTTAAACATTTTTTTATTTAAAATCTATTCAGCCAGTTTTCCATAACAAGATCTTATGACTGCGTTCTTATGATCTGCGTTTTTATTGTTAAGTTAACAAAATTTGTAATTTTTATTGTATGTGTTGACAAAATTATAAACAAATTATTGTATGTGTTGACAAAATTTTATTCACTCTTTTATTGTAAAAATTATTTTGATTAAGCAAAAATAAATAAAAATAAACAAAAAAAAAAAAAAAAAAAAATTAAAATGTTTTTCAATTTGTCTAAATAAATTTATACACAGAAACTATTTTATAAAACACAGTAAATCTAGTCATTAGTGAAAGTAAATTTAAGGGAAAACTTTTCCTTCACTTAAGCACTAAAAACAGAAATATTAATAACTTATTTGATTAAGTGTAAACTTACCAGATTTAGATGAACCATTTAACTTGAGATTTGTCATTTTTATGTCAAGATTACATTAATTGCCATAGCTTCATTATTATTTGCTACATTTATGTGGTGGCACATTAATCATCATAAACTAAATCTAAAAACAAAACATCAATACTATTAAACCTAATAAATAAAATTATTTTATTTAAAGTTTTTTCATATAAAATAACAAAATAAGTAAAAGGCATCAAAGCTGTGAAATGGAATTTTATTAACACAGTTGCAGAAAATTTAGAGCATACATACTAAAACAAAATATATAAAAATATATGCTCTATACTAAAATAAAAATCAGCTCAATAGCATCGTTGTTGACAATTTTTTGTAACTTTTAATGAAAGCGTTTTTAAAATGAAATTATAAAGAAAAAATGACTTTGGAAGTTTGACATTGGGACAAATCAAACACTTCTTGAAATACTTAGAAAAAAGAAATATAACATTATTAGTACATCATTATTTAGATATCACCTTGAATATTGAAGGCCATTAAGGAGTTTACATATATGGAAACATGTTGTTATGATTGAACAACATAGAGCAATTTGTGTTTATAGTTTAAAAGATTTATCATGTAAAAACTCACCGATAAATTGTTCTCTCTACATTAAAAGTTAGAAGATCAAGAGGTGATGTGATACAACTATACAGAACTATTAATAACTTCGATGTAATAAATTGGCATAATGCTCCAATGTTTATAATTTCAATGTTAATAAAATTCTACTATGAAAGACAACAATAAAAGATATATAAACAACAATCCAAAAAATCTAACGGTCAACATAATTTTTTCATAAATATAATAGCCAACAAAAAAAACTATTTATTACTAGAAGTTGTGAAAGCGAAAAACTTAATTATATTTTTAACACTCTACAATAAATTTATACAAAACTGTAAAAAACTGTTAAAGTCTGCGGTCTACGTTTTTTAGACTATACACTATTAATGTGTATCACAACTTAATTGGTTTATTTCTTTATTGTATTAATAAATAAACAAATTAGCAAATTTATTTGAAAAAAATATTAAATAATGATTAAATTCCTAAATAGAAAATTAAAAAATAAAGTCAACACCGAATTCTTTAAATTATTTTGCTAAAAACACTTATATGTTCAAATCTGGATATATAGATTAGGTAACTTTTCCTATCTAGTGCTTTATTATAAAGCTTTTCTTCAATATAATTTGAGTGTTATTAATACATTTATCTTTTATATTCTTATAGTTTAATAGGAATAATATAAAGATAACATTTTCTTTATAAATATAGTATAAGAATGTTATCAATTAACCTTAGTATTACTAACATATAAAGTTTATATGTTAGTAATATTTAGGTATTTATTTTTTGACTTTAACAACTTTGCTTAACACAATAACATTCTTATACTATATTTATAAAGAAAATATTATCTTTATATTATTCGTATTAAACTATAAGAATGTAAAAGATAAATGTATTAATAACACTCAAATTAAATTGCAGAAAAGTTATAAATTATTTTCAACAATTTATTTAGAAATTATTTAAAAAACATAAATTTCCTTTTGTAAATATTATTTTCAAAATTTATTTAGAAATTATTATGTACGCAATATAAAATGGGTAGGTACAATCGGCAGAGCAGAGCAGATTGGCTGAGCAGATCATTTACGGCAACTTTCTACGTACATATATTAGTTTATTAAAAAATGGCGGTTCCAGCACTTATAAATTCTTTTAATCATTTAAAGATAGAAGCTGTTACTGAACTTATCACTAATAGTGATATTACTACTAGGCCAACTGTGCTCAACAATCCAAAAGCAGGAGAAGTGTATGTCGTTCAAGTGAACAATGCGAAAGGTAATTAACAATATAGATTTTATTTACATTCTATAAATTTTAATTAGTCTAATATTATTAGACTAATTAAATAAATAAAAATTATTTGTAATAAGAATGAGCCTTTATACGCCTTATTGTGCCTTTCTAATTAATAAAGCCTTTTAAACCCTTCAAAAAATTATTAGGTAATAATATTGTTAAGCAGATTAATTTAAATATCAAGAAAAGTTACTTAAATAAGTAACTTATTTTTAGTAAATATAAAGATGATAACTTATTGTTATATTTGTAACTTGTTTTATTTCCTAAGTAATACTAAAATTTACTTGACGATGATACTGCCTAGAAAGCTTAGAAAGTTCTTCCCTCTCATTTGTGTTTGCTATTTGTACATCAAAATAGTGTAATATACACAAAAATTTATAACAAACAAAAAATATTACAACATATATGTATATATATATATATATATATATATATATATATATATATATATATATATATTTATATATATATTTATTATATATATATATATATATATATATATATATATATATATATATATATATATATATATATATATATATATATAAACATTTATTGTTGTGTACTTTGAATATCCATTAACTATTAGATGAATTTTTAAAAATACAATAACATGTTTTGTCTATTATATAATAAGTACCAATGTAGGCGGAAACATTTCTTGTTAAATGTATTTAAAATATTAAAAAAAAATTTCATTTTTATTTGTAGATATTTAAAAGACTGTGTTTTTAGATGATTGGCGTGCAGATGGATATAGATGGAAACAGAGTGGATGCTGTAAAATTCCACGTGGCTCTCCATATTACTCAAAACTCCACTATGCCACAGTAACATCTACTGGGACATCAACTTTGTTTCAGAAGTTTGTGTATAAAGATTTAAGCCAAAAAGATGTTGTTGTCATTCATTATATGGGAAACCACGAACTTGCTGTCCTTATGCCACATGGTAATTTTTTCATATTACTTTTAATAACAGTTCAGTAACATGTTTATAGTATATTTCTCATAGGTTCCTGACTAAAAATTATGTCTAACTAAGGTATATTTTAATGGATTTTAGGAAACTCTAAAAGAGCTATTAACTTCCTACCAACAGCTTTATCCATGCAGAGTGCAATTGTTAATTCAAAAAGTTACAAAGATCTACTCATTGATGTCAAAGACGAACAGATGCAGTTTCAGCCAAGAAATCCATGACAATTTAAGTATGTAAAAAGTGTTGAGGCAGCAGGTAAAAGAATTGGTACTGATTCCTTTATAACTCTTCATGAACTTGCTTATATGATTCCAGGATTTGTATGGACAATATCCACTTACCCTGACTTGTCAGTATCATTTGGCATGCAGAAATCCATAGATCAGCTTGTTATGTGCTCTGTGGTATTTCTATCATATGATATGATACTAGTATTATATAGATACATCAGTATTATATAGATGATATTTAGTCTTACTTTTTTGCACTATGTTTTGGAATTCAGACTACAAAACTTTGTTTTTTTCTCTAATTTATTTTCCCTACAGCGGGTTTTATTCAAATGTTTAGTCATCTCAAACTTTAGTTCAGTTGCGATATGACAAACAAAGAAAAAAATTTAGTGTATATCTTCAAACTTGTTTGGTTTATATATATATATATATGTATGTATGTATGTATGTATGTATGTATGTATGTATGTATGTATGTATGTATGTATGTATGTATGTATGTATGTATGTATGTATGTATGTATGTATGTATGTATGTATGTATGTATGTATGTATGTATGTATGTATGTCTAGGTCAGGTCAGGTTTTCCTGCTACTGGTAACATGTAACCCAGTACAACCTGCTCCATGTCCTGCTGCCTTGTAGGATACGCTTTTTTAGGCAAAGGCTAGGAGAAGTTAACTCCGAATTAAAACACCCCCTGCCTTGGGGCTCTTGGTTGAGTAAAGGCTAGAGATGGTGTCTCGATAAAAATACTCATCTTGGGCAGATGTTACATGCATCCAGCTGCTGTCTTGTAGAAGGCCTCCTAGGCAAAGACTTAAGGGGTAAACAGATTCTATCTGTTGACCAGCCTCGCACCCCTTCCTCATCTATTAGGCTGGCGCAGATGTATTTTTAATACATTGTTTCCAGTTTAGGATCTTGAACGCTGGATCTTCTTGACTCAATGCGTGGGTATTGCTTGTGTCTCTATTTTTATGACTGGGCAACTCATTCTATTATCTCCTAATGAGGGTACAGCTCTAAAACTCAGTTTTATGGTTCTGAGGCCGGCTGGTAGTCAGGTTTCCCGAACTCTGTGGTAGCTCTCAGAGAGGCTGATTCCATCAACAGCCGAAAAATATCAGAGTACTAACAGTGCCATGTTGCGCATGGATGGTGTCCCTGTTTGTACTTTTGGTGTGCATTGCAGAGGCCACATTTGGAGCCCTTTGTTACGGCTTAGGGTTTATTAATAGTAATGAGGCTATTGCTTAGCTGTTAAATAGTGTACTGAGTACTATCTATACTTGAGTCAAGTTCTTTATAAATTGAAAATGACTAAAGTACCTAAAACTAAAAAACACAAAAAACCATCGTCATCACCAAGTTCTCTAAACCTATCATTTACTAATATTCGTGGTCTTCGAAGTAACTTTTCTTCTGTTGAGTCTTATCTCTTGCAAAGTTCACCAGACCTACTTGCTCTTTGTGAGACTAATTTGAGTTCGGCTGTCCCATCTTGTGATCTTAGTGTTGATGGTTATCTTCCTTTAATTCGTAAAGACTCCAATAATCACATGCTTGGCCTGGGCATCTACATTCGTAAGAACTCACCCATTTGTCGTGAAACTAGGTTTGAATCTACAGACTATTCATTTATGTGCTTTCGTTTAGCACAACTTCACTCTATCGCCTTTCTCTTTGTTCTATATCGCTCTCCTTCATCCCAAGATTGCACTATTCTTGATGTTATTTCTGATCAAATTGACCAAGCCCTCTCTCTTTATCCATCGGCCAATATCGTCGTTGTTGGTGACTTTAATGCCCATCACACCGATTGGCTTGGCTCTAGTGTCAGTGACTCTGCTGGCGTTAAGGCCCTCAACTTTTGCCTTTCTCAATCTCTAACTCAAATAGTCAACTTTCCAACTCGTTTTCCAGACAACCCTAATCATTTACCTTCTCTACTCGACTTATGTCTTGTTTTGGATCCTAGTCAGTGCTCAATTTCTCCACATTCACCCTTAGGTACTTCTGATCACGGTTTGATCTCTCTAAAACTATTATCAAATTCTTCTACTTCATCAGAATCCCCCTATCATCGTACCACATACAACTACCTTAAAGCTGACTGGGACTCTTTCCGTGATTTTCTTCGTGATGGCCCTTGGGTAGAAATCTTTCGTCTTCCTGCTGACAAATGTGCTTCTTACATAACTTCGTGGATTCAGGCTGGCATGGAATCTTTTATTCCCTCTCGACGATTCCAGGTCAAGCCTCACTCTTCTCCTTGGTTTTCCTCACATTGCGCTGCAGCAATTTCTAATCGAAACCGTTACTTCCATATCTATCAGCAAAACAATTCTCCAGAAAACAGACATCTGTTCACTATCGTCAGAAACCATTGTAAAAAGGTTTTGTCTGACGCCAAAGCTCGCTATTCTCAGGCCATTAAATCTCGTATCTCATCACAAAAATTAGGCTCTCGAGACTTCTGGAGGATCTTTAACAGTATCAATAATAAGGGCAAATCTGTTATTCCTTCTCTCTTGTATGGTTCAGACTTTGTCGCCTCACCTAAAGACAAAGCTGAATTGTTTGCTAAGAACTTTTCATCAATATCATCTCTTGATTTCACTAGTTGCGTTTTACCTGACATAGCCGTCAAACAGGTTGATCCCTTGCTTGACATTCGCATCACTTCAGCTTCTGTATCAAAAGTAATTTCCTGCTTAGACTCTTCAACAGCTTGTGGTCCTGACAACATTCCTGTTGTAGTCTTGCAGAGGTGTTCTCCGGAGCTTTCATCCATACTTTCTAAACTATTTAACAAGTGCTTATCAGAGTCTTGTTTTCCATCATGCTGGAAAGCAGCATCTGTTATCCCTATTTTCAAAAATTCCGGAGAGCGATCTGATTCATCTAACTACCGTCCCATTAGTCTTCTTCCTGTCTTCCTGTCAGGTTTTTGAATCTTTAATCAACAAACACTTAATCTCTCATCTTGAATCAAATAACTTACTTTCCGATCATCAATATGGATTTCGGTCTTCTCGTTCTACAGCTGATGTGCTAACAGTAATAACCGATAGGTTTTACCGTGCATTAGATAGAGGTGGAGAGGTTAAGGCTATCGCACTTGACATTTCTAAAGCTTTTGATAAAGTTTGGCATGCTGGTCTTCTCCATAAGCTTTCTTCTTATGGTGTAGCTGGTAACGTCTTTAAGATTATTGAGTCCTTTCTTTCCAATCGTAGTATAAAAGTTGTCCTCGATGGACAACACTCTTCTTCACATCCTGTAACTTCAGGGGTTCCTCAAGGTTCAATCCTTGGCCCTATACTCTTTTTAATTTACATTAACGATCTTCCAGATATTCTCACATCTAAGGTGGCATTATTCGCTGACGACACTACCATTTACTCTTGTCATGATAAGAAGCCTACACTCTCTGATTGCTTGGAGGGGGTATCTGAGCTTGAAAAGGATCTCACTTCTGCTACAGCATGGGGCTCACAGTGGCTGGTGAACTTTAATTCAGATAAAACTCAATTTTATTCGGCCAATCGTTATCGTAATAATTTAGATCTTCCTATATTTATGAATGGTAATGTACTAGATGAGTCATCTACCATTCATCTTCTAGGATTAACTCTTACTTCTGATCTTTCTTTTAAACCGTATATCAAATCCATTGCATAATTAGCATCTGCTAAGGTTGCATCTCTTTATCGAGCTCGACACTTTCTTACTCCAGATTCTATTCTCTATCTCTATAAATCTCAAATCCGTCCCTGTATGGAATACTGTTGCCACATCTGGGGCGGATCTTCTAATGATGCTCTTTCTCTTTTAGACAAGGTGCAAAAACGAATTGTAAACATAGTTGGACCTGCTCTGGCAGCCAATCTCCAACCTTTGTCACATCGTCGTAATGTTGCTTCTCTTTCTCTTTTCTACAAATACTATAATGGGCACTGCTCTAAAGAGCTAGCGTCCCTTGTGCCATCTACTAAAATTCATTCTCGTGTTACTCGCCATTCAATTAAGTCTCATCCTTTTTCTGTGACTGTTCCTAAGTGCTTCAAAAACTCTTATTCTTCTAGTTTTTTTCCTCGAACATCAGTTCTTTGGAATTCGCTTCCTTCATCTTGCTTTCCTGATTCATATAATTTGCAATCTTTTAAGTCATCAGTCAATCGTTATCTTGCTCTACAGATTTAGTCTTTTCTCTTCCAGTAACTTCCAACTCTTATAGTGGTTGCTTGCAGCCTTGTTGGAAGTGAAGATGTTAAAAAAAAAAAAAAAAAAAAAAAAATGTATGTATGTATGTATGTATGTATGTATGTATGTATGTATGTATGTATGTATGTTTATATTAGACATTTGAGGTCTGTTGGTTTAATGCAAAACTTTATTACAAACAATGTATCTGAATCATTGAATGCTGTAATAAAGAAGTATCAGGATTGGGAAGAGGCACCGGTTGATACAATGCTTTAAGCGATGCACCGTTTGCAAGAATTTTATCTAACAGAAATCAGACGCAGTTTTGGTGGCTTTGGGCCATACACTCTCAATGAAAGTAGTCACCTATCTAGTATGTATTTAAAATATGTTATAACTTTTATTTATTTATGAACTTTGTTAATTTATTTATGCTCTATTTTTACACTGTTTTAGGAAAATTAGTTGCACATAAGAATATATTCATCATCAGTATTATATAGATGATATTTAGTCTTACTTTTTTGCACTATGTTTTGGAATTCAGACTACAAAACTTTGTTTTTTTCTCTAATTTATTTTCCCTACAGCGGGTTTTATTCAAATGTTTAGTCATCTCAAACTTTAGTTCAGTTGCGATATGACAAACAAAGAAAAAAATTTAGTGTATATCTTCAAACTTGTTTGGTTTATATATATATATATATGTATGTATGTATGTATGTATGTATGTATGTATGTATGTATGTATGTATGTATGTATGTATGTATGTATGTATGTAT
>NC_061164.1:52250659-52328159 GCF_022113875.1 Hydra vulgaris | reverse complement strand
TCAAGAAGAATTTTTGTAACAACTTGTTAATTGTAATAATTTGTCAAGAAGAATTTTTGTAATAATGTCAATTGTAATATTTTGTCTAGAAGAATTCTTTTAATAATACGTCAATTGTAATAATTTGTCAAGAAAAATATGAAAAGCAATGTAATCAACAGTACTTTGAGTTGTAGCAACTGCAACAGAAAGTACTGCTGTTTGAATTATTGATAACTTTTATAAATAAATAATGAGTACATTAACTTGCCTACACCAGAGAAAAAATATATAGTATAATCTAATTCATAATGACCGGGCAAACTTTGAAAAAGTTTTTATCCAGTTGTTCAAATTATTCTTTTGAATGCTTATAAAGTTAAGTTATGGTTTGAATGTAAAACAAAAAAAGTGAAATTGACAGATTCACTAAATGTTTTAAAAAAGCATTTGATTACTCCTGTCATTATATGACTAATTTAATGTTTAACTTGAACTAATTAATGTTTAATATTTTTCGCCATAATTATTTAAACAATTTTTTTTTTCTGACTTAGCGCGAAAAAGTCAGACGAAGTGTGTCTATAGTGATGATGTTTGAAGTCTTTAACTATTGTTTCAGTTAACATTGATGAAATACCCAGAATGGAGGATCCTGAACTTGTAATTGCCGAGCTACGTGCAGCAACCAATGTACCGTTAAAGCAGCTTGTACCACCATCAATAAAAGTTCTTTCCAACATGTGGAACATAATCCAACCATCAAAGTTTTTACAGTTTCTGGACCAGATAGCAAGACGGAAGTGGTGAAGTTATTTCCGAAAGAAAGCTGCACATGTCCTTCATCAACAATGTGCTGCCATATACTAGCAGTTAAACATAACATTGGTGTTGAGCATTGTAGTGAAAGGAGACCTCTTAACTTGACTAATTTGCGACGTAATTCGCGGTACATTTATTTGTTTTTTTGTCTTTTTGAATATTTTCAATTTTTTATTAGTTTCCTTGGCAAAATTAATGTTGTTTTGTTTAATAAAATATATAAAAGAACTCCTTTTTAGTAAAAAAGGTGACAAAAAATCAGGAAGGAAGAAGCCAAGGAAAGGAGATATTTCCTTTATCCCTGCACCAGATGCTATTGCCACAACCAAAAATCTTGAAATAAATTGCTTAGATGATTTCTTGACGACCTAAAAGATATTGCTATGGCGACCCCATTAACTCAATGTAAAATGTAAAATAATTGTTTTTAAAATTTTAGCATTTTAATATTTAGTGTAAGTGTTTTTTTATAACTAAGTTGTATATTTTATTTAAGGGAACAAAAAAATTAACATTAGTCAATTCAAGTGTTCCGAAGATAACTCAACCTGCAGGTTCTTTAGTTTTATCCGATTGTTCATTATTTATTAATTCAGATGTTACACCAGTAGTTGATGTTGATAATGGAATGTTTCCAAATTTATTTGAAAATAATTCTTTACATTTTGATAATATTGGTATTGCAGCCTTATTGAATCAATCTAAAATGTAAATTCATTTCCTGTTTCTTGTTTTTGTGCCTTTACTACTTATTATTTTTTTGTTTTTCAGTTTTAATTTTTCAATTGTTGATTAATTAATTTTTAAATTGTTTTTTGTATTAAATATGTTATGGTTTTTAAGCGAGCAAAATGGATTGAAAATTGTCAATGCAGATGCACAGAAAAGACTACATATTCTTTAGTTGCATCTGATTCTCTATCATTACTTAATTCAGATGTGATACCATTGGTTAATGTTAAATCAGACTGTATTGTAAGTGATACAATTTCTATTTATTCATTTCTAAGTTTTTCTAAGAGTATTTCCGTATTTATGCTTATAGGCTAGTAAGCACTAATTTAAATTAGAGGTGTGTGTTATTGTATTTAATACTCACTCTTGTTATTTTAATTTAATACACCATTACTTCTGATGATATTCCTATATCAAACTAACATTAACCTCCTATGCTTTCACATTTCTACAATTATCTTTATTAAGTAATATCTTTTATTGAGCATTAGTGTAACCACAATAAATATACGATGTTGACAAATTATTGTTTTTTTTGAATCCTCAGTTAAGTCTATATAGTTTTTAGTTTATAATATTTAATGATTGAAATTTTGTTTTCCAGGTTGATGACGAGGCTTGGATTCGATTTAATACAATGAGTCTAAGCATTGCTGATAGAAGTCTCATCACAAGTCCAGTTGGCCTCCTTAATGACAAAGTAATTTATGCTGCGATGATTTTGTGTAAACGGCAGTTTCCTAAAATGGATGGTTTATAAGACCCTATTCTGTGTTTTGCGGGTCAGTGTAATAGTGCTCCGTTTTCAAGTCGTGGTTTCGTTCAAATTTTTAATGATGAAATTAAAGGTCATTGGATAACTGTAGCTAACCAGCATTGCAAAGAAGGTAAAATAAACATTTATTGCAGTTTACAATTGACTACGAGCAAAAAGTGTACACGTTCTATTGCAAAATTTGCGCGTCTACAGTGTGCCACTATCGAGCTCAATATAAACAATGCATCCCGCCAAAAAGTCCTACTATGTGGATTTTACGCAATTGCAAATTGCGTTGCATTGTGCTTAGGCAAAGATCCCTGCAATTTTACGTACAAGGAGTCAGTAATGCGTCAACAATTATTGACTTGTCTTGAAAAAAAACATATTATCCAGTTTCCTGTTGAAAGTTTTAGAACTGTTCGGAAGAGTGTTATTCGTGTTTCAAGAAACTCTTTGTATTGTCTGTGTCGCACTATTTTTATGTCTTCGGATTCAATGATCCAATGTACATTATGCAATGAGTGGTTTCATGCATCTTGCGTAGGTTTAACAGAGGAACTTTTTGTTGAGTACAAAAGAGATATTCGCAAAGTTTATAAATGCGCCAAATGTATATAGGATTCTTACTGAACATTTATAAATTAACATTTTTTTTTTGGAAAAATGACCTGCCGAATTTTTTTGGTAGATCACACATCAGAAAACGGCTGATAGGATAATCTGCTCTGCCGTTATTAACATTACAATGATCTGCCGGTTGCGTTATGATCTGCCAAATTATTTGGCAGATCACACATCAGAATACGGCAGGTCACTTTTTTTTTGGTAAAGTTTTGCGACTAAAAAATGTCTATGCATAAAAATTAGGTCAAATATTGATTCTTTGCATTGCCTTTCATAAAAATATTAGGCAATGACATTATAACAAGTTTATCTATGATCTGCCGAATTTTTTTCGCAGATCACACTTCAGAAAAAGGCTGATAGGATAATCTGCTTTGCCGTTATTATTATTACTATGATCTGCTCTGCCAATCTGCTCTGCCGGTTGCATTATGATCTGCCGAAATATTTGGCAGATCACACATTAGAATACGGCAGATCACCTTTTTTTTTGGAAAAGTATTGCGATAACAAAAAACGTTTATGTTTAAAAAGTCAACCCATAGTTCTTTCTATTTGAAGTGCATCGTTTTTCAAAAAAATATTTGGCAATCACATTATAAAAATTCTATTATATGATCTGCCGAATTATTTGGCAGATCACACATTAGGAAACGGCTGATTGAATAATCTGCTCTGCCGTTATTAACATTTCAATGATCTGCTCTGCCAATCTGCTCTGCTCTGCCGATTGTACCTACCCATATAAAATCACCTGAAAGTATTTTTTAAACAATAAGGATTTAAGATATATTTGTATGAAAAGTGAAAAAAACGACTTTCAAGATGGATGCAAAAATCTATATTAAATAGTAGCGAATTCAATACCGTGAACGGGGGTGACTATGAACGCTTTTGAAACATTTTTGTATCATAGAAGAAAACTGATGGCCTAATCGCTACCCTTTTTTTTGTAACAGAACATTATACTTTTCAGCTTCCTGAAATATTCCTAGACCTGATCAGCACTATGCAGTAAATACCTTAACTTTCTGGTTTAATATGACCATATCCGTATTTCCAAAATGAACAGCCGATTCGGGATGACTTTGAACAATACATAATAATTTAATTTTTAATTTTGTCCGCATTTTAAGTTGCTCAAAGTCCGTTAATTATAGTTTTTAGCCTTAAAGTGTTACTTAACTTGTTTAATGTGTTCTTTTTGAAAACTGTGGAAGTATAACAAAATAAAATGTTGCCTGTACTTTGTTTAATACTCCTAACTATTTTTTTTTCTTTTTTAACTTCGAATCATAGTTCCTAAAGTTTGCAGAAAAAAACTTAAATTAAGAAAATGTCATTTTTAAATGACTATAAAATCTGAAAAAGACAAGTTATACCATAATTTATAGTTTTATTAGAGCAATATGCATTTGAACTTGATGTGCGCTAATTTTTATAAAGTTCTGATTGGCGGTTTTTAAGATATGCTATTTAGTTTAATTGCCCGAACCACAGAACCACTATTTGAGACTTACACGAGATGTTTACAGTAGGTGAAAAACAAATTTTCTGAGGGCAGCTAAAAATTAACTTCTTCATATTATATTTAAATCATCTGAATCAAAATAACACACTATTTAGTTATATCGTGCACTATCCTTCACCAATTAGTAAACTTGGTATTGATGTTCATTTTCACCCCGCTGTTCATAGTCACCCCGGTTCACGGTACTCATTGGAGAGCGTTTGACACGATACTCTCGGCAGCCATTGCAACCGAGGTAATAGCGAGAAAGAGTAGCATTTTTTATATAAGAAAAGTCAACGAAAGTGTATGCTATTAACTAACTTACGCAAATATCTAATTTTCTTCCAATTATGTAATGTTAAAAACATATATCAAGTTTTCCATTTTTACTTTCACTTGAAATAGCACTGTGGCAACATCGCCTTAAGATGTGATCTTTAGCACTTAATTCCATTTGATAAAGTCTTTAACATATTATATACTTTTTAAACCTTCGTAAGTGAATAGGTCTGCGTAGCCAATTGGATAGTACGCATCACTCTGAAGCTGTAGGTCCAGGTTCGATTTCTACCATCCCTTTTTTTTTATTTAATTTAATTTTTATTTATTTTTCTAAAATACAAAGCAAAATGCTTTTGAAGAAAAAAGTTTGGTTTGAAAGAATTTGTTTTGCATTTTTAAATAACAAGTATTAAAAAACAAATGCAAGCCGATGATTTAAATTTGCCACTTATTATATGCAATTATAATTAATAAGGGGGTTTGAAAAATATGTTTTTATTAAAAACATAATTCAAGAGTTCAACTTTATATATGAAATAAACCATTTTATTAACATTATAACTTTTAATTAAATAAAGTAATAAATTAATTTACATAATATTAAGGTTATAAAGAAATTTAAATTTTTACAGCTATTTTCCCACACCCCCGTTAATCATTCTAAAACGTGTATCAAAATAATATTATACTCTGTATAATATTGGAAGGACTCGGATGCTTTCAACGGATAAGGCACAAGGCATTGTAGATAATGTATAAATGTTAATCATTGTAGATATAATGTATAAATATGTAGATACAGGCGCGGATCTAAGGGGTGGCCATTGTGGCCATAGCCACATAGTTTAAAATCAGATAGATTTATCAGAAAATTTATTTATTGTTTATCAAAGATCTTTTAGAGCGTTTAGAATTAATTATTGAAATATTTTTGAATACAACTTTTTCGTCTAGTGACTATTGATAAACTACGTCACGCTAAATTTAAATATTAAAAACTTCGCGGTAAACATCGATTAAATCTCTGCAAAAAAGAGTCAAACTCTGCGTGACGTACTTTATGGATAACCCTTAACCAAGGAGCTTTAATAAACAGGAGACGGTGTCACATGATTTTTTTGAAAAATAGCCGCCATCTTGGTTAATCCAAAACATTTACATAAAAGTGTTATATATATATATATATATATATATATATATATATATATATATATATATATATATATATATATATATATATATATGTATGTATATATATTTATAAGCATAAATAAATAAAATGATAAAATAAAGTAAATAAAGATTTTTATAAACATTAACTGTATTGTTTTTAGCTTTTTATGATTTATACTGAGTGTAGACTATATAGTTAATAAACAGATATAAACTGACATGGGATCTTGTTCTGCCTATGGATGTACTGCAAGAGATCGTGCTAATGGAATTACTTTTCATAGGTATGTTAAGCTGTATCATACAAAAAAATCTCACAAAGGAATAATATATACCATTACTCTAGTGATTTCTTTGTTTTATTAGTCAAATAATATTTTTATAGATTTCCATCAAAAACCAAAATGTTTAATACTTGTCTTCTGCATCCAAGAACAATTGAGAAGTGGTTTTACACTATTAATTGTAAGCGAGGTTTTGCAGCAGAGTTGTTTACAGCTTTGCAAAATAAAGTGTCTGATATGGCTGAAAAAAATAAGATCCTTTTTTGCGCTTTAATAATGGACGAAGTTGCAATTAGACAACAAGTTGAGTGGGATGGCAAAAAGTACCAAAGGTACATAGATTATGGGACTGAAATCGATGATGGTAGCTTGCCTTTAGCAAAAGAAGCACTAACATTTATGGTTGTTTCTATGAATGATTCATTTAAGCTTCCAATAGCTTACTTTTTGATTGATGAGCTTACAGGGAAACAACGAGCTAATTTGGTTCGGCAGTGCCTTACCAAACTTCATAGTATTTGTGTGACTGTTGCATCCCATACTTGTGATGGTTGTGCTTTAAACTTTTCTATGGCAAAATACCTAGAATGCAATACTGATTCAGCTGACTTTAATTTTAAAGCATGGTTTCAACATCCAGAAACTAAAGAACAAGTTGTACTTTTTTTTATCCTTGCTATATGCTTAAATTAGTACGTAATACACTAGGTGATAAAAAATCCTTGGTTGATGGTGAAGGGCAATTTGTTAAGCGGAAATATATTGAAAAACCTCACCAACTTCAAGAAAATGAAGGTTTACATTTGGGGAACAAACTACGGTCAGCGCACGGTTTAAGAAGAAAATGAATGTAAAATTGGCTGCACAATTACTTAGCGAGAGAGTCGCATCTTCATTAGAGTTTTGTTTAATTAGTGGAATACCAGGCTTCGAAAATTGCCTGCCAAAAATAAAGTTTATTTGTGTGTTTAATGGTCTACTTGATATATTGACTTACAGGAATTTATGCAGTAAAGGCTTGAAAGCACCTCTACAAAAAAAAATTTGCATGAAATAACCTGTTTCTTGCAGCAATCAAGGCAATATATTGTTGCTCTACAAGAATCATTAAATGGCAAACCTTTAATAAAGTCAAATTGTAAGACTGGCTTTTTAGGATTTTTAGCTGCCATTGACAAGTTTTACTTCTGTATCATTGGATAATTGTTAAACCTCAGTTTGGTATGAAATTTATGTGTTCTTTTAAATTTAGCCAAGTTCATATAGAGCTGTTTTTTGGAAAAAAAAGAAGTTTATTGGGTTGTAATAACAACCCTTCAGCAAAACAGTTTATTGGAGCAAATAGAAAATTGCTCGTGCATAGTGATGTTGAACATGTTGTTCGTGAAAATTGTTTGCCATTACAAGTAGTACCTATTTTGACTGCTTCTAGTGGATACATAGGAAACAAAAATATTGATGTTCCTTCTGTTAGTGTTTTGAATAGCTCTACTAGTAGAAATAGGATTATTGAACCACTAGAAAACTCTGTTATAGATCACGATTATTACTTAGCTCCTAATCCTAGTCATTAGTCTTCATGTTTTCAGAGTATTGTTGCTTATATTGCAGGATTTGTTGTGTTTAAACTGGAAAATTCGCTGCACTGTGAAACATGTATTTCAGCACTAAATACAAATACGTATGAGCAATAAGCATTATTTAACTTGAAAACAAAAGGGACTTTGATGTTTCCTTTAAAGGATGTACTTGATAAAAGTTGTCCAGAAATAATGTAGAACACAATAGCAATGATTCATTATCCTTGTCAAATGTAAGCTGCCATGCAATTATGCAGTCAATATTGAAAACATACTTGCATGTAAACATATTTTCTTCACTAACTAATCATATGATGGAGTGCACACCCATGGAAAATCATCTTGTTTTGTTAATAAAAGCTATTGCTGAAAAGTACATGCAAGTCAGATACTGGTATGCAGGAAAACGTTATACCACTTGGATGAATAGTAAAAAAAATATACTGAGTCGACAGCAACACAAAAAGCTTTTTATTTTTACTGGTCAGTAAGATCACCTGTAAAGAAATTCGTTTCACTTGAACTATGTGCATATCCATATATATATATATATATATATATATATATATATATATATATATATATATATATATATATATATATATATATATATATATATATATATATATATATATATATATATATATATATACACACACAAAGAGAGATTAAAGAAGAAATATTCAATATATTTATTTATGAAGAAATATTTATTATATTTATGTTAACATTTGATTTTAAAAAACTCACAAACGTTTGTTTTTATTCCAAAAGATGTTAACACTGTGCAAAATACGAAATCTGCTAATAGTTTGTTGACTATCTGAATGTCTATTTCAGTATTCCGATATTTTGGAATGAACTAAAGCCGATAATCAGTTAGCAAACAACTCCTCGTAGCATAATATAACCTAAGAAATATAACTGGCAACTTATTCAATTATTTATATCTAAGTTTCATTTCATTTTAGCAAAGTTTAATACTAAAAATATAAAGTTTTGCACAATGTTTTGGGTTGACCAAGATGGCGGCTGTTTTTAAAAACTGGCTTCAGCGCGTTATATATAAAGTATATACTACGGCGTCTCCTGTTTAATAAACCTCCTTGCCCTTAACAGCTTATGGCCATAGAGATAAAATTTAACGTCAGCCAACCTAGCTTCGATTTTTTTTGCTAGAAAAAAGTCCCTGAAAATTTCATTGTGTCTGCCGTAAACTATGGAGTTTGGCCATATAGATTCCTGTCATCGCCACAACGGTTCCTATTACACGTTACCGACGTTTTATTCTATCAATAAATGCTCTCAAACAAATAATAAAATATAGATCTCTCAACCGTGAAAAAAAATTTTGCCACACAGTTGTTTTTAACGTGTCCGATTTAGAAAAATGTTCTGTTAAATATAAGCTGACAAATTAGGGTTTTTTATTGGCTATCGTGAAATTATCATTTGTATTGATTTCCACATTTCTTTAGAAACTAAGATAACGTGACATTAATTACTTAATATTTAAATATTATAAAATATGAATCCTTATTTAAAAGAAGAGTTAGTTGTTTGTGCAATAGAAACAAAATATGCTTTTTGCTTATGATAAGTCTAACGTCTTAAATTACAAAACTAGACTCATTAAAGAGCTTTCGGAATTAAATTTAATGTTTCCAAGAATACAGGATTCTTACCAATTTAATACAGATATGATGGATTTTGTAGCCATAACTACAAGAAATCTTGGTTATACAGCATTAAGGTAATTTTTGTTTGTTTTATGCTTTATCAAAGTTTTATTTAATTAAAATAGTATCACAAAATGGACCTAGATGTTAGATCTATGTTGGATTTTAACTTTATTTATTGGTGTTCAACTAATTATTAACACATTTTACTACAGATTTATATTCCTAATAATGTGTATGAAATTGAATTATTTATTAAACATACAAATAAACTATAAAAGTAATTTAGTTTTTTAATAAGAAAATATGGTATATACTAAAATGGGTAAATCTGCAGTTAAGCGGCGTAAAATAATTATATTATTTTGCTTTTTGCGCTCTCGTTCGCGGAGACTAAAAAACAAAAGAAAGGTTTGAAAGGTTTAAAATAAGAAAGCTTTAAAAAAAATTATATTTTTATTTTCAAATATATTTCTATATAACAATAATAATTATAATATATATATATATATATATATATATATATATATATATATATATATATATATATATATATATATATATATATATATATATATATATATATATATATATATATATATATATATATACTAGGTTGGTTGAAAAGTTCGCGGAGCGGCACCTATGTTGCAGTAGTAGAAACAAATTTATAACTGTATTAAACGTATTCATTCTTCGTATGAACGCATAAAAAATTTCAAGTCGATATGTCATTTCAGTCTTTGTTTACAAGCTATTGAAATTAGACGTGTCATAGTATTTTTTAAAATGGAAAATATTGAACATCGTGCTGTAATAAAATTCTTTGTGAAAAAAGGTTTAAAGCCCATGGAAATTCATAATGAAATGGTAAATGTGTTGGGTGATGATGCTCCTTCAAAAACAACAGTATGCAAATGGGCTGCGGAGTTTCAACGTGGGCGTTCAAGCCTTGAAGATGACCCTCGCTCTGGACGTCCAAAAAGTGCTACTACTAAAGAAACGATTAATGCTGTGCATGACATGGTTATGGATGATAGACGATTGACCAAACGTGAAATTGCTGAGGCTGTGGGCATCTCAGATGAACGGGTATTACACATCTTGCACGATGAATTACGTCTGAGAAAGCTGTTGGCAAGATGGGTGCCGCATTCGCTAACTCTGGATCAGAAACGCACTCGAGTAAAACTTTCTCAAGAACATTTGGCCCGTTTTCAAAAGAATAAAACAGATTTTGTGCGTCGATTCGTAACCATGGATGAGACTTGGGTTTACCACTATGATCCGAAGCTGCGACAACAAACTGCAGAGTGGACAGAACCCGGTTGTTCAGCTCCGAAGCAAGTGAAGGCGTCAAAATCGTCAAAGAAGGTTATGGCATCAGTTTTTTGGGATGCGAAAGGAATTTTATTAATAGATTACCTTCAAACCGGTAAAACGATAACAGGTGAATATTATAAAAATCTTTTGGACCAGTTGGATAAAAAAATTCGTGAGAAAAGACCTGGTTTGCTGCATAAAAAAATCATTTATCACCAGGACAACGCACCTGCTCATATCAGCGATGTTGCAAAGGCGAAATTGGTCGAATTAAAGTACGAACGCTTGGAACATCCACCCTATTCACCAGATCTGGCTCCGTCCGACTTCCACCTCTTTCCACATCTCAAAAAATTTCTACGTGGAAAGCGTTTCTCATCACATGAAGAAGTCATTGCAGCCGTAAATGGGTATTTTGAAGGCCTTCCGGAATCGCACTTCAGAGATGGGATACATGAATTGGAGAATCGTTGGAAAAAGTGTATTGCTCTTAAGGGAGAATATACTGAAGAATAAAGTCATTTTTTGAATCATAAAATTGTTTTTTCATTTCCGCTCCGCGAACTTTTCAACCAACCTAGTATATATATATATATATAAAATTTAATAATTGATTTAAAATTTATTTTTTAATAATAATGATATCTTACGTAACGCAACTTTACATAATACCACTTACAAATCACCACCGTTAATTTTTTAAAGTAAAAAATATATAATTATTTTACGCCGCTTAACTGCAGATTTACCCTAAAATGTTATATTAATAATAAAAAAAAAAAAATTTGTATAGTTAAATCTATTTTTGTTCTGTTATTAATACTACACTTTAGTATATTATACTTATCATTCAATTTCAATATATTTTACTATTTTTCTCAGGTCTACTAAAAATGGAAATTGCTTTTATAGCTCAGTATCTTTGATTTTAAATGACAGTAAGCTTCAAAAATGACAGTAAGCTTCAAAAATGACAGTAAGCTTCAAAAATGACAGTAAGCATACTTCAAAAATGACAGTAAGCATACTTCAAAAATGACAGTAAGCATACTTCAAAAATGACAGTAAGCATACTTCAAAAATGACAGTAAGCATACTTCAAAAATGACAGTAAGCATACTTCAAAAATGACAGTAAGCATACTTCAAAAATGACAGTAAGCATACTTCAAAAATGACAGTAAGCTTCAAAAATGACAGTAAGCATACTTCAAAAATGACAGTAAGCATACTTCAAAAATGACAGTAAGCATACTTCAAAAATGACAGTAAGCATACTTCAAAAATGACAGTAAGCATACTTCAAAAATGACAGTAAGCATACTTCAAAAATGACAGTAAGCATACTTCAAAAATGACAGTAAGCATACTTCAAAAATGACAGTAAGCTTCAAAAATGACAGTAAGCATACTTCAAAAATGACAGTAAGCATACTTCAAAAATGACAGTAAGCATACTTCAAAAATGACAGTAAGCATACTTCAAAAATGACAGTAAGCATACTTCAAAAATGACAGTAAGCATACTTCAAAAATGACAGTAAGCATACTTCAAAAAATGACAGTAAGCATACTTCAAAAATGACAGTAAGCATACTTCAAAAATGACAGTAAGCATACTTCAAAAATGACAGTAAGCATACTTCAAAAATGACAGTAAGCATACTTCAAAAATGACAGTAAGCATACTTCAAAAATGACAGTAAGCATACTTCAAAAATGACAGTAAGCATACTTCAAAAAATGACAGTAAGCATACTTCAAAAATGACAGTAAGCATACTTCAAAAATGACAGTAAGCATACTTCAAAAATGACAGTAAGCATACTTCAAAAATGACAGTAAGCATACTTCAAAAATGACAGTAAGCATACTTCAAAAATGACAGTAAGCATACTTCAAAAATGACAGTAAGCATACTTCAAAAATGACAGTAAGCATACTTCAAAAAATGACAGTAAGCATACTTCAAAAATGACAGTAAGCATACTTCAAAAATGACAGTAAGCATACTTCAAAAATGACAGTAAGCATACTTCAAAAATGACAGTAAGCATACTTCAAAAATGACAGTAAGCATACTTCAAAAATGACAGTAAGCTTCAAAAATGACAGTAAGCTTCAAAAATGACAGTAAGCATACTTCAAAAATGACAGTAAGCATACTTCAAAAATGACAGTAAGCATACTTCAAAAATGACAGTAAGCATACTTCAAAAATGACAGTAAGCATACTTCAAAAATGACAGTAAGTATACTTCAAAAATGACAGTAAGCATACTTCAAAAAATGACAGTAAGCATACTTCAAAAATGACAGTAAGCATACTTCAAAAATGACAGTAAGCATACTTCAAAAATGACAGTAAGCATACTTCAAAAATGACAGTAAGCATACTTCAAAAATGACAGTAAGCATACTTCAAAAATGACAGTAAGCATACTTCAAAAATGACAGTAAGCATACTTCAAAAATGACAGTAAGCATACTTCAAAAATGACAGTAAGCATACTTCAAAAATGACAGTAAGCATACTTCAAAAATGACAGTAAGCATACTTCAAAAATGACAGTAAGCATACTTCAAAAAATGACAGTAAGCATACTTCAAAAATGACAGTAAGCATACTTCAAAAATGACAGTAAGCATACTTCAAAAATGACAGTAAGCATACTTCAAAAATGACAGTAAGCATACTTCAAAAATGACAGTAAGCATACTTCAAAAATGACAGTAAGCATACTTCAAAAATGACAGTAAGCATACTTCAAAAATGACAGTAAGCATACTTCAAAAATGACAGTAAGCATACTTCAAAAATGACAGTAAGCATACTTCAAAAATGACAGTAAGCATACTTCAAAAATGACAGTAAGCATACTTCAAAAATGACAGTAAGCATACTTCAAAAATTTTAATATTACTGACGTCAATTGAATTATATGAAAGCATAAATTTTTACACAAAGTATGATTATTTTTTTCAACATAGATTTAAAATTTGCAGCTTTCTAAATTTGTTATTTATTGCTGTTTCATTTAAATGCACTGACAGTTTTTAAACAATTAACGATAATATGATTTCTGAACTTCTTTTAAAAGAAGCATATTTAAATTGCTTTGATAAAACATGTCATCTTTCATTTGCCTATAAACATTATCTGATATTATAAAGCAACCTATTGAATCCATCTATGCTAAAATTGGTTTTAAAAAGTAATCGTAAATCATACTTTTTTAATACCCTTATAAAGCCTTGCATCCAAAAATTAAAGTGTCCAATTAATATTTTGTTGTACAATTTAGATAAAACAAAAGACAAAAATGTTTTAACCCAAATCATTTTGTTGCACTGTTTGAAGATCTTCCCAAAAAACGACCAGTTGTTGTTATGAGTGATTCAAATTTACTCAGTATCAAAAAAATAAAATTTTTAAAGTCTAGTTTTCCACCTACAGATAACAAAATACAAAAACCAATTCAGTCTAAATTATTTTTTCCTACTGTTTCTAAGAACACTTCAGATAAGTCTGATATTTGTTATAAAACAGTTAAAACTAAAGTATTTATCTCAAAAGATGCCAAAAACAGTGATAAAAACACTCTTGAATCTAATGTTAAAAGAAAACAACGCTGTTGACATTGTTTATTAAATACAAATCAGTTAGCTTCTTATTTAAACTATAATGATTCATCATATCATCTGTGTGGTGAAAAATTAAAATCAGGAACAAAAGATAATAAACTATTATCTCTAATAAATAATGTCTAAGTAACAGATAAATGCTTCCAATTCCCTTTAACAGTTAAAAGCAGAAAAAGACATTTTTTGCTAAATGTTTAGTTGACTTTTCTTGGCTTACTTTAAAACTTTACTCTAAAATTGAAGATGATGCATATTGTCTTCCATGTACACTTTTTTGTACAAACTTACCAAACAAATTTGCATGATGTAAATTGTTTAAAGAACCATTCAATACCTGATGTAATGCTATAAAATTTTAAACGATTATGAGAAAACTGTTGACAGATTACATATCAATCCATACATTGTTATAATATGCTTTTATCTTGAACTAAAATTAACACTTTTTCTCCTAGAAATATCTTGAGAAGTTTCTCAAGATATTTCTAGGAAGTAGCGTATAGAAGAAAACAAAAAAAAAAGCTTGAATCAATTGTTAAGACTACAATATCTTTAGATCGAAATGATAAACTACTTCGAGGTCATGAAGACAATAGAAAATATCAAGGAGAAAATAGAGAATCTTCAAAAATTACAGGGATGGGTGATTTTATTAAGCTTTTAAACTTTAGTCAAATACATTAAACAAGTTCATTTATCTATACTGCTTTTTTCAAAAGCATATAGATAAATGAACTTGTTTAATGTATTTGTTTGTTAAAATTTTCAATTACATTACCTCTTATTAATCATCTTTTTAATGAACTAGAAAATAGGTTTGATATTGAGAGCTTAATTGTTTATAATGGTCTTTGTGCTATTCCTGCTAGTTTAACAAAGTAATTTTTTGATATTGTCCATGGAAAGAAAAATTCCTAATTTTTTTGAATTTTTGTAAATCTGATCTTCCTCATTTCTCACCAATTAATGCTGAATTAGGGTTATAGGGGGAAATTTTGAAATGAAAAGACAGAATTACCATCTACTGTTTCATATACATTTAAGAGGGGCTTTCCAAACATTTTAGAAGCATTTCATATACTTGCTACAATACTAATCACATCTTGTAAGTGTGAAAGGTCAATATCTACTCTTAGAAGAATAAAAACTTACACGAGAGTACTATGTCAGAAAATAGATTAAATGGACTTACTTTAATGTCTATTTAATGTTATTGAAATATTTGCATCCAAAATTAGAGTTTTTATTCAAAAAAAAACTTTGAATTTGTGAGTAAAAAAATTAACTACTGTTTTAAAAGTATCTTTAACTGCTGTTTTAAAAGTAAGAAAATATTTCTACTCGTTGTTTTAAACATGTAAACTAAAAATCATTTTTTATTAGCAAATTATTACTATTCATTGTTTTATAGATAAATTGTAAAACTCATACTTCATTGCTATTTCTTTTAATTCCTAATGTTGAAAGTGTTTTCATGTGATTTAGATTGTTACTTTTTTAGTTGTTGCTTTATTTGTTATATTATATTTTGTCTTGTTTAATATTTATTAAAATTAATTCAAAAAAAAAAAAAAAAATAGAAATAGAGGGCTAAACTTAGGCAACACGATAATTTACTAATGGAGTGCAAAGTCCGATGGCTTACCTTCTCGTTGGTGCACTTCGTTAAATGATTTAGCCAAGGCAATATTTTGAATAACTTTATTATTAAATAGATAACTAAAAACAATACAAAATAACCTTTTGCCACAATTGACTCGATTGTTTAGAATAACTTTGCATTTGCAGAATATTGTCAAACAAACACGAAGTAAATAGATTTCATTTACAAGTAAAAAGTGAAATATCTGGTTTACAAGTCGATACCACATATATGACATTTTTTTTCCTATTATGCTTTTTAATATTTTATCTGTATTAGTTTTAAAAATGTATGCGTTTTTGAATTACATAATTGTTTAGAGAGTTTGTTTCTTAAGAGAAATATCAAAATTAAGTGTTTTTTTATTCAAACAGAAAGCTATTTCTACTGGATAAGATTATAATATGATATAATTTTTGTAAGTCTATGTATATAGTGTGAATGATCTCTTATAAATTTTAATTATTGATTCCTTATATAAAAATTCATTGAAGACAAAACATCGCACATCTTGTCTACAACGAATCAATCAAGTTTTTAGCCTCAAGCGTGAAAACTATTATACTTATTGTAATAATTGCGCTCTCAGATTATTAAATCTAGAGTAGTTAAGTAAAGTAGGTTAGTCTCTCTACATATCAAGGTTTAAAAAAATACATAATGATACACAATAATACATAATGAGTCTGTGGGATTATTTCATCGGTCATCGGTCCTTCCCACAGAAAAAAACAAGAGTAAAGTAACTTATCTTAAACTGGGGGGAGGGAATAATGTGATGTCACCCCTTCTTCCTCCACTAGCCAATATCGAATTGTATTTAGCAATTTTAAATAAAGTTAGCAAATTTTGACATTTTAAAGTCGGTAAATGTAAAAAATTTAAATTTAAACCTTTTTTTCTGTCGTTTATGGCACTTCTCTCCTCCGTCCCTACCTCCTTCATTACTCAATAAAATAAAAAATTAGATCTTCGCGCCGTCCGCGAACCTAGATTTGGCCACACAGTTACAAATTCCTGGATCCGCGCCTGAGATATAATGTATAAATATAGTGTATAAATACGCTGTAGATATGATACACAGATGTTAGTTTTTTGTATTTCCTATTTTACTTTTATAAATTTCTGAAATGTCTTTGAATCTTCTATTTCCATTATCATAAATGAAATGATTATTGAATAAACTTTTATTTGTAAATTGTATGTATTTTTTAGTTTTTTAATCGGTTTTAAAGTTTCTAAAGTTTAATTACTTCAAATGTTACTTATTAAAATATGTTCTGTTTTACAGGTTTATTAAAACTATATCACCGCAGGATGTTAGTTTTATTGAAGCTAAAGTGGACCTTAATTAGTATTTTTGTAATTGGTTAATCTACCAATTGATAATTGATGATGCAGATGCAGAGGCGGTTTTACAAATAAAATAAGGAGGGGGTGAGGGTGGGGGTTGAGGATTTAAAAAGTACCGACTGGCGTCGGTACTTTTTAAAGTCTCAACCATCTGCATTTTTCCCTTTATTTAATTCGATTAGTTTTTCTAGATTATTTAAATGACGTGTTAGTTCAATATAGTCATACAATTAAAAACTATTGAAAATTTTTATGTTTTGTTAAATTGTTAATAAATATGTAAATCTATATATATATATATATATATATATATATATATATATATATATATATATATATATATATATATATATATATATATATATATATATATATATATATGTATATACATATTTGAAGTAAGAAATTTAAAAAAAAGTATAGATTATATATGTAAAAGGTGTTAGTGTACATAAAGACTGTTCAATGATCTTAAATAACAGAGCAGTATAAATAAATCTTTTTCTTCTGTAAATTGCGAAGAAAAAGTTAGTTAACTATAGCTGGATAAGCTAATATTGTATGATCTTGTTATTGGTGTAATATTGTATGTCTTATTGTATAAATTACATGCGGTTAGTTAAGTTTAAGGAAAAAGTAGCTGAATAATAAATCCAATTAAGTCTTAGTGTAAGATTATGTGATTGACAAAGCATATCATTATAATATTGATCAGTAAAACGACTCACAGACAGAACTTAATTATGATATTGTTAGAGGGTGTAATCAGATATAATTAAGTAATTCAAATTAATTGACATAAACTACTTTTTAGCTAAACTCGAAAAAAATTTACTAAAAAAATTGACTTGCACTATGCTAACTCGTACAGACACTTTTACCATCTAAAAATTAAATATGTTTCATACACTATCCAATTTATCTAGTTTAATTGTGAAACTTAACCTATATCATATTAATTTTTTTTTTAATTTCATATTAGTGTAGTTAAACATTTAATGAATTAATTAATAAAACCTTCAATGAATGAATTAAATTTCTTTTTAATTGTTTTTATGTTATGTAACTCAATTTTTGGTGAATAAATTTTTACGACTGTTTACAATAAACAGATTTAATTTAAGTTATATAATGCGATTATTTTATTATTTCTGTTTTATGTACTTATATTACATATTTAAAAGTAATGTTAAAATTTTTTAAGAATTTTGAACAAAAGAATTTGAATAAATATTCCTCGTAAAACTTTTTTTTATTCTTAAGACTCTGTAAAATGAAATAAGCTGAAAAATGTTTTAATTCTGGCACAAAGAGGGCGAAATTATTACCAAAATGAAATTTATCATATATTTTTCATGGAATCGGCCATATATTTTGACTGATTTTTATAATTTATTTTAAAAAAGTTTTGAAGTAAACAAAAATGGAAACCGAAAAAATGATATATCTGTATAGGTCATTTGAAACTTAGTATATTAGCCATATATGTGATCCGCCTTTAAAACCGAAATAAAAATATTATCAACCATTTAACACGTTTCCTTCAAAAGTTATATACGTGAGATATATTAAGAAGACCATTTTTCTTGATGTTACTGATTTGAAATGAACTTAATCATAAAGAGTTATCCATTGTTTTTTATATCAATCCTAACATTTTACTTTTGTCTTTTTTTAATACCAATATGTTTTTTTCACAATTTCAATCCATATTCCTTTATTCCCTATTTTATCTAAATTGTGTGACCTATACTATGCAGGTAAACATTTATCTGCATAGTGTAACTATCAAACAATCATTTTTTAGTTTGTACTCATATTTTTTTTCATTTAGAAATTTAAATCTAATGTATTATACAGTTTGTTTGGAATAAGTTATTTTTATTCACAACGTACAAAAAAGCGTAAGATAGATGTTATAGTTTTATAAGTATTAAATAGTGGATGTGTGAATATACCTGACTCAAATGTATCAACCTGTGTTTCTGAAGCAAGTTATATTAATTTGCCGATAAATATGGTATAAATTTCAAATTCCGCTGTTCCAATTAATTATTTGCCATTTCTTGATGCGAATAGTTGGTTGGTGGTGAATATTTCTATTTTAGCCTACAGTATTGGCCTACTATTTTTAAGGTATCCTCTCATTATAAATTTATAGGTATCATTATAGGTATCATTTCAAAATAAATTTGCATAATAATATTGGTGGTGTGCCGATTTAAAAGCTCAACAAACAGTTTGTGGTCTATACCTTGCTCTGTTAAAAAAACCAGATGATATCCATTTCCACTAGCAATCTATTTTAGCAAAAGCAAACCAAATTCTCTAACTGAATATACAGAAGATTTTATTTCAGAAATGATAATGTTGCAGAAGACAGGGTTTAAAAAAGGTTACAAATGTTGTTCTATTAAATTAGATACAATTATTTGTGATGCACCAGCACGGGCCTTTATAAAGTGCATTAAACCTTTGAATGCTTATAATTTTTGTGAAAAGTGTGTGCAAACTGGAGAGTGGCTTAGGAAAATTGTTATGCCTAATTTATTTGCAGCTTTGCAAACCAACAGTGGTTTTCGAAATAATACAGACCCTACTCATCATTGTATCTCGTTCATACCTTTTGTATTGCAACTAATTATGGACTTGGTTAGTGGATTTCCTCTAGATTAAATGCATTTGGATTGTTTAGGAGTTGTACGAAGACTTATAAATCAATGGATAGACGGTTCGTCTGTTTATCGACTATAAAGAAAAACAATTTTGGATTTTATATCCAATAAACTTGTTACAATTAAAACTTATTATCCTCTAGAATTTGCACGCAAACCTAAATCACTTTCAGCGTACAAACATTGAAAGGCTACAGAATTAAGACAATTTTTATTATATTCTGGTGTTATTGTTTTAAAAGGCACTTTGCCTAAAGAATTGTAAGTAAACTTTTTGTGTCTGTAAGTAGCTATTAGAATACTTACTAGTTCATCTTTATGTAACATTAATCTAGATTTTTTCGAAGATTTGTTAAAGTATTTTGTATCTAATTTTTGCATGTTATATAGAAAATGAGTCGTGTGTGAATAACATTCATTCATTAATACACTCGCCAGATGACGTTCAAAGATTGGGAGTGCTGGACAATATATCTTCTTTCTCTTTTAAAGAAAGTTATTTAGGAAGGATTAAAAAATTAATTCGCAGTCCACAGTCTCCTATTACACAAATTGTATGTTGATTGTCTGAGGGCCACAACATTCTGAAACAAATGATGTTGATTTCAAATCTAAATTTAAAAAAGTATCTTGTAAAAGTTTATTCTTTGAAAGAATTAAGAACTAAATATTAACTGTTGCTACATAAAAATGGTTACATATACTGAATATTTGACAATATATCACATATAGCTGGTAAATTGTTTTTTGCATATGTTATTTTCTTTTTTTAATGTGTATTTACACATGACTATTTATCAACTTTTATTTTGAAACATATTTTTAGACAATTTGAACAATGGTCAAAAAGCCAAAACAGCAGAAGACACATCTAGTTTGGAAAATACATTTGAAGAGACAGAAGAAAGTTCAGGAACTTTCAAGAAAAACAAAAAAAAAACGGTATGCATTTAATGACTTCTTTCTTTACCTATAAATTAATCACAACATTTAATTTAAATGAGCACAATAATTTTACTTGCCATCAAAAAGCTCCAGCAACCCTGTTACAAACTCTTATCAAACAGCAAATCAGTTGATCATCAGTTGCAACAGTGAGATTTATTATATATGTGTATACCAAGATTTATTTATATATAGTTTAATATAATGTTCTAATTAAATGATGTAAAAATTCGTAAAGTTGTAAAACTATCGCTCAAAATTATCGCAATGTAATTTTCATCAAAAAAATAATCTTATTAAAAATTATCCAATCCACACAAAGTATAGAGCCGTGGATACAAACTACGCAAAGTATGGAACCGTAGATGTTATAAAAAAATGAAAGTGTTTGTTAAATCTTAATTTTAGTAACGTATTTTGAAAATTATCATGCGTGTTTAAAGCACACATGATAATTTTTAAAACACATTACTTAAAGTAAGATAATCAATTTGAAGCTTTAATACAAATACTTTCAAATTTTTATATATAAAAATTGAAAATGCTGTCGACTTGAAAAAATAGTTGTATAATTAGTTTTTGTTACTAATTTAATTACAGATGAACATTCTAATGATTTGAATTGAATTTTCACCGCCTATTGCTCTAACTCTAGCACAACATCAGTTTCAATGCTGAGCTTTACTATTGCAGGTAGTTCAATAAAGTAACAACATAATTTACACAGTTTTAAATCTTGACAAACTCCTAAAGTTCAAATAGTTTAATAGGAACCATTTCCTGAATGTGCCAAATACAAATGTTTTAAAAATTCAAAAAAAAAAAAAAAGGTTTGGTTTGAGTGCTACATCATTAAAGAATTTTTAAAGAATTTTTTTATTTAGGCTCTGGTTGAAGTGAAGCTGCTAACCTGAAAACTATATTTAATTTAATAACAACTTTGGTTATCAATATTGAGAAGATAAAAAAAACTCAAAAAGTGCATACATCACTATTGCATTCTATTAAACAAAACATACGAGTAAGTAAAAAAGAAATATTTGATTTGCTAGAAGAATAATGATATAATTATCCCTGATTGGGACGATGATATAATTAACAGAAATCAGAAAGGAGAAATAATTAAAATATTTTTATTTCTGATTTCTGACTGATAGGAGTTTTAAACTTATTTTAGCCGCATCACTTACTTGATGTACTCAAAACTAAATTTTTTTTATATTAATTAAACTTGACTTGCGTATTGAAATTTGTTTTTTAACATTTTATAAAAAACTATTTTTAGCTAATAATGTTGCTATGTACAGTTTTTTCAAAAAAAGTGTGCTCAAACGTGACTTAACACTATTAAGAGAGACAATTACTTCTTTTTTATTTTATGACATTTCTTTTAGGCAAAACATTTAATAAACATTGGTGGTGAAGACCTTCGAAATTTTGTCATAAGAGCGATTTCTGTTCTACTTAGTAGCCATCTTGCTCGCCAACTCAATTTGACAGAACACAAGGGAAATAAATCGTTTAAAACACAATTGCTTTGCCAAGCTTTTTTTACTAAGTAATATGAATTTATGCTTAACCCTAGTTATTGTTGTTAGTTATTATTGAATATTTTAATACAGTATAGTTTTATTGCAATCATAGGCGATGTGAAACCCAAACGCACTATTAAAGATATTGATATTAAATTGTCGAAATAGTTTTCCAACGCTTGAGATCGTGGTACTGATGGTCATCGATTTGCAATCACGAAAACTACAAAGACGGCTCTCAGATGAGATTGATGGGCAAAAAAAACAACTTCCGATCTCTTTTAATATCATTTATATTTTGTTAAACCTTTTTTTATAAATAAAGAAAAAAATTCATCAAAATCGGGAGTATTTTATGTAAGAGTTATTTTTTTTTATTAAAGTCTTCAAAATATTGCGCTGATTGGCGTAATCAATAATTTGTAAATTGTACTCGTTTATAAACAGTAAAAAAATAAAGATTTCAATATTTTTCATTGAACGATTGAATTGTGTATAAATACATATATTGAAACACGTATCATATGTAAACCATGTGTGATCAATTAGGGAAAAATAAATTGGAAATTTACAGGATCTTTATGGAAAACCCAGCAAAATACCACCAGAGCCTATATGGAAACCGTAAGAGTAAACAAATGGTAAATTTTTGGGAGCTTTATGGAAGTCCAGCGGCAACCCTTACGGCTCCCATATGGGGCCCGTGGACAATTCACGCTGGGATCCCATTGGGAAACCCTTATGGGTCTCGTACGGGACCCATGCACACTGGTTAGCTGGGCTGCTATTTTAAATTAATTTGGAGAAAAATATCAAATTAAAATATTGAAAATTTCAAACATTCCTTCAGAAATTAGCGCAGAAGTAATTGTTAGTATAAAAGCTCATATGGTAATCACCTATTCATTATGAAAATATTTGCAAGGTAAAACATTTTATTTTATTTTTATTTAAAATAAAACTTATCAATTTTAGTTCAAAAAAAGTTTTTGAACTAAAATTGATAAGTTTTATTTTAGATAGCTCAAAACAAAAGATATTAAATGTGCAAGAAAGGTTGATAAATCTTGAACTGGAGAAGATTGGTTTATAATGCACCATATAAATTTAAACTGGAGAAGATTGGTTTGTCACCATTAAAATTTCCTTTAAAGGATTTTATTGATTCAGTTGAAAAAAAAAACGTTTCTAAGGGATTCAGTACTGTAAAAATTATTTTTAACATAGAAAAAATATTTATATTTTTTCTATGTTAACTTATCATATATCGCACTATGCATCGCTCTTATACAAAATAAGGAAATAGGCTTATAAATAAGGAAGCATTCAATATATTGAACTGATTTTTTCACAAGATATCGAACTGTTGTTTATATTTCTATATATAAAAGAAAAATACCCGGGATTTATAAAAAAACAATTTACTGTATTTTTTTCGGTTCATTTGCACTAATTTTTGACTAATCCGGAAGATTACAATTGTCCGGATATATTTATTTAAAAAACAGTAGGCTCCAAAATCTTATAGAATCTAACAAACTTTATTTAGAAAATTTTTATCAATATCATTAAATACAAACTTATTAAAATTATAAAAAAACCTGCTATCTGATTCTTTGTTCTTTGGTTTCTTACAAAGTTTCTCAACGTTCTAATAGATGTTTTTAATAACTTGTGGCAATGAAAACAGCGGTGTTATAAAAAATAACGCAGAACAGCTTATCAGTATAACATATATCAGTATAATTTTAGTTTATGATATGCATCTTTATAGATTAGTCAACTACTAGTTAAAATTATTAAATTACTTTTTTTTAATATTTTTTAAAATCAAAAAATAACAAAACTTTGAGTTGTTATTATAAACTACATTGAGATTTCTTTACCAAAAAAAATTAACAAAAATATTCTGAGAAAAATAGTCTAATCTACAAACAATAGCAAAACATAAAAATAAAAAACACTTTATGGAGGTACATATCAAAAGACATGAATAAATAAATAACACGAACAAATAGTATTCCTAGTGTTTTCTACCAAGAAAGTTAGACGTGCATGACTAACTCATGCAGTTTTGCTTTCTTTGTTTCTTTAATAGCACCCTTAGACAAAGAACCTATTCGATCATAGTTAGAATACAGATTGTGACATAAGTATGTTTTTTTTTTAAATATATTAGTAGTGATTGCAAATAGATATTGAGATTTCTGATAAAAAATCTATACACAATAATCTTATAGTCGTGCTGTTCATACCAATGAGTGAGTCTCGAAACAAAACATGTGAGGTTAGTATTGCGATGTAAAATACAAAAACTCTTGATCGATGACAGTGCTCAATATTATCAAATAATAGAGCAATTTATACTTTATGTAATTAAATGAATAAAAACCACTAAATAGCGGGACTTAGAGTTTTATGCCCGAAGGCAATCATCAGCCGTGAATACAAACAAAAAACGTCAAAAAACCGCTTTTTAAAAAACTTAAAATTAAAATTAAATACCGTAGAACGGTATTTAATTTTAATTTGAAGATATAAATTAAGACGTGATAAACAAATCTGAGTAAAAACAAAACAAAAAGCCATTATAGTTTACTAGTCTTTTGTGTCAAATAAAGAGAGCAAGAATTTTTTTAAATGTTGACACAGAGATACAATATCATTCTTTTTGTTTAGTAAATTTGTTCCACAATGTGATAAAATTTCATATTTTTCATAGAGACAGAGGTGCCATATTTTTGTTGTAAGATTATAGGGACTGTAACGTTTAATTATTCTCCATATTATGATAGGTTTTATGTTTTGATCTTTCAAGCTCCATACTTCCTTTTAAAGTTCAGTGTCGTTTCTGTATTTAAGTGAAGCAAAGGATTTTAGATGATTAGCGTATCTTAACTTAAATGATGTGTGACTAATACCAAAATAAACTTTTTTGTTACCTTCATTATTAATTGTAGCTGGGTAAACATTTTGTTCGATGTCACAATGGGGGCATTTGATGGTGCTGAAGTGTGCTAGTTAGTATGAGTTTTTATACTATTTCAAAATTCACAGCATTATAATAAGGAAGATTTCGGATTATATCTTGATGACGGCCTTGCCGTATTTAAAAACAAAAACGGTCAGCAAAGGGACAAAATTGAAAAAACATATAACAAGTATCTTTAAAAGTAACGATGTACTCATCACCATCCAAGCTAATAATAAAATTTTAAACTATCTTGATGTTACGTTGAATCTAGATAACAACTCATTTCAACCTTACGGCAAATCTTACAACCAACTAAGGTATATCCATACTTACTCTAACCACCTTCCGAGCATAATTAAAGCAATCCCTCGCAATATTGAACAAAGATTATCTTCCATGTCATTAAACAAAACTAGTTTCATGAATGCTACTAAACAATACAAAGAAGCTCTAAAAAAATTAGAAAATAACTCAAGCTTATCTACCAACCACAACAAATCCAAGCACAAAAAAAACATCGCAAACGAAATTTATTTTGGTACAATCCTCCGTACAGCAGAGCTGGAGACTCGAGTCAACCGACTAGAACTCGAGTCCGACTTAGAACTCAAGTCCGACTCAAGACTCGACTTGGGTTTTACCCTAAGATTTGCGACGTGACTCGAGACTTGCTAATTTCGGCTTAGCGATTTTAAAATTATTATTTTCCGTCTCTTCAAAAATGGAGCAATTTATCTTCTATTTTAATTCAACTGTTTTTTAACTATTTTTTATTTTCGAATGCTTTTATTTTAACTTACGTTTAACTGGTTTGTAGTCTAAGCGAGATCCGAAGAAAAATTTAATTAGTAGTTCCCTCTATCGTTGGGCTATATAGTCACTTAGAACAATTTAATACAACTTATCTGTCCGGTATGAAACAGGTATTGCGAAACAGTCTTCAAAAAAGATTTTCTGGTATATTTGCAAATGTTGACCTTATCCCATCAATAGATAAGAAACTTCCATTTAATGACTTGATATATATTATTGCCACAGTTTTGGATCCAAATTTTTCTTTCTTTTAGACTGAGAAACTATGTCATGTCAATTCAGGTCAAACAGACAACTTAAAGACAAATATTATTTCAAAAATTCGTCAATTCTGCAACAAGCAGTTTAGCCATACCAATGTATCCATGGACGGAAAAGTCATACCAGAAAACCTACCCTCTAAGAAGCCAAGAACAAATTCATTTTTGTACTCTTATTGTAGATCTGCACTTGTCATTCAGACTGGCACTAAATCACAACCACCTGTTAAAAGTTTTAATACTCAGTTTCATTGCCATAAGGAACTGGTAAATGAAGTGTTTGCATCTAATTTCAATACCCTAGACATAGATTGTCTCCAATTTTGGAAAATGCATGGGCAAAAATTACCAATTCTCCAAAGTGCTGCCATGTATACTTTTGTGGTACCTGCAAGCAGTGCTCTTGTTGAAAGGGTATTCAGTCAGGGTGGCCTGATTATGAACCCTAAGCGTGCAAGTTTAAATTCTGACACTGTCAGTTAGTGTTTTTAAAATGTAACACGGATATATTACTATAATTTTTTATGAAAATCAGCATTTGTAATCTTTTTTTCAAAAGAAGGATAGAATAAAAACATTAGTAAATTGGCTAAATGAAGTGTTATGTCACTGTATTGAGTATTATGACTCCTTACCCATTTTATTACAGATGGTTTATTTTACTTCTAAAGCTACTTTAGTAAATAAAGTAAAATTATAACTATTATCATGCTGTATTTTATATTTGTAAGGTGACTGTTTGAATGTAGCTACCAGAGCCATCGCAAGGTTCCCTCATGCCCCTCTTGTAAGAGGAATTTCGTGGTTTTTATGACAGGCTTTGGAAGGGGCCTCCGAACTTCTAGCCGCGTCACTGATAGCCACCACATGCACGGGAATCTTTTATTGTAATATGACTTGACTTGAGACTTGACTTGACATGTCACTATATGACTTGAGACTTGACCTCAGTGACTCGAGACTTGACTTGAGACTTGCTCCAAAGCGACTTAAAAAAAGCTCTGCCGTACAGTGTAAATGTCCAAACAAAAATAGGTAACCGTTTTCTGGCTCTTATAGATTTTCATTTTCCACCAGGCCACAAGCTTCACAAAATATTTAATCGAAATTCTATGAAGATTAGTTACAGCTGCATGTCTAACCTAAAATCAATAATCAACTTACACAATCATAAAATATTGCGCAACAACAAGCAAATAGAAACCAAGCAATGTAACTATGTAAATAAATCAATTTGTCCATTAAGGTGGTAGGCCTATGAAAAATAGAGATTTTTGATCAAAAATTGAAAAAAAAGGAAATATATTGTATTTATGTAAAAATTTATCCTCTATCTGCTGATATATGACTTGTTTAGGTTTGATTAAATTAAAAGTGTTTTAAATAACATATTTTGTTAGCTAGTTTTTTTGTTTACCTTAGCAACGTCATAGCAACGAAAAATTAAGACCTTATTTTACCCAAATTAGATGGCCAAAATGACAAATTTTGTGAAGCTTCTTTTTCCAATATAATATAGATCTGCGGTGTTTTTGGTCATGCTTTAAAGTTACATTTTCTTATATTAATTGCCATATTAAACTGTTTATATTAGCTGTGGTATAAAATCATTATTTATGAATTTTTCAACTCTTAATTTAAATCAATCAATTTGTACTTGTGTATAATCGTAATAAATGTCTTCTGGCAAAAGCAGCAAGCAAAATTTTTCACGAAAAAGAAAGAAGAAGCCTCCTGTAAATAAATACTCAAAAAAATGTCTTTCAAATATTTCATCAGAAAAAGTTACATCTAGCATAAGTAAAAAGAGGCTAATTATGAATCAAACTAATCTCAATACAATCAGTGAAGTAATAAAACGAGAAGATGATTACTTTTTATTCGTAAATTTCTCTGTACTCAAAAGTGTATTTCAACCTTTGTTAGTATGTCCTGAATGTGGCCATAAAAAAATAACTCTCAGTGATAACAGAAAGAAGAGAAAGGGATTTTCCCATAATTTAGATTTTTTATGTGAGTCATGCGAATGGTATAAATCTGTTTATACATCAAAAGAATGTAATACACAAAACCATGGTCAAGGTCCTAAAATCTTTGAAGCAAATGCAAGGGCAGTAATTGGTTTTCGTGAAATCGGTAAAGGTTTTACTGCAATGGAAACATTTTCTCAATGCATGAACATGTGTTCTTTATCTAAAACACCATTCTCTAACCTTAATGACAATGAAATTTATACAGCATATGAGAAAGCTGCTTTTAATAGTATGAAAAAAGCAGCTGAAGAAACTCAAGAAAAAACATTAAGTATTCCAACAAAACAAAGAGTAACAATTGATGGCTCTTGGCAAAAGCGGGGCTTTACATCACTAAATGGTGTTGTAACTGCTGTCATCAACAACAAAATTATAGATACTAAAGCTTTTTCTAAGCATTGTAAAGGTTGTTCAATGTGGAAAAAACATAGAGGATCACCAGCCTACAACAGATGGAAAGCAGATCACATATGTCACATTAACCATACAAAGTCATCTGGTGCAATGGAGGCGGCTGGCGCATTGGAAATCTTTTCTCGATCAGTTAAAAAGTACAATTTGATTTATCATGAATACATAGGGGATGGTGATACTTCATCTTTTAAAGAAGTTAAAGAATCTAATCCATATAAAAATTATAATATTCAACCAATAAAATTGGAGTGCATTGGGCATGTGCAGAAGCGACTTGGTACACGCTTGCGAAATATCGTACAGAAGTATAAAAGAACAGAGAAACCCCTACATGGAAAAGGAAATTTGACTAATAGTGCAATTAACTCAATGCAGAATTATTATGGTATTGCAATTAGAAACAACACTGACAACATTTATGCAATGAAAAAAGCAGTAGGAGCAGTTTTGTGGCACAGCACAAATTTCAGTGATAATAACATTCGTCATTCTATGTGTCCTAGGGATGAATATTCCTGGTGCAAGTGGCAACTAGACAAACTTAAAGGTACAAATACACACACTAACAAAATTAACTTACCTATCTTTATTCATAATATAATAAAACCTATTTTTAAAGATTTATCTGATGACGATTTGCTAAGAAAATGTTTACATGGCCAAACGCAAAATTCAAATGAAGCATTTCATTCAATTTTATGGACTCGTTGTCCTAAAAACATTTTTGTAAATAGAATAGAACATTTGAACTTTGTATAAACTCTGCAATAGTTCATTATAATGATGGTGGAGATGGGGTAAAATCTGTTTTAAGTTACTTTGGATTGTTAGGATCAGTGACTATTCCAAAACTGGTTTTAAAGGACCAAAAACGAATTATAAACAACCGTCGTAAATCAACTTCAATTTGCAAAAAGCAAAGAAAAAAACTTAGATCTCTTTAAAAGGGACACTTAGATACTGAAAAAACAGATTCATATAGCTCTGGTAGCTTTTAAGAAGTGTTTATAGACATAAATTTTGATTTTTAGTTTTTGATTTGATTTTTCTCATTTAGAGATTTTTAGTTTTTTTTAAAATTTCAAAACATGATATTTCCAGTTTAAATTAAGCAGTTAAGCTGAAATTTTCAGGATATGTTCTTCATACATGTAGAATTCATTTGTCATAAGATTTTTAAATTTTCTTTTTTTGGGGCGCTACAATGTGGTTTTATCTGTCAAAGTTTTTTCATAAAAATATATATTCAAGTTTAAAAGTCAATATAATCTGAACCAGGAAGGCAGATTAAAAAATCCTATGACAAATGAATTTTATACATATATAGAACTACCATACCAAATTTGGAGTTTTGATCTATTGTCACTTTTGAGAAATAGTGTTTTGAAGTTTTTGTTTTTTTCACACTTTTGAATAAATTTTTGAGGCAAGCGAGGCACTTTTTTATATATTTTTTTGATTTTATGTTTAGTCTCATAATTATTGGTTATAAATGCTTAGTTTTATTGTAAATTTTATTTTAATGCTTAAAAAAAGTTTTTCATAGGCCTACCACCTTAAACAAACAGTGTTTGTCCAGCAATATTGTCTACCAAGCTACAATTAATAATGAAAGTAACAAAAAAGTATATTTTGGTATTAGTCACACATCATTTAAGTAAAGATACGCTAATCATCAAAATCCTTTGCTTCACTTAAATACAGAAACGACACTGAACTTTAAAAAGAAGTATGGAGCTTGAAATATCAAAACATAAAACCTTGAAATATCATAACGTGGAGAATAATTAAACGTAACAGTCCCTATAATCTTTTAACAAAAATATGGCACTTCTGTCTCTATAAAAAATATGTAATTTTATTACATAGTAGAACAAATTTACTAAACAAAAAGAATGAAATTGTATCTCAGTGTCGACATTTAAAGAAATTCTTGCTCTCTTTATTTGACACAAAAGACTAGTAAACTATAATGGCTTTTTGTTTTGTTTTTACTCAGATTTGTTTATCACGTCTGAATCCGTTCTACGGTATTTAATTTTAATTTTAAATTTTTTAAAAAATGGTTTTTTGACGTTTTTTGTTTGTATTCACGGCTGATGATTGCCTTCGGGCATAAAACTCTAAGTCCCGCTATTAAGTTGTTTTTATTCATTTAATTACATAACGTATAAATTGCTCTATTATTTGATAATATTGAGCACTGTCATACGATCAAGAGTTTTTGTATTTTACACTGCAATACATACACATGCATATATATATATATATATATATATATATATATATATATATATATATATATATATATATATATATATATATATATATATATATATATATATATATACATATATATATATATATATATATATATATATATATATATATATATATATATATATATATATATATATATATATATATAAACGCATATTTTAAATACGTTTTTTATTTTACTATTATTAACCCTTAATGTTTAATTAAAAAAAAGCTGTTTAAAAGCATATCAAAAATGAAGAAGAAATGGAAAATGGCTAAAAGAACCAATACATTTTTTTTAATATCATGATTGGTTACAAAGTACGCTTGATATATCAATTAACACCTCAATTCTTGCCGAAGATAGATACGCGGTGGGTCATCCAACTATAGAATATGCTGGGTTGACTTATTGTATTAAGCGCCGTAAAACAGCACATCTAAGAAGTGACAATGATGCAGAAACATTGATTTATGCTAGTCCAATGGCACTTTGAGGGGAAAAAAAAAATTATGGTGCTTATGTGATTGAGGATATCATGTCGTCTACAACAACACGTGGTAATAAATACCGCAAAGCTTTTATAAATATTGGCACCTCTAAAGCTATAATTTTGCAATTAATGACAGAAAAAGCCATGTTCGTAGCAGCATCGTTAACATGAAAACAAAACGGAATCATCGCAGAAAGCTTTAAAAAAATCTATTCCTGTTTATCTCTCGTTAAAAAAATAAAGCAGTAATGCTATTCAGACAGTTATGCTTACCATTTGCACAGAAACCTGTGCGGAAATTAAATTACAATATATATTTAACACTAACCGTAACCCTGAAGGTTTTAGAACCACACAGCTCAGCGTCTTATCTTCTTAAGGAAGTGTTAGAAGCTTTAAAAATAAAAGATTTAACAACTTTGGAATTTATTTATACATGGGGATGTGATGGTTTACAAACAATATAAACTTAAAAAAAATTTGTAAACATGAACGATTCCGATGCAAACATTTTCTAATCATCGTTAGAACCCCTGCAGCTGATTTGCCTGAGTAGTAATAAGATAATTTTGAATTATTTATTACCCTCGTCTACACCCAGTAAACACAAGACGTCTTTAAGATCGTCTTACTTAGGTCTTTAAATGGTCTTGTCATAGAAAGACGTCTTCAAGACGTTTAATATCCAGTTTTTAAAATCCTTTTTTAGGCGTCTATCTAAATTTTCTTTTATACGTCTTAAAGACATCTTTAAAAAGACAAGAAAATATTTGCTTGGTTTCGTATGACGTCTTTAGTGCGTCAATCTTTTACTTTCGGTATAATATTTTAAATAGCACTCTTTAAAACGTCTTAAAAACGTCTTCAGTAAGACTGCAGTGGCGTGATAATATTTCGTGTCTCATATAAACTTAAAAAGCTTTTTTATAAAGTTTAAAAGTTTTCTTTGACTTACGTTTGATTTCTAAACTTCGACTTATGGAAACTAAAAATCGAATGAAGCGTCGTCGCCTGAATAAAAGTATGTTAGATTTTATAATGACGCAAGATAAAGTTATTGATATTAGCACTAATATGAATCGTGAACGTAATGCTTCTTATGAGCATGAAACACCTTGTGAAGCCCCTGCTAATATTCAAGAAGAAAGTGGAGTAACAAATTTATCTTTGAGTTATAATTATGAAAATTTTAAATGTTTTAATGCACCAACACTATTGAAAACAGAAACATTATCACAAGGTTTGGCAAAGTGGTTGTCAAAAAGTAACATTTCTCAAAGTAATTTAAAGGAACTTTTGAATATTCTCAGAAGGCATGGTCATTCAGAGTTGCCAAAAGATGGAAGATCCCTTTTAAAATCCTCTAAAGTTTTTACAGGTGATAGGAAGTGTGGCGGAACTTATGCATATTTTGCCATTGCTGATGGCTTAAATTATTTTTTGAATACCAAAAAAGATTCTCAAAATACTGAATTGTCTGTTGCTGTTAATGTTAATGGACTACCTTTTTTTAAATCTTCTAATCTTCAACTATGGCCAATACTTGGTTTAATAGAGAACTATATTTTTATAATTGTACTTTTCTGTGGAAATGGTAAACCAACCTGCTTAGATAATTTTCTCTATGATTTTATCAAAGAATTTTTATTTTTATCTAATGAAGGTTTATAATACGATAATAAAAAAATTAATGTTAAACATAAAGCATTCATATGTGATGCACCTTCTCGTTGTTTTCTTAAATGTATAAAAGGTCATACAGGATATTACTCTTGTGAAAGGTGCCAAATTCAAGGATTATATGAGGATCATAGAGTGGTTTTTATTGATCACAACCTATCAACTCCAAGCTCAACTGAGGAGTTTAATACCTTTTTGTACACTATACTTCAGAAATCTCTTTCTCCTTTAGCTCAACTTCATATATCTTATGTTTCTGATTTTATTTTAGACTATATGCACATGGTTTGTCTAGGAGTAATAAGAGGCATACTTACCTTTTTAAAGTCAGGTCCTAAACATTGTAGACTTTCAAATACCCAAATAAAAAAAATATCTGCTAATCTATTAAGCTTACGTGGTATGATGTCATCTGAATTTGCTCGACAACCACGGTCTCTTTTTGAGTTAGATCGTTGGAAAGCAAAAGAATTCAGGCAATTTATTTTATACACTGGTCCCTTAGTTTTAAAGGGTGTTGTTAGCAAAGAAATTTATAACCACTTTCTGACATTGCATGCTGCGACGGTGATTCTCTTAAACAAAGAAAATCAAGTTAAAAATCAATATCTTGAATTTGCTAAGAACTAATAAATTATTTTGTTACTAATTCGAAACATTTATATAAAAAATCATTCTGTGTTTATAATGTTCACTGTTTACTTCATATTTGTGATGATGATGTCAGATTTGATTGTTCACTTAATACAATATCTTGTTTTCCTTTTGAAAATTATATGCAGACATTGAAGAAAGCAGTGAAAAATTCAAAGAGTCTGGTTGTTCAAATTACAAAACAGTATCAAAATTTACAATATTTATTTAATACAAAATCTCAAAAACTAAATATTTGAGTGAAGCTGAAAAATTCATGCTTTTATCTAGAAGAAAATCAATTTTGTTTTATTGATAAGAAATTAACAACTGGATTTTTTAAATGTAGAGTATTTAAACTTGATTTACAAAGTGATTTATATACACAACCGATTCTGTCTAACCTTTAAAATTTTCTTGATACCAAAGATTAATGAAATAAAAGTAAAAGTGGTTGTGTTAGAAGTTGAAAGTCTCTGCCGAAAGGTTGTTGCTCTACCCTGAAAAGAAGGTCTTGCGTGCTTTCCTTTGTTGCATGAAATAGAACATTAATGAATCATAATTATTTGATTGAAACCTTTTTAAATACAATTTTTTGTTTGTTTATACTTTACATTTATTATTTAATAATTTGTATCTTACCTCAAATGGTTATAAGTGAATCTTATCATGTTAATTTTATATATATATATATATATATATATATATATATATATATATATATATATATATATATATATATATATATATAATATATATTATATACATTATAAATAATTATTATATATGTAATATATATTGTATAATAATTATATATATATAATAAATAATATATTATATACATAATATATTATATATATAATATATTATATACATAATATATTACATATATAATATATTATATATATAATGTATTATAATATATTATATATATATATATATATATTTTTTTCTTTCTATAAACTCTTATTTTTAACTCTTATTTTCTGATTTTTCCTCTTTTTTTTTTCGATTTCGATTTTATTCCTTTTTTCAAAGTTTCGATATAATTCTAGAAATTCTCGTTTCGAAATTGTTCCTTTTTTCACAATTTCGATGTGATTCCGTTTTTTGAATTATAGATACTATTCCTTTTTTCACAATTTCGATATTATTCCAATAAGTCCCTTTTCAATATTTTTCTCTTTTAAGCTGTTTCGAGATTATTTTGCTTTTCGGATTTTTGATACTATACCTTTTTTAACAATATCGATATATTCTCTTTTTCTATATTATTCCGAAAAGTCCCTTTTTGATATTATTCTTTTTTTTACAATTTCGAGTTTAATCTATTTTTCTGATTTTCGATAAAATTCCTTTTTTTACAATTTCGATGTTATTCTCTATATTTTTTTACAATTTCGATGTTATTCTCTAAGGGCAGCATCGCCTGGAAGGCAATGCTTGCAACCTTTTCCTAAAAAAAATCGAGAGCTTGGAAGTATTTTTCCAACAGAAAGGCCTGTGTATTCAATCAGCAAAGTATATAAAAGTTTTACAAGACTTCAACAAAATAGTTCAAGGATGTTTTGGCAAATCTGTTAGTCCTACATATATTGACGACATTAAGGAACTCTCCTCAAGCTACAGGGCCCTGGGAGCCACAGTACCTTTAAAAGTACACATAAAAGAACAACATATTGAGGAGTTCATTAAAATGAAGGGAGGACAGTTTGGTAAAATTTCTACATTGTTTATTTAGTAAATTTAATAATATTGAATATAAATACAATACAATATATTTAATTTTTGGTATGTCAACCCTATTTCCTCATACAAGATATATATGATGTTTAGGATTAGGTTACTGGACAGAGCAGGCCTTGGAGTCTATTCATCAAGACTTCAAGCAGTTTTGGGAAAGTCAAAAAGTTGGGCAGCATAGCCCAAATTATCTTACAGCACTAAAAAAATCAACTGTTGCTTCTAACTTTAAACATTTTTGATGTAATGAATATATTTTTTTGCAACTCCTTTAATTTTTTAATTTATTGACACATTTCTAAAATCTAACATACCTCCTAACTAAACCAAATGTACCAAACTGACTCTAAAAATATGTTTTAGATATAAAATAGGTTACACATTTTTTCGGAAATGAAAAAAAATGGTTCATTTTTTTTCATTTCCGAAAAAATTTGACAGTGAATACGACCTCGGATAGTATTGTTGAAGAAACACAAACCTTCATGATTTAAAAAGACGGTCATTTTGACACAAAAAACGTCAAAATCAGACTTCATGTGATTTTTTTTATCACGCAACCTCTCAAAAATCTAAAATACCTAATTTTCAAAAAGCCGTTAACGGATGATTTTGTTTAATACGTTTTTGGAATCGGAAAATGGTCCCTGTTCATTATCAAAAAAAAAACTGTTTAGGATGTCTACCATGGTCTTGAAGTATGCTCCACTTCAGTGTGTTTCCATAAAATAATTATGCACGGGGCTACAGTCACAGAGCATCCAATTCTAACTACAGGTGCTTTGTCGAAAGATGCAAAAGAGACAAAAAATAAAGATTTCCAACAATATAGGGAACATTACAGCAGAAAATTTAGCAGAGATGCCTGTAATACGGATATCATCAACAGACTTTTGCTGACACCAGATCTACTATGAATAGTATAAGACTCAAAGCTTGTATATATATATATATATATATATATATATATATATATATATATATATATATATATATATATATATATATATATATATATATATATATATATATATATATATATATATATATATATATATATATATATATATATATATATATATATATATTTATATATATACAAGATAGAAAACTTAGTTTAGTAAGCCACGAAAGATGATATTGCAGATTCAATTGTTAATACTGATTATTTTCATGATCAGATTAAAACATGAGCTTTTAAATATAACATTTCATATGATGCATGTCCCGATTTATTTTCATTATTGAGCAACTTTGTTGCAAACTGAAAGAAACATTTGTATATAAAATATTGCAGGTGGAGAATATTTCTATTTTGAATTGAAATATTGGATTTCAATTTTAATGGAAAGGTATTTTGTTAATCCTGAAATTAATAATTTGTATCTCTATATTAACATTGATGGAGTGCCAATATTTAATAGCTCAAATGCCAGTTTAAGACTTATTCTTTTTTCTGTCAAGATGCTGAATGGTATCATTTTTCCATTGCACTATATTTTGTTAAAACCAAGCTTAACTTATTGCACGATTATTTAAAAGACTTGGTAGCTGAATTAAAAACATCAGAGATGACAGGTTTTGTTTGTGTTTGAGCTGGGAAAAACTATTTTAAAAAATTTCATGCTTTCATTTGTGATGCACCTGCGAGAGCATTTGTAAAGTGCAATAAACCACACAATGCATATTATTCTTACGAACGTTGCTTTCAAACAGGTGAATGGTAGGTCAAATTGTTTTTTTCAATTTAGCCGCTCCTTTAAAATAAGACATCAGTTTAAAAAAAAACCCAGATAATAAACATCATGATGTTACGCATAAATCGCCTATTGAGGAAATAAATATTGGTTTAGTTAGTTTTTAGTTTTTTTAGTTGATCAACAAATGATACTATTTCTGTGCTATTCTAAAAACGTGCTTTTTCACGAGCTTATATTCCTAGAGAGTTTTCACGAAGGCCTTGATCTCTTTTAAAGTTCAAGCAATGGAAAGCTACAGAATTGAGACAAATTTTGCTTACAATGCTCCTGTTGTTTTAAAATGTATTGTTCTGATTCTGTATATTTAACTTTTAGTGTCTCTCTGTAGCTATTCGCATTCTTATGATTCAATCATTGTGTAGCAACACTACTTTTTATGTAGAAAACTTATTAAAGCATTTTGTATATAACTTTTGCTTATTATTTGGAAAAGATCAGTGTGTTTACAATATTTATTCATTGAAACACTTATTAGATGTCGTTGGGCGATTTGGTGTATTACATGTGTCTTGTTTTTCTTTTGAAAGCAATAGGAAGACTGAAAAAGTTAATTATTCAACCTAAATTATTTTGCTCACAAATTGTGCGACAGATTTTGAAAGGTCATTTGCAACAATATAAAATGTGCAATAGTATGCCATCTAAATCTGGTTTCTCTTGCTACTGCTGACAATTGCTTTGGTGTTGATGATAAAACTATTTTATTCAAAAACATATTAACTGAGGTTCTTTGCACAGAGGCTTATGATCGTTTCTTTAATTTTTATTTAGAATTATTTTTCTCGAGTTTATTTTTACAAGTGTTTAAATTAACAAAGTTAACAATGTCATAGGTTAGGATGTTCAATTTATTAACAATCCTATTAGTCGTATTAGTATAGTAACCCGTTCTTGTTTCCGAAATACCAACATTTTGTTTGTGCAACCGTTTGTGCAAAGTGTTTAAATTAACAAAGTTAACAATGTCATAGGTTAGGATGTTCAATTTATTAACAATCCTATTAGTCGTAATAGTAAAGTAACCCGTTCTTGTTTCCGAAATACCAACATTTTGTTTGTGCAACCGTTGATCATGACCTCCTATTTTTGGATACAAGTTGAGGGTAGCTCTAATTTACTTTATGAATGTCATTTTTATTTTTATAATTTTCTATTATATCGCTCCGTTCTCTTCGTTTTTCTAATGACGTCAATCCAAATTCTTTTAATCGCTCCTCATATTTCATACCTTTTAAACATCTTGTTCTTGTTGCTCTTTGTTGTACTTGTTCAATTTTTTTGATGTCTTTTTTATAATAAGTTTTTACTAAGGTTCAATAAATCCTTTTGCATTACTTAGTTATTGTTTATATTTGCAATCACCGAAATAACTTTTGTATCGTCGGAATACAACTTTTCTTTTCTTGTGATATATCATAAATAAAGAAAACAAATAATAGCGGACCTATTTCTGAGCCCTGTGGCACTCCACTGGTTACCTCCTTTCATTCTGACTTATAAGTACCAAGGACAACTTTTTGAATTCTATCAGTCAGATATGCTTTAAACCAGTTTACTAAAACTTCATTTTCACAATATGCTTTTAATTTTATTAATAATTTTTTGCAAATCAATTGCTTTAGAGAAGTCCAAAAAAGCTATTAAAAAATCACGTTCCATTCAACAAGATGTTCCATCAAAACGTCTCTAATCATACTCTCAATTACCTTGCAAAAGACAGGCGTTAATAAAACAGGACGGTAGTTTATTACTTTCAATTTATCTCCTTTTTTAAATATAGAAACAATATTTGTACACTGATATAATCTCGGAATTATGCCACTTGAGTAGGATTGATTTAAAATAATTGACAATGTAGTGAGATATTTACTATTAGAATATTCCTTTAAAACTCTCGGGTGCACTTTTTACTCTCTAGTAGATTTATTAACATTCAGTTTACTTAACTTTTTAACAATAGTGTCAATATTTTTATCCGGATTTGCAATTGGTTTAGGTAATGCTTTATTTGGTTAATGCATTCATTAGTTTAGGTAATGCTTTATTTATTTTACATTGTCGTTTACCTATTGAAAAACTGAATAAAAAAATATTCAGTACTTTAGTAATATCTGATTCAATTATCTAAATTGTTCCACCTTCGATTTCCAGAAATAATTGTATTATATATAAACTAATAACGTGTTGCGTCAGAATGAATGTTGTGGGCGCGTCGTATATATTATATTGTACATAACGTTGTGTATATATATATTGAGTAAAGATATTCAGAAAGACAATAAGAAAAATAGAGAAAAACAGAGCACATATTTTTTGATTGGTTTTAGTTTTACTGTTTAAATATTGATATATATATTTAGGATTTTCGTTGGCTTTATGAACAATTTCATACTCATACTCTCTGATTGTTTATCTTACATTTTTTTATGACTATATTGATATTTTTGTATTCAATTCTTGCACTTGATCCACAGTTTTATTTTTAACTTTATCAATGCTGCTAATTTTTTATCAAACCAAGGTGCTCTTTTGATTTTACTCATATTTGATTACGGTATTTATAGAGTGCTACCCATATAATACTGTAACCATTTATTGTTACACTCGTCTTCGTTATGATTTTCAAAGAGCTTATTTAAGTTGATTTTATTAAAGTAGTTATTCATATTAATGTAGTTCCTTTATGAAACATATGTTTTTTGGCGTATGATTTCCTTATAATTTTATTTGATAAAGTAAATTTATTGCAAAAAGTAAGAATATGATTTCAATTAAGTCCGTGTTGAAGTGGTGAGTTGTGTACTTAATTGTGTGCTTAATTGAAAATTCTTGAATTTCTTTGTGTTTTTACCAGATCCAAAGTATTTCTTTTTTATTATTTTCAAGATAAAATGCTGGTTTTATTACGTTTTGGAACATATAGAATTTATCTAAGCAATCGATAAATAACTGTGCTATTTCGCTTTTTCCAGGTACTTTGCCTACAGAATCGCTCGAATCAATTTAAGGGATATTAAAACTCCCACATAAGAGAATACCACTTGTATTTTTATTCAATATTATCTTGTCAGCTGCTTCAACTAACTTCATTACATTTATACTGTTAAATAAGTCACTAACTCCATTACGATAAATACATCAACATACAAGTCTTTCTCTACCAATGTTTAAAAAACACTAAATCTGTTCAATTAGGTTACTTTGAAGTTAAGTATTTCAAATTTTGAAAGAGTTTAAAGTTTTAGCAATATATATACACATTCCACTAACTTTTACGAAGGCTCTATCATTTCTATATTAGCAATAGCCAGAAATATTACAGTGGGTGGCCATTGAAATAAGGCCATCACGTTTTTTGTTATATTGTCAGCATTAATTCACCTTTCAAACGTAAAATTCTCAATTTTTCATAACTATTTACGACATTATTACAAATTATTGTGTAAGCAACACTATTTTGTTACAAGCAACAATGTATTTTGCATGTTTTGACAAGTAAAACAGTGAAATTGTGTTCAGTTACCATTTGTAGAGTGCCGAAGCTTGTTGTGTGTGTGTTAAGGATCTTTATTCAAACGTTGTTTTTAGCTGACTATTTTTCAAAATTAATTTTTTAAGTGTTTTATTAAGTGAAAGACTTCTTTGAAAGTAGTTTTTCCAAAAGTATACATTATTTCGACTTTTTTATTTTTCTTTTACATATTTTTGTAGTGTGTTTATTTATCTTTTAGATTTTTTAAAGTTTCTGACAATGGGTAAAAAAAAAGATGTGAATGTTTGTAAAAAAAGTGAAATAATGTCACTTTTAAGGAACACCAAATATTCTCAACGAGAAATTTCAAGAAGAATTGACGTTTCTAGGCAGACCGTGCAAAGAATAGCATCAAAAATAAAAAATGGCAACCCTATATCCACACTCCGTAAAAACTGTAAAGGAAAACGCTTTACAACGCCAAGGTCTGAGAGAATTTTAAGGAATATTTGCTTGGAGAATAAAAAGAAATCCAGAAAAATAATCACAACATTGATTAAAGATGCTGGAATAGGCAGACACAAAATTAAAACGAAAGACTAAATGCAATGATTTGGGATCGAATCCCAAAAGCAAAGTATTTCAGTCTAACACAGTTAAAATTTGGAACATATGATGCTTTAGCAAACTTTAATATTGGGAGAAAAAGTACTCCTTTAATTTATAAACAGTTAAATATGACAGCTGGAAAATATACATCAAGTTTGTGCGATAATCAAAATCGAAAACGTCTTTATTTAGCTAGATATAAAAATCTAGAGTCTTCCAAGAAGCGACGAAAGATTCTACTAGGTCAGTATGCCCCTGAGTCATTCTGAAACTGATAACTTTGGAACCGCTTGGTGTTTAATGATGAAGTTTTCAGTAATTGTCCGATTTTATACTTTTTGTGATTTGAACCTCCACTTTTATGAAATACTTGACAGAATACGTTCTACGCCTATTTCAGTTGCCTAATTTTGACCAAAATTCATTAAACGATAATATACTTACACCCTGAAGAACTAATTGTCATATTTTTCATAACATTTTAAGTTCAAATTACAGTTCAAAGTAATATTAAAAGGGAATTGCAGTACAACAGTTTGAATATATGTATTTCTTCGGATAAATTAGCCAGAGGATTAACTAATTTTTGGTTATTTTAAAAATATTTTCTTGGTTATCATGGCATAATTTTAAAATTTTTTACTCTGAAATATAAGTTTTTCAAATTATATATTGTTTACTGTTTGAACGTGAGTTTTAACATTTTTGGGGTATTTGCCCCTTAAATAATAGCAAAAGTAATTAGTTCTTTTACTTTCTTTTCTTAATTCAATCCAAGAGCCATTTGATCTTGATAGGAGGGCTACCAACTATATCAGTTGATTATCTTCTGGGGTTAATGTTATAAAACTTTGTAAATGTTCCGGAGGAGCAACCTATGGAAATTTTTGTTAAAGATCTAGAGATATGAATATTAAGTTGTAGAAACTTGTGGTTCAGAACTTTTCAAAGTACTTACCTTAAGTTGAAAACTTGTTACAAATTCATTTATTTTAATTAAGTGCACATTTCTTGATAATTTTTAAGAGATTTTATTGTTAATATTTTTGTACTAAAATTGTCATCTAAGAAATGTAACTCATTCTCAAAATTTAAAACTGCTTTCCTCAACTATTTTTTAGAAAAATATTACTTATAAATCTTAAACTTTCATTCAACTTTTTATTTATAACCCTAATTCTGAGCTTCTATTTATCTTTTTTTTTCTTTTTTGTTGTGTTTTAACATTTTTTGTTAAACTTATTAAACTTTTCTAAAAATTAGTTAAAGTTGAAAAAAATAAACATTAAATTATTTATTATTTTAATCTTTCTTAAACTGAAGTGTTTTCTATACATCACTGTTATTGTTATTGTTGTTGTTATTATTACTCTACTTTTGACATTATAAATATTATTATTTTTACTATTGTTAATATTGTTATTTTTTTTTATATCACTGTTTTTATTATATTATTGTTGTTGGTATTATTGTTATTATTATTGTTGCTGTTATTTTTACTGTTCTTATTTTATTATTATTACTATTAATATAGTATAGTGTATACTTTTTATAATCTTTACTATTACTTTTAGTCGCTGTTATTATAACTATTATTTTTCCTTACTCCTACTTTTACTATAACTATTATTATCATCATTTTATTATTATTGAGTTTTAAATGTGTTTACTGCATAATTGTCTAAATAAAATTGTTACATCAAGGTTATTTACAAATAGTAATAAGTTCTAATTAGTACTTATTACTTGTTAAACTTATTAAACTTTTCTAAAAATTAGTTAAAGTTGAAAAAAAATAAACATTAAATTATTTATTATTTTAATCTTTCTTAAACTGAAGTGTTTTCTATACATCACTGTTATTGTTATTGTTGTCGTTATTATTACTCTACTTTTGACATTATAAATATTATTATTTTTACTATTGCTAATATTTATATTTTTTTTTATATCACTGTTTTTATTATATTATTGTTGTTGGTATTATTGTTATTATTATTGTTGCTGTTATTTTTACTGTTCTTATTTTATTATTATTACTATTAATATAGTATAGTGTATACTTTTTATAATCTTTACTATTACTTTTAGTCGCTGTTATTATAACTATTATTTTTCCTTGCTCCAACTTTTACTATAACTATTATTATCATCATTTTATTATTATTGAGTTTTAAATGTGTTTACTTCATAATTGTCTAAATAAAATTGTTACATCAAGGTTGTTTACAAATAGTAATAAGTTCTAATTAGTACTTATTACCATTTGTACTAATTAGTACTTATTACTATTTGTAAATAACGTTGATGTAACAAATTTATTCACAATATATTCGATTTGATTTGATTTAAAAATTTTGAAAGTTTGTAAAAAACAATGAGGCAAGAGCAACGAGAACTAATTGCTGAACTTATCAGTGAAAAAAAAGACGTATTTTTTTGCATCATTTGTCAAGTCAAAAAATATCACTAAAAGGTCCAAGTCTGAACTTTGGAAACAGATTTAAAATGCTTGCATCACAAGAGGAATTGAGCTCAAAAGTTGGGAACACCTCCGTACGGTATGTTTAAAAAGATTTTATTTTAAATCTAATATTCCAGTAAAATTTAATTAGTTAATAATGTACCATTCAAGTTTTCCAGTAAAATTTAGTTTAGCTTAACTGCTCTTTTAAAGTGTTTAAGGCTGAATCTTATGTGTGCAATTTACACACTTTTGTATAGTTGAGTCCAAATACTCTATTAAAAAAGCACTAGTCTATTAGGTAAACACACAAGTGTGAAATTATATTAAGAGATTGGTTTATTAAAATAATAAGATAATGGTACCTCATGATTTTGATTTTACTAATAACTATTGTTTTACCAGGTTCCTGCTAATTTAACTGATTGTAGTGATAATTAGAACAGTTTGATTTTGGGAAGCAATATTAAATATTAAGTAATCAATAGATTTTGATTTATTTCCCGTAAATTTTATTTAAAAATTAAACTATTCAGGGTGTTTGGGATGGAATCAAAAGATCAACCATGAAGAAGGTGAGCCTTGGAAAGCAGACTGGTTTTGGAGGTGTCTTTCTTAACAAATTAGATAACACTGTGCTCTCTATTTTATTTAAATCTGCCAAAATGAAAAAAGTTTAAGCAGACTTCGAAGTGTAAAAAAACCGAATTCAGCTTATTTAAGAGGTCGTATTATGTACCTGGAAAGATAGATAGATACTACAGACCTCTTTTTCTAACAACGTAAATATTACATTTGTGAAAAGAGATGGATATATCTATCTCTCCAATATTTGTGTATATAATATATACACAAATATTGAATAGATAGATATATCCATCTCTTTACAAATATTGGAGAGATAGATATATCCCAGGCTGATCTTTGATGTGCAGTATGTCCGGCATGCTTGACATGGCATGTCTTGATGTATGCGTAGTATGTACAGCAAAGTTTTTTAATCCATTTATTTGATTAAATAAAAGGATAAAAAAACTTTTATTGTACATACTACGCATGCGCTTATGGTTAATTAACCATGGAATCAAAAATTACAAACTTCATTAAAATTTAAAAATTTATGTTCGGTGTCACTTATATTAAAAACTAATCAATGGAGCGACACCTTAATAAAATAAACAAATAAAATAAAAAAAATATTAAAGCAAAGAAATAATAAAGAAAGTAAACTACATTAATACAAGTAATAAAAAAAGAAGTATAAGAAACAATAATATTAAAAAAGTTGGAATTAGCACAAAAATATAAAGGAGTAACGCTAAGAAAAATGAAAAATAAAAGAAAGAATGAACGGATGAGATAAGATGAGTGAGAAAATATGCAAGAGAAAACAAAAACTTAATCACATAAATTCATTAGGATAGAGTGACAAAAAAACAATTTTTCCAGAAAAATATAAAAAAACAAATTAATGGGAAATTTAAATAAAAAAGTATATACATATATATACATCTCAAATTCGAAGAGTAAATTTATATTTAAATAAATAAAAATTGAAGAAACGGAATAACGAGAAAATAAAACTTGACAAAAGATGGGTAGAAATCTTTTAGCATTTTAGAAAAGAATTTCATTATATTGTCCAGGCATTAATGCTGCTTTTGAAAGAGTATTTTTACTAAGGAATGATTATTGAAGCAGTGAGAAGTTGCAAATATCTGTAAAAAACATTATATGCCGTCTTAACAGCCAAATTTATTATGAAATTTAATATGTTCGGATGCGGCTACATTATTAGACGAATATCCTCATTTAGCAAAAAAAATCCACTCTGAAGAAAAATGTTTTTAAAAGAAATTAAAGTTTTTTATCGTTTTTTCTTCTTTTTTTTGCACCTATGAAGTACTTGCAAAGTTTACTCTTTTTGAACAAAAGATAGTTGGTCCCCTTAATATAATTAAAAATGGATTTAGATTTTTGGGCACCACTTTTTAATCAAATTAAGGTCTATTCATTGAATAGTTTCATATATAAAAAATATATTTTATATAAAATATTTATGAAGTATTATTCTCATTTACTATCAGCTATCAAATTGATTAAACTTATTTGATTAGCTTCAGCATTAATCTGAAGTTAATGAGTTTATAGCTGAAGCTGAAATATCAGCTGCAACCCCTACTTTATAGACAACATAGTTAATGTGATGCATATACCTTATAATAATAAATGTGTTTTTTTAATAGTCAAATACTAATTTTTTTATTTTATGATAACACATGTTTTTATATAATATTTATTTTAAACATATTTTAAACACATGTTTTTTAATAATATTTAATACTTAGGAAATATTGACCTTTGACGAATATTCTTTAGATAAAAATAATATTTTTTTACATTACTCTTATCGAGGTAATAAACAACCGTAATATTTAATCAAATCATTATATTTGTCCCCCAAGTTAATACAGTTCTATTATACATAAGTCTCTTACTAATTCTAATAATAAAAAGTTATTAGCATTATATTTACTAACCTGTTAATAATAAAAATAATAATCTAATAATAAAAAGTTATTACCATATATTTACTGACCTGTTATTACTAATATTTATCAAAAATACATTCTGGTTGTTGAAGTCACTTTTACTCATATCAGTATGCAAATATTGTCAACAGTCAGAGTGCACCATGCAGAAATTTTCTTGAACATGCTGCAAAATACAAGATATACATAAGATAGATCCCAGCTAACACATGCTTAAATGAGTTGAGTTGGTTTAACGTTGGATTGGATGACTAACGCTGGTTCGACGAAGTGCCAACGAAATTCTAGGTATATTTTCACCGCGTTGGCCCTACGTTCGGCCATTTGCATTCAAAAATCTACTTTTGCGGTTTGTCGAACTATTCACGCAAAGCTTTTTTATAAAGCATTTTATTCTCCATTTTAAAATGGTTTGCTTTTTGTAATAGTATCGTTGTAAGTATTTATGAAAAACAAATGAACTTTTTAGTTCTCTGTAGGGATATTATAGCGTCGCGTCCATAGAAATATCCATAAAATAGCGTCCATAAAATGCAGCTACACTTACAAAGGTTTTAATACAATATCTATATTATGGGTTTTGGTAAATAAAATTAAATTTTAGTTAGTTTCGACAGAAACCGTGGTACTACTAATGTTCTATATCTTGTTCATATTGTTTTTTCCCTAATTGCTGAATTGATTTGTGATTCCATCCATGATTCCATTCTGATTCGACTTACTTCAAGAGAGCTGTTTTGGTCATTTTATAACTTGAGTATATCTTTATAAAATCACTTGTTTCGCTTCAAAATAGTAGCTAGTGCAAGCAGTTTATTTATTACAACAGAAAATCACAAAAAATGTTGCTGCAAGATATTACAATATGAAAATACTATATTGTTAATTTTTAAATTTAAAATATGTTTACTTTTCTTTTAGTCAGTAATAAGAGTGATAAATGGCATAACAAATCACCTGGTTTATCAATGTTGCAAGGTAAGTTAAGTGTTTTAATTTTTCGTTTGTTTTATAGTTGTAAATACTATAATGCAAAATATTTACAAGTTGTGTAATGTTTTTGTGCAATCTTTAATCAAGGGGAAGCTGATCATGCACCCTTCGAAAAAGTTAGCACATCATTTTACACAGAAAGCGGCAATAACCAAGGTAATTAAACTGTTAGCATTAAAAATATTGTTAATGTTGTTCTGTTGTCAAACTGTTTGCCAGTGTTTTTCTTACTGCATTCAGTGTTTGCTGTGTACAATAAAATTAGTTGAAGATAATAACTAAAATAGTTTTGTTTATTTGAAGTGTAATCTTTTTAAAATGATCATCCTACCTCACTTCAAAAATTTGTGCTCGCCTTACAAAGATAGAGAATAAATTAGATTAGATTAAAATTAGATACTGAATGTTGTTCGCTCATCAGATATTGCTGTCACATTACCTGCGAATATATCATTGCCATTGCGTACCATCATACCATTAGAATATCTTGAGCAGATTCTACTCAAAAAAGCTTTAATGGATGCAGTGATATAATAATTTAGTTTATATTTTTGGTGTGAATTTTTTGCTTTACATTTTTTTATTAAATGTTTTATGGACCTATTTCAAAACTTTTTAGGTTATGCATCTTAGTCAGATCGGTGGGCAAACTGTTGCGGAGACAGTGAAAAACGTTCTATCTGAGTTAATGGTCAGAGAAGTGGCTCAACAAATTAACTTTGAAGGCCGTGGAGAGCAAAAGCAAGGGATCAAAAACACTTTAGGTGTAACCTAACAAAATTTACTTATGTATGGTTTGTCATGCTTGTGACATGTTACTTTGTAATTTACACATGTAACTGAATGTAACAATGATTTTATATACGTTATTTACTCCCAAGCAATGACTTTATTTACTTTCAAATTAAAATTCATCAAACTTTAAATAGTTTTTCTTTTTAAAGTAATAACTGCATAAAAGCTAAATATTGTGCTCGTGTGAACGTTGTTTTAAATAATATATATATATTTTTTTATAATTAGGTGCAGTGCAGCACAATCCATTCACTAAAAATGCTACAAAAGTGGAAATAAGTGATAACGTAAAAACATGGCTTCGTAATTCGTGCGACAGAAAAAAGTCTGATGGATCAAAGGAGCGCAAACGCCACACTGTTGTCAATTAAACTAACAAGCGTTCGAGGAATGAGGATTTGCAACTGTGTGATCAAGAAGATGAAAATGATGCAGATCACGATGAAAACTAATAATTACCAGTTTTAATATTCTTTAACACATATTTCATTTTATTAAATGTTTTATTTTTTACGTTGAAAATACATTTTGATAAATAAACTATAAATAAATTTACCTAAAATGAATTCATTCACACTTGATGGCAACGCACTTTTAAAAATCAAGTCTGTTTGCATTAGTTAAAACAATTTAAATGGTTATTAAGCATAATCAATGCCAATTGCAATAGACTTTGTTAAACATTGAAAAATAACGAATACAAGAGATTTAATGTTAATACTGGCTCAACCAACTACGTACTAAGCACAAATAACATTTGTAATTCATTAAGCCTAATAAAATATATCGTCGGATAAATGCTGGCTAAACTGCATTGGGCTAATGTAGGCCCGGCAGCCATCACAGAATCGGCTTAACGTTGGATGTCAACGTTCGGCCAACGTTACAAGAAGCATTGGGCCGACAATGGGCCAACGCTGGTGTGTTAGCTGGGATATCATATAAGACCTATTACCTGGAACTTAACATTTTATCGTGTTTAACTTTCTATAACTCAATCATTTTATATAAGCATATGGTTATAATCTATATAATAACTATTATCTTTTTTTAGTTATTGTTATTTATGTTAAAGTTCAATTAATCAAGTTAAATTAAAGTTTTGTAACTAAAGTTTGAATCAATAAAATTTTTATCAGTATTATAAACATAAGTGTTATATACAAGTATTTACAAGTATAGGTATTGTAAGTATAAGTTATTATTATTTATATTATAAAATTATTGTTAATAATGCAAGTGTACAACTTTAAATCAAAATATAAAAAAAATATCAATGATTAAAAAATGAGGTTGATGCGGAACAATTAAGCCATTTTTTTGCATTTAAACATCTAATTATATCTTTATTTATATCTAGCGGTGGGTAAACTTCGTGAACATCAGTCATTTTGCTTGCATAAAATATAGAAAAATCAATGGAAAGGAGTGGATCTGTAAATACGATTTAAAAGCTTTTAAATCCCTAAATATGACCTATCTATTTCATTCCATTCGCTGTTTGCTCTTTTTAAATGTTTCTGACTAAACCAATATTTTAATTAAACTCAAACCATTTATTACAACTACTAGCAGAAACAAAACTTTATATTTTGATCATTTTAAAAATGCAAACAGTGTCTCAATGGTATATTTATTACATGTTTAATAGTTTCTGGAACATGTTTAACAAATATTTATTTAAAAAAGATATATAAAAAAATTCTTTTATTCTTAACAGTTTAAATACTGTTTGAACAGTTTTACCTTTTGTAGTTGTCTCTAATTCGTCAAATATTCTGAAGCAACAAAATCTTCTTCATTAGAATCGGAACATTCTAAGTCCAAATCCATGAGAAACTGTTAATTTTTGTTAACTTTGATATTTTCAACTCAATACATTTTGTTTGAAAACCTTTATGTTATTGATTCGGACAAAAGGTTCCCAAAAATAGATTCAGAGCATAGATATCTACAATTTTTTACGCCAATAAAAAGTTTTATAACATTGAATGGAAAAACATTTTACGTATCTAAGTTTACGTGTATAAAAAATTCCGCCGGTAGCATTTTACGTCGATAAAAGGTTTCAGTTTGTGTTTTTTTCAGGGTTTTTTTTTTCAATTTGAATTTAAAAAATTTTACATATTGACACTTTAGCTTTTTTGATTGTTTATTCTGTTCTCAAGAAGTTATATAGAAACTTTTTTTTCCAAAAACAATAGGCAAAAGACAGAACAGAATGCATTATCTGTAAAAAAGCAGTTTTAAATCCAGCGACTCTAGTTTGACTCAGATAACATTAAGAGGAATTTTAAAGATATAAATGGAGAAATTAATTCGAAGATCGAAAAGAAAAAAAACATATTCGTCAAGCGTTACCAAACATTTAAAGGCAAAAGAAAATTTACCTTTAATTCAAGTATGAAATTGATATCATCAAAGGACACTTAACTGGAAAATCCGGTGTTTTATATGTGGCTTGAACGAAGTCCAGTGTCAATTGTTACTACATTAGAACTAAAAAAAAAATCTATTTGAATGTGTGGCTTGAAGAACTGATGAAATTTGAAGAGACGCCTTCATTCATGCAACGGCCTTGTTGTAGAAGAAATAATATTATAAGAAATATAATCCATTATATGAAAAGATGAAACACATCGATTGGAAGAAAAAATTTGTTGAAGAAGCGTTACGGAAATGTTATTTATTTATCTGAAACGACTAGTCAAATGTTATATACTTCCAAAAACTTTCCAACTACATTTTGAGCAAAGCAAAGAAAAACAGCGAGCAGAGTAAAGAATATATTATCAGAGCAGTTGCTAAAATAATCAAAGTTGAAATTTGTGATACGCAGAAATCTATTATGTTTAAATTTAACAAAAATATGAGCGTGGACTATTATGTTTAAATTTAACAAAAATATGAGCGTGGACCTTCACTAAACTACTGTGGCCATTTAAAACAATCAATTATCTATACTCTTAAAATAATTCAAGTTTGTAGGATATTTCCCTGATATCTCATTTTTTTCTCCTGGATTAGAACTTTTTATGTTTTTGACAGACATTATTAAATTTGCTACTAAAGTTTTTATTGCAAATTTTTTTTAGTAACCAAATTAGTGTTAAAGATATCTATATTTTTATTTTTATTCCAAATCACAGTCATAACTACTAAGTAAAAGAATGTCTGTACCAAATCATCCTTTCAAGAAGTATGGTATAGGCCTGCAGTACATTGATGATAATTTTTCAGCAAACTTTCCATTACCTTTCGGAATTCCAGTATTAAAGGGTAATGTAATGTTCACTTATTATTCCAATGGGTCCAGTTTAATTAAAACATTTAAAGCAATGAAGAAAAATACAAACTTTGTTTACAAACACAGAGTTAGAAAAGTAAATAACAACTTTAAAAAAAACAAAAATTTATCAACTGTTAAAAGATTTCAGCGCTTTAAATCTCTTTGTCGTGAGTCTTTTGAAATTAAACCAGATATCGAGCAGTCTAATAAAATAACCTATTCTCTTGTTCCTGTAAATGTTGAACCTTCTACCACTAATTGTACATCGTGTGTATCTCCTAGATAAGGCTGCATAAAGCCACCAGTGATAGAGTTTTTATGAACAAAAAAAATGCTGAACGTATAAACAGTCTAAAAAGTCTGTTACAAAAACAAAAATCTTGGTTTTGTTTCATCAGAGTTTAACAATACAAACTCTCAAGAAACTCGTAAAGCAATGATAAGCAATATTATTAATACAATGACTGATAGAGTAAAAGTAAACCATGCAACTATTGTTGAATGAATCGTGGAATAAATCATTGAATGAGCTTAATTGTCATCTACATCCTTTAGAAACCATATCCACTATGTGTTGTTTAACATTAAAAAAAATTAGAAAGTGTTTCTGGAAAACTTTTTGGAAATAAATGCCTTGCAAGTAAAATTATTTTACAAATGAACAAGATGAGGTTTATAAATGGAAAAGGTGATCCCAAGGGCTTTTCTTTATTTCTAGAATCTGAAGGTTTTCTACGTGGTTTGATTTCAAGATACCGTGGAAATCGTCTGCATATCTTATTTCTCTTGGCGGGAGTTTTTTTGCACATCATGAAACTTTTAAAAAGTTTTTAGCTACTGGTACAGTTAAGTGTAGTGGCTGAAAAACAAGTCTACAGGAAGATTTCTCAACTGACATTGCCTTATCAGAACTTCAAGTTCTTGGAATTTTGGGTAAACTATTCACTGGTCCTTGGATAAAGAAATTTTATACCTCAGTAGAAAATCAAGTTTATCATCTATATGGAATAAATATAGTTCAAGCTGTTATTTATGTTTTAAAAAATTATACTTGGTCCCATTAGATTTTTTAACTTGTGCAAATGACTTTTTTGGAGAAGAATTACTAAATAATAGCATGCTTCTTTCATTAAGAAAATAACCATTGAATGAAGAAATTTTCTGTAGACAAATGTCTGCATGTCTAACTTGTTGTATGGATGTTCTTCAAAGGCAATATAAACGTTATGTCAAAATAGAAATAACAATAGATCTTTTGATTAAAACAAGATCTGCTAGAGTAAATAACATCGATGCAGAGGAGGTTATGGACATGTTTAGTGCTGCTAAAAAACCTTCCCTTAATGCTACTTTGTGCTATTTGTCATCTCGAATACTAGCAGAAAAAAACAATGTTCTTGCTTTTATTGATTCATGCAATGAAACAAAACAGGAATAAATTATAAATTTTGCAATTTCATATGGAAGAAAAAAAAGCTAGCAAAAATGTAGTCAGTACTTAGAATTGCAAAAAGAGATGATAAAAAGACCAAACCATTACATAAGTAAAAAAGAAATTTTAGATAGAAAAAAATTAGAGAAAAAAGTGAAAAATCCAACTAAGCAAAATCTAAGTGTAGAATTTCTTGAGCTTGATTCATTGACTAAACAAGATATTCAATATATTTTAGAAGGTAAAGTAATTGGTTGAAAAATTTTACACACTTGGAGTGATGGTGATACTTGTCAGGAAACTATTTACAATGGAAAAATTGAAAGAATGAAAAGAAAAAATAGCCCTTTGTATATAATTGCTTACTGGACTAGTGAAGCTGATTATAATCTGGCAGAAGATTTTGACGTTTCGAAATTTGCTTTAGTTGTAGATTTCCTTAGCAAAGATTTGGTATTTGCTTACTAATTGATTGCTAAATAAAATTATTTTTTGAATAACATTTTTTTTTTTTTCGTTGCTTAATACTTTTACTTTTGTTAATTTTTGTAAGTCGTTTTCCTCTGTAAGATCAAAGTAAGATTAGAGATATTATTTGTAATAATAATATCTTATTTTTTCTTATGCAAAAATTACAGGAATACAATAAGAGACGTTAGTTGTCTGAAATAAGTAAGATAATGTTTTATCTTCTAAAAACTACAGGGGATGTAGCTAAAGGATAATTCACATATTGTATAATTAAGGATAGGGAGGGGGTTATATGTAATATATTTCTGTTTATAGTGAAAGTGTTGGGATTTTTTATGGGGGAGAGAGAATGGTTAGGCATAATGACAGTAAGTATAAGTGTAAAATGTTTTTTTTGTTTTTCGAGTTAATAAAAAGGTATATTTAACGAGTTACTTAATGCTTAAATTGTTAGAGTAAGTTAGTTATGAAATAAATTTTTTATTGTTTGGGAAAGAGCGTGGGTTGTCTACTAAATAATTTTGCTTGGTTACAGGGTTCGGGGGCGGGGGGCTAATATTTAATTACCTATGTTGTTAACTAGCCTCTAAATATTAAATATGCCTCAATCTTATTCAAAAAAATTGTAAAATATTTTTATATCTTTTGACAAAACTTTTAGAAAAGATTTAGCTCTATAAGGGTTTAATAGGGTTTTGAAGTTAAGACTATTGGAAAATGGTCCTTGTTTTATATAACATTTTTTTTTAATGCTTAAGCGATCATGATTTTTAAAATATAATATCTATTTTGTATTGTAGTGTAAACATTCACACCACTCATTGTATATATAAAAAGTTTTATTTTTTTTAGGATGAAAAACTGAACAAGCTGGCGTTTAACGATTGGAGAATAAAAGAAATGAAAATGCAATGTTTGTTATTTTATCTTAGATAAAAACATTTTAGATATGAGCTTTAATGTTTTGGCATCTTCAGATACCTAAAATTTTTTTTTTTTATTAATTATTTTTATTACTAATAAAATAGGCAATCTTCACAAATTTAAATATTGTTATAATTTTTCACAAAATTAGTCTTATTTTTCTAAGCAAAATTTTCCCTCAACTTTATTTTAAATTTAATTTTTTTAAGCAGCTGACGACAATAAGACAAAGCTGTTTATTTACGGGCATAATAATGAATTAGTAAAATCCTAATCTTTTAAGAGCCTTTTTTTTTCTAGTCAAATTCTGCCCTTGTCCTTAAGGCGAAGTGTGCGAAGGTTACAAAATTTTTAGTATGACATAAAATTGATCTAAAACGAAATCGATAAATTTAGAATTCAATAGTTGCAAGATTTACTTTTACTCTATCAGTCATTGTATTAACAATATTGCTTATCATTGCTTTACGAGTTTTTTGATAGTTTGTACTGTTGAACTCTGACGAAACAAGAGCAAGATGATCCACCGTATTAATTATATGTTGATGGTAATCAACATATAATTAATACGGTGTAACAGCAGTACCACCTGCTAACTGGTCAACAGCCATAACATATATATATATACATATATATATATATATATATATATATATATATATATATATATATATATATATATATATATATATATATATATATATATATATATATATATATATATATATATATATATAATAAAAACTTAATCGCGAGTGTGATTAAGTTTCACGCGGATAATTTTTTTTCACGTGGATTAAAATATTGGTCATAAAATAGTAAAATTTGATTAATAAATATACATAGTTTTCCAATTATATTAAATTTAATAAAAATTTCTACAGGTTGCATATAACTTATGATAAAATTAATTCTTAAACGTTAAAATAAAATTCTTAAAAGTTTTTTAAAGTGCGCGTTATTAAAAAAAAAAACATTACGGTAATTTTGTTATCGAGTATTACTGTGAAGGTGTTAATATATATGCAATTTTAGTTTTATGAAGTAAAGCAATGATTTATTAAAAAAAAAAAAAATAGAGCTATATAAAGATATAAACAAATTACGGTTATTTTTTACAATAAAAAAAAAAGTTTGATCACACAATTTAATGTAAAATCGGAATTAAAAATAGGTGTTTTTTATACTAATAACTTTTTAAATTTCTATTGATTTTCAAAAAACCCGAAAGAATTATTATGCAATTTTTAAAGTATATATATATATATATATATATATATATATATATATATATATATATATATATATATATATATATATATATATATATATATATATATATATATATATATATATATATATATCTATATATATATATATATATATATACAGGGTTCGAAATAGCCGCTAGACATCGGACATTGTCAGACACTGGTCCGGTAAAAATCATCATAAATCGGTCATTTTGTCTCACTAATATTTTTAGTAAATTTTTCTTATAATTGTTTTAGTTATTTAAAAGTTATTGAAATGTTAAGTATATTATATATAAACTTTCTTTTTTATTTTATTTTTAACCCAAAAATGCACAAGAAAACAAAAGTTTGCACAATGTGATAAAGTTCGTCATTTTTTGAGATAATTCAGAAATTGTGGAAACGATATTATGCCGCAAGAATTTTATTTAATGAGCGATGCTTTTATTTCTTATCTTATTCAACTTTTTAATTTATAAATTTAACACTAAATAAATTAATAAAATATTTGTAATGATAATGTGTTGTCAATATTCCAACCTAGGGTGTAATATTAAAAAAATATAAGCAGTTTGCTCAGTTTGTCGTGAAAGAAAGACAAAGTATAAGTGTATGAAATGCGCAGTTTTTATTTGCAATATTTGTGCAACTCCGGGAAAAACTCGATTTATCTTATAGTGAAGAAATTAAGAGATTTGTCTTATGTTTAAAGTGTTCAACAGTTGGGCCACCAAAAAAAATTTAAAAAACTATATTTTCTTTGTTAAAACCACTTTTAGAACAGCCGCCTGTAGTTAAGCCCTTATAAGAAAAAAGAAGAAACAAGTAAGATCACGGCAAATCCTCGTTAAGTATCAGAATCGGTAGTAGAAACTTGGAAGTCGGAGCTCGCTGAGCATTTACTTAGCGAATAGCTATTTTATGACACTGATTCAAATGAGAAAGTAAAAAACTTAAAATGCAAGTTTTGAGTTTAATGATTCAATAAAAACTATGCAATACTATACGAATACATTCATAGCTGAATCAGCAAACTATAGAAAATCGAATATTCTTGATCATTGTAAGTCTCAACTACACTTAAAAGCACACACTCTTTTTCTTAAAAAATTTAATATTTTTCTAAATGCATCTAACCCTTCATTGCCCTGTAAAAATAACGTAACAATAACCGATGGTTTGAAAAAAATGGAAAGAAATACCTTGAAAAAACCCTTAAACAATTTCAACTTTTTTACTTTATAGCGAAATAACAATTACCTCTTTTAAAGTTTGTTCCAACTGTTAAATTAGTTGAGATTTTAGGTGTGAATATGGGCGAATCCCATATTTCAGATCGCCAATGCGTTGTATTTATTGTCTATTATTATAATTCGTTACACGATAACCTTAGAAATGCTAAATTTTATAGTGTGTTGTGTGTTAGTTCAACAGACAGTTCGGTAATTGAAAATGAAGTGGTGCATGCATAATATTTTGATCCACAGCCAGTTGGTTCGAATGCGGTTAAAATCAGGACTTCGTTCTTAGATATAAAATATTGGGAATATGAAAATACCCAAGCTGTTGTAAAGGTTTGAGAAAAATGCTATGTAAATTTGCTAACACCTACTAAATGCACTGGTTTTACTTCAGATGGGGCTGCACTAAATAGAGGCGATCAAAGTAGTGTGAAAACAATTCTACGCGAAAGAGGTCCGTGGGTTGTGTTTGTATGGTGTGTTGCAAACCGTTTAGAATTAGCGATTGCAGATGCTTTAAAAGATACAGAATTCGATCTTTTGGATGAAATTATATTATTAAGTTATGTACCAAAAAGCACCAAAAAAGTTCCGACAGCTTCGCGAGTTATATTATATAACTCGCAAAGCTGTCGGAGCTTTTGCGGTGCTTTTAGGTATAACTTTTATACTGTTTTAAAAGACGGGATGGATGCGCTTGATGAAAGTTGCAAGTCTAAAAAAGAATCAAGAACACAATGGATTTCTTATAAAGTTAATGCCATGAAGTCTTTCCTTGACATATGGAGTTTATACATTACCCATCTTGAACAATTAGCTGAAGGTCCATCGATTTTAGCTCCTGACAAAGCTAAAATGAAAGGGTATCTCCTAAAATGGAAAAAAGGAAAAATACCATTGATCAAGTTCAAAAAATGAAGTGTCTGTCGAAATTTAGATTTTGCCGATGAAGCTTTAAATTATATATGGAAACACTTTCAAGAGCTGTTACGCTCTGCTGCTGTTGTTTTTCCAAACAGAAAGAAATGCTAAGTTAGGCTCAAGAGTTTTTATCCCCAGTTAAAACGCAATACTGAATTACATGGCAACGCATATTTGTATCACCTAGAAGTAAATCACGGACCTCTATTTTAACAGTTGTTGAGCTATTGTTTACTTTGCCAATTTCTAACGCTAAACTGGAAAGAATGTTTTTGATGAAAAGATGAAAAGATGAAAAGTGTCAAATCAAATTATCGAACCTCATTGACAAAATCTTGTGTTTCAAATATTTTGCGCATGGAAGAAGGTCCATTGCTGAAAGAATTCAATTTTCTTCCAGCAATTGATTTGTGGTGGAGTGGTAAGAGAAAACGCCCGAACCAAAAACCAACGGGAATTTATAAAGATTGGGTACACAAAAAAAGAAAAATTACTTCTTACCACTTTTGACGGCAGCCACTTATGATCGACTAAGTAAACAATGAGCAGGACTACAGAGGTCCGCTTAAAATGCCTTAATGGGTCCAGTAAAAATCCGCTATACAATTTTTTCGACCAAACTAACATGCTGTCTGTTGAGAATTTCATAACTATAAGAGACATTATGAAACGGAAACAAATGCTATCAAATTATTTTATTTTAACAAAATAAGGAAGATGTTGCAGTAATGTAATTTCAAGAAAAAGTAAAACAGTAACACTTGTTATATATTTAATATATAACAATATATATTTTATTTTTATATATTTTATTTTTAATAATTGCAAATGTATAATTTTTACTATACTCTTCTATTTGTAACTTTAGATTCCTTATCATTCGAACATTACCAAAATTATCGCTCCCAACACCCGGGACCTCTCTCAGAGAGGTCCTTCAATAAATGGAAACGTAATGGCGGTATGGATGAGCACTCCTTTAAATGGAGGGCTTATCCATACTAGGGTGTTGGGAGACACCGAAGAAAAAACAGCAACCAAAAGGTTGTAAATGTCTTCTATCAGTAGAGATATTTATGACTTTTTAGTTGCTGCTTTTCCTTCGGTTTTTTTTTTTTTTTAATTTTGTAATTTTTTGTTTCGGTGTTTTTTTTATTATAATTTTGTAATTTTTTTTTAAATATATATTACGTTGTATATTTGATTTGTTTTAATCTTTTTTAATAAAATTTTTAATTGTTTTCTTACCAATTAAACCTGACTTCAAATTTAAAGCCCTCTTAAATACCCCTCCCTAAATTCTAAAGTCGAAAGTTGAATTGATTCATTATCCAATTATCATAATATAATGATGCTGCATTCTTTTTTTAAAAACAATTATTTGGTACTGCTTTTAAAATTTACCAAAACCCAAGGCAATATATTTAGCTATATAAATACAATTTATTTATCTCGATTCCATTCTTTATCTTTTATGTTTATAGTTTGGCTCCTTAAAGCATTTTATGTTTTGCTCTTTCTATTATGAATATTTTAAATCCGTTGTGATGTCTTTTAAATTAAATTAAAGTTTACTAAAAGCCAACATAAAAATTACGTTTTTGAACAACACCAAAAAGAACAGCTGCATCCCTACAGCAACTGCTGCAGTATCACAATAGGTTACCAAAAGCAGGTATACTGTTTTCCAGTTGTTGTTTTTTTTTTTCATATATATCTACTTATTTATATAATACTATAGTACGATTGTTTATATCTCATTCATTTTTTTTTTCTTTATCTTTAAGTGTGAATAATTTTATTCTTTGAATGATATTAGTTAAACAAGTCGGCTTTTCATTAAAGATATTGGTTTCAAAATTGAACATCATTGGCAAAATGCTTACAAAATTAGGTAGTTTTTAAAAATCTGTTTTCTATTTAATACACTTTTTTTAAAATATACTTTTTCAATATACTTTTCTATAACAATTTTACTAATATGGAATCACGTAGCTTTTTAAATATGTTTAATTGTCGTCCCTATCGGTAATAAATATTTTAAACTATTTGATATGGTTTTCTTTACAATAGGCTTTGCTTGGCTCGTCGGTGCTGTAAATGGTGGCTTCAACTTTGTTTTTTTTTAGAAAAATGTGTTTTATATATGCTTCTGTTTTAAAATATTTTTGTTACATATTTAACTATATATCATGAAAATAAATTTCTTTTAAAGATAAGTAAACTTGATACTTGCTTTTTTACGGATTTTCAAAAAGTGAACCAAGGTTTAAATATATTTTTTAACTGTCTTTTATGATTTTATCAATTTTATTAAAGCTGAATAATTACTTCAAAAATATTGAGTAAAATCCAATTGCTTTTATTATTAACCTGATCTATACAAAAATTAATTAAATAAAACTAATAATCTAACGCCAAGGTTAAGGCAAAATGTATTTTATAAAATTAGTATAAATATGGATTGGATGTATGCTGAAATAAATATGTTGATACACGTTAGCTATTATAGTAAATCCATATATTCCTTTGTTTTTTATAAACAAGTTTCTGCTGGATTACTAATTGAAAAAAAGGTTGGTTTAAATAATAATCTTTATCATAATATATAGCATCCGTATGCAGGGTAAGCCTTTTTCGGAATTGCGATATATTTTTCAACTTATAGTTTTTCCGGATATCCAACTTCTATGCCTACAAGTTTGGGTGTAATATTTTAGATGTTTTAAAAATATTTAAAAAATATATTAATAACATTTAAAAGGTTTAGGTGCGATAGTGACATATTTTTAAGCCCTTCACTCAGTAAAATGAAAAGTTTAAAAAATAAAAAAACGACTCAGCTTAAAGCAAAATTAAGAGTAGAATATATTCCCAATATTTACCTAAACAATTTTACGGAATTTGAAAATTTGACATCGATTTTCTGTGCATATAATTCAAGTCATTTTATGGTTAACTTTATCTTTAATGAAGCTAAGAGTTCTCTTAAACTAAGAAGCAAAGAAAAATAAAAGTGAGCTCAACTAAAAAAATGTATAAATAAATTTATATTTCATTAGAGAAAGTAAATAAAGATCAAATTGTTAGTAATGATTTATTTACTACTAACCCGTATTACGGGTTGATTACTGTTTAAATAAATTTATATTTTATTAGAGAAAGTAAATAAATATCAAATTGTTAGTAATGATTTATATACTACTAACCCGTATTACGGGTTGCTTACAGTTAGTCTTATATGAATGTGCTAATATGTTTAGCTTGTATGTACTATGTAGTATGTTTAATATAAATATTTGGATAAATAATTACCCGTTGTATAATATCTGATACAACTCAAAAAAGTGCCTAGTCATCATTTTTTTGTCTCAAATTTTTATCAGCAATCAACTTATGCCATAAGGGTTACTTGTATTTGAAATAAGATTTTTTTGAGTCTTTTAAACTGTTTTGGGTATTTAAGGGTTAAAAAGCTGAAGTTTTGGATATTTGAAAACTAAAATTGACTAAGATTTATAACCAGATATAAAAACTTTAAATATAAAAATACAATTACACACAATACTCAAAAAAAAAAAAAGCAATGAGAAAGTTGATTAAATGGATTCTTTTATCGAAATAAACAATTGCCAAATAAGTAATTTCGTTAATACCAGTAATCACCAGTAATTAAGTAATCACCAGCAACAAGTTATAAAGATAAAAATGTAAACTATATTATTGAAATATATTAAACAAAAACTAAAAAAAAAAAAAACTAAAAAAAAAAAAAAAAAAACTACCGCCAATAATCTTGAAACATAAGTACATAAAAAAAAAATTAAGTCAATAAATTGTCTAAAAAAAAATTAAAAAAGAGCACACAAAATCTTATTTTTATAAAATTTGTCAAAAACAAATTCGTATAATTTTATTTTTATGTTTCTCTTTATGTTTTTACTTTTACGTCAGAAAAAAAATTAAATTTTTGTATTAATTGACACTTATTTTATTTCTTTGATTTGTTTCTAGAACTATGATACATGAATTTGCGTAAACAATTATTTAATTGTAATTTGATTTAATACTAGAATTTGACTTTTTTTAACTAACCTTATAAATCCTTGACTTTTTTAACTAACCTTATAAATCCTTGTGTGTATTAGATACTTTTTAATGAATTGACTTTCATTTGTTTATACATTTTATTTTCATTTGTTTATACACTTTATTTTCATTTGTTTATACATTTTATAAAACTATTGTAGACTTTTAATAGAAATTACATAGCATTGTTACCAACTTCTTGACAACAATCTGTTACACATTTCTTGATTATTTGACGTGACCATTACCTAAACAATTATGATGATGATGTAACTTTGCTTGGTCCTATCTTTTACTAATTGCCACAAACTTTATTCTTATAAATGCGTGTTTATGATTAAAAAATCATGCTTATTTTTGATAAATTGTCTTTTCATTTAAAGTTAGTCTTTTGTTTCTGTTTAAAGACTTGAAAGGATTATATCTTAATTATATGGTTTTAGTAGATGACATAAGGTTTCCTGGGCGACAGTAAGGAATTCCAATTTTTGAATAACCTTCTCGCAACGATTCTATTCTAGGACGTTTTTTGCTCTTTAAATAAACACATAATTATTGTAAAAATGCATTTAGATTTGTTTACTGTAACTTCTTTAACAGTTTGATATATAGTGTTTGATATTTGCTAACTCTTTAAACTTTCCCAACTATTTTAAATTTATTACTGCAATGTCTAACCTATCAGCAAGTTCAAAGATCACTTGGGTTGTTAGGGTTTACTGTGATGATTACTCACTCTCTTCAAATAAAAGGCTATTTGTCGGCGTCTGCCATCGGATTTTGTTTCGATCAATTCATCGGATTTTGTTTTCGATTCAATCTTTTGCAGCTTCCTAAGCAGCTTATGAATACCATAAACTTAAACAACTTAAGAAGCTTCTTCTGATAGCTGCTGGCGTAGTTACAAAAGTTTATATTTAGGTGTAGGGGAGAACGGGGCGGAATGGGGCACGGTCATATGTCAGTTATATCTGTGATAAATTTACAACTACTCGCATTGTTGTGTTATTTTAATTTTCAGACTTTTTAAAATTATTTGTGAATATGTAAAAATCTAAAAAAATTTTTGGATTTCGAAGATTTAAAAATTGTTTACGTATATTTCACTAATAAATTAGTAAAAATCAGAAGGTAAGGGAGGTGGTCAAAATAAGTATAATGGGCCAAAGTATTAAAAGAAAATATGAGAAGAAAGGTTGTAACTATCGGGTGAGTGACGTAGTATAGTAAAGCCTAAGACGAACACGTTTGTGTGTATGTCTGCCTTTTTTAGAATGTATAAGGACGATGTGTGTTTGCTAATTATATACATTTTCTTAAAACAAGTGAGAGATCTGTATTGAAAAAAAATAAATAAGGTGAGCCAAGTAAGAAAAGATAAACATGCGGTTATCTATCGACTGACTTAAATAGGGATTGGCGCAGCCGAGTTTGCATACATCGACTGACTTAAATAGGAATTGGCGTAGCGGAGTGTGCATACATCGACCGACTTAATTAGGAATTGGCGCTTACTTAGGACTTAATTAGGAATTTGGAGCTTACTCGCAAGTGGATTTTGGTTAGGGTAGGCAGTCTATAAAAAATTCTTTTCCAAAAAGGCTCGCAATTTGTGTAACAGTATGAGAACATATTAAATTTGTGAGAAATTTTTTTTTATACAATCAAAAATTAAATCAAAAAGACATGAGCTTGTGATGGGAAAACGCGCGCGTACATGAGAAATATTTACGTGAGACCTGTTTTTTAAGAAATTAAGTCTAAGAACAAAACTTAAAACAAAGATAGAAAACCATATTCTAAGGAAATAAAATAAGAAGTGAAAAGTATTAATAAGACCTCAAGCTTAGAACGAGAGAAGAAAGAATATAACTGATATAAGAAAATATTATTTTTATTCAAGTAGTAGATCTATATATTTTAATACAGGACAGACCTCAAGCGTATTAGCACATTAATTTAGACACAAATTTAAAATTGTATACGTATATTAAACTCATCACTTATAACTTATATATATATAATAAAAATGGAAAGGGGGGAAGGGCTGTGAGAACTTAAGCGCATGGGAAATAACACAATGGACGCAGGTCAGCTTAAAATTATTCAAACAAAACATGGGAAAAGGCGTTTCAAATAATGCTTAAAAAATAAGGAATAAATAATGCATAAACAAATAAGGTCGTACAGAGAAAATGCGTGTATATGACATGACACAATTTGAAGCTTGAACAGAAATGTGTATGCTTGCCTCGCTTATACAATTTATGAACTTAATTAAAATAGAGGAACTTACAGTCTAATAGAAGTGAATTTGAATTCTATCTCAAAAAAAGTGTGTGAAACAGGGAATGGCTATCTATCGACTGACTTCAATAGGGATTGGCGCAGCAGAGTGTGCATACATCGACTGACTTAAATAGGAATTGGCGTAGCGGAGTGTGCATACATCGACTGACTTAATAAGGAATTGGCACAATAGAGCTTACTCGCAAGTGCAAAGGGTTTTGGTTAGAGTAGGCAGTCTATAAAAAATTCTTTTCTAAAAAAGCTCACAATTTGTGTAGCAGTATGAGAACATATTAAGTTTGTGAGAATTAATTCTTTTATACGATCAAAAATTAAATCAAAAAGACATAAGCCTGTGATGGGAAAACGCGCGTGTACATGAAAAATCTATACGTGAGACCTGTTTTTTAAGAGCTTAAGTCTAAGAACAAAAATTAAAACAATGATAGAAAAACATATTCTAAGGAAATAAATTAATATGCATTAGTTATCATGTTTTTTTGTCAGTTTATTGTTGTCAATTCAATATTATAATGATATATTGTCCCATGATGTTAGACAAGACGATTTAATGACGGAAAAATAGGGATTTTATTATGTCTTTATAAAGATTTAAAAAAGAGGTCTTTAAAAGTCCTTTAACTTAAACCGAAAATACTTATAAATAAGTACTTTCGATTTATAACGAAATATTTGGTTCGATGCCGTTTTTTTAATTTAGTGTTAATCTACTTTCCTAAAGTTTATTAAATCAAGATTGTTAAGTATATAGTCTATTATGATTGTAATTTTATTTTTATGTGTCTTAATAACAACAAAATAGTAAATAAGAATATAAAATTATGTAAAGTAAAGCATACTTTATTTATATTCAATTTGTAAAGAATTAAAATAAAATAAATCTTTACCAACTGAATATTGAAAAAATAAATACATAAAAAGATAACTTACATTGTGAAATATAGTTGATATATAATGAAATACAGTAAATGGGGACATCTATTGAAAAATTTGTTCATGTATTTGTTGTTAAAAAATATATCACCTTATGCTTGTTAGAAAAAATAGATGTTGACTAATATTTTGTTTAGGGTGTATTAATTAAGGGATGTCCGACAATTTTTTTTAAGTAAAGAAGTTTTTTAAGTAAAGAAGTATAAATAGTGCTTATTCAATCTACATTAGGCTTCAAGTAAGTAAACTAAAAATATATAATATGGCTTATTTTTGGAAATAAAGAAGGACGCAAGCAGAACTAGCTGCTTTTAAAAAGACTCACAATACCCATTTACACCTGTACTCAGCAGTAAAATCTCAAATACAGAAAACAATAGCTTAATGAATGATGCTTATAATGACTTGAGTGAAATTGATTGTCTTATTAATGATAAAACTGCTTATGCCTCTAACTTAAGTGAACAAGTCACATCTTGATCCTGAGTTTAGCGACGAAGGTAATATTAATAGAAAAGGTGTTTGAACTTTAAGTCAAGATTTATCTGTTATTGTAAGTAAGTATTATCTTACAATAACAGATAAATCCTAGACTTTGTACAAATGAGTTATTAACTGTACTTAAAAAACATGACCATATACTCCTCGTACTTTATTTAAGACACCCTAACAATTTGAATGCGGGGAAATGTGTGAGAGTCGCTATACTTGTTTTGGGATAAAAAAATCATTAAAAAGGAGGTATAAATACTACCTAACTACACTAATAAAAATAATAAAATATTAACACCTTATGTTAATGTTGATAAGATAACACCTCGTGTTAATGTTGATGAAGTTCCAATATCCAATATATATATATATAGTCCAAAGAACAGATTTGCTATTCTCGATTTTATTTTATGATTGCACTTTTTTGTAGAGATTATTTATGCATTTAAGCTTTTAAACTGGTTTATATATTTTCTGTTTCTGGAAAAATGAAAAGATTTATTAAATTATTCTCTGATTGGTTAAATTTTCTTTTAAGTACATTTACTTGCAAGTAAATGTACTTAAAAGAAAATATAACCAATCTTATTTACTTGCAAGTGAAAAAACTAAAAGCTATTGGTGGGAATTATTTTAAAAGATATATACGAAACATAATAACAAAATAAAACTATAATTACTTACTTTTTATGTTGTTATATTTTAATCTTGAAACAATTAAAATGTTTTAAGATGCATTTTTTTAGATTTAGATATAAAATTTAACGATTTTAATTTAAATATTCTTTTTATTATTAATTGGTCATTTATATTTTTTAGGTTAAATGTTTGATAATATAACTTTTCATATAATATAACTTAATTATTTATTTTATTAATTTAATTAAATTAATAAGATAATAATTTTTTTTTAGATTATTCAGTGTTGAGTTACGACTAAAAATAAATATAAAGGGAAAAGAAAAAATGTTCTTTAACAACAAAGATTGCAATTGATATATTAGAGTTAAGTAGTGTAATTTATGGTGAGATGAATTATACTTATCTGTCTTATTGTTTTATATTAAATTTACAATTAGAAATGTATGCATTGATATTATTAAAATTATAAATGCAGTTATGGTCAAACGGAACAATGGATCAAACAACGGATCAAAGCTGGATCATAAATCCATAAAAATTATAGCAATTAAGTTGAAAAATGCACCTGCAGAGCTATGACTTTCGTCAAAATAGCATTAAATTATTGTATATATATATATATATATATATATATATATATATATATATATATATATATATATATATATATATATATATATACGTATATTATTTAAACAGAAAGAAAAAATCAAAATAAATTTTTAAGCCATTTTTTGTTTCAATTTCTTTAAAAGACGCAATGTGACTTTGCTTTAAAAAGCATCTTAAAAACACGTTTATTTAGATTTGCGTTCTAAACTAAAAAAGACGCACTTTTTACATTTGCTTTTAACATGAAATTTTTTTTTTATAAACTTATTTTTGTTAGAGATAATTTACATATACGTATAAATGACGGGAATTTAACAAGTAATTTCAGATTTACATTTAATATGAGAAGGTGTTATCCTTACATTTTAATACGCGTATTTATAACGCATAAAAAACGTCGTTTTATCTGCTGGACAAGTAAGCCGAAACTTTAAATTAAAATTAAGATGCCAAGACAGTACAAACGAGTGACAAGTCGGTTAAAGTTATAAATTGATGTTAATACAATAAAAAAGCCGGCTGACCAATCTGAATAAAGATTGAAACAAAAGTAAAGATCAACAAAAAAACTTCTTACAATTACTTTTATTTTGAAGTTAGTTATTTAATAACATACATAAATTTTTAATAAGGCACAAGAAGATGAATTTTCAAAATATCTTTGTCCAACATCTAGTTTGCCTTATGGAATTTATGTCAGAGAAACAAAGCAGCCTTCAAATGAATGTGCAATTAAAAATGACATTAAAATACCAGAAAACTAAAGGAGTTAAACAACTGAAAAAGAATGGTTATTTTTACTTAAATCGCACAAAATTATCTATTCGTTTGCCAGAAGCTAAATGCCTAAGTCGAATAATTGCACTAATGTAGATACTTTCTTCAAAAGCCTTGACAGTCTGCAGAAACAATTTAAGTTTTCTGCTGATTGGCTTTGCAGTATTGATGAAACCGTTCTTACAACTACTCATAAGCTAGTGAAAGTGGCATGTTATACATGACTTTTATACAAATCTTCTTCAGTGCAGTTATTAAAACCACAGTTATTGAAAACAGAAGTGCATCAACATGTGCTATAACTAGCAATGATATGAGTGAGCACTTATTGCATCATGCATACAATAGTATTACGATATTATTAAAAATAAATGTATATGCTAGCAGAACAGTAAGAGATGTGCAGAGACTTTTAGCAACGCTTGAAACCTTTTCACTGTCGAAGCTATACGTGGACAGGTATATTTCAAAGCCGAAATCCAAATTTTTGAAACTCAGTTTAACTAAAAATACTTGTTTTCTTTACTAGATTTTCTTTCATAAACCAGACTTATACGACACAAATATGAAGTTAACTATATGGATAAATACATGTAACGACGAAAACAAAAAACAGGAATTTTGTTGTTAAGAGAAGAACCAATAAATGATTAAATCATCCCAGATTTAATGATGCTTCGAGTCTAACAATGCTAAGGAGCTTTTGGATTTCAAAACTTATTTTGTATTATTTACTATTACGAGTGAACATTTGATACTTATGATACTTTACTAGGTACAGTAAAAACTAATGTATGTTGGTCATAGTTAAGTTTTTGTAAACAAAAGATGTTTTTGTAAACAAAATTTGGATTTAGGAATAGTATCAAAAAAGGAACAAAAAAGTGCGAGGAGTGTAGTTACATCGAATGATTAATAGGTCAACATGCAAGGAGCGCTGCTACATCAACTGAGGGTTTGGTTTGGGAAGACAGTCTATTAATTAAAAAAACTGAATCATAATCATTTTTTTAATTTTCGAAACTATTCAATTTTTAATTGTTTCAATGTCAATTATTTTTTTCTAATTTCAACCTTATACTTCTTATAGGATTTTGGTAATATTTCTTTTTTCAAAGTTTCGATTTTATTTTCTATACTTATGTTTTCCGGAAAGTCCCTTTTCCAGTTCAATATAGCTGTTTTGGATACTGTAACAAATTGTTGATACTCAATTAATTGTTAAAATTATTTATAATTAACCTTATCAATAGTAAGATACTAACGCAGAAGCCATTGGAATATATGTAACATCGTCAATGACATGGTTGCTGGGGGCAAAAATTCCTAAAAAAAATTTTTTGTACATTAAAAAAGCAGTAGGGGAGAACTTGCATTCTTGACCCGTAATCACCTTCGATCTTATAGCGTTATCTCTTTACTTACATAACTCATTAAAGAGAACTAATAACCAAGGTGTTGTAAATATTGTACCTTTATAATTAATTGTGTTTTGGTTAAAAAATAGACAACTATTAAATTTATTTTTTAAAAATTTAATTTTGACGACTAAGAATAATTTTTTGGTCGCCGCTTAGCAAGTGAAAAATCATCAGCTTGCTTGTTTTTTAATTTTATTTAAAATGCAAATCATAAAACTTTGTAGAGGCGATTTTATAGTCGGTAATTTTACGAATTTATTCAGCTAGTCGGTAATATTACACAATTCAGTCAATTAATATTTTTTTTCATAGCCAGTCGGTTCTATTTGAGGACTCACCCCTCCCTTCACTTTATTTGTAGAATCGCCTCTGATTCTAAAGACTTTAAATTCTATATATAAACATGTAGTAAATTTTCCTTGCACAAACCCAACTTAGTTGAAAACAAAGTTTAAATGTAAAACTAAAATAACATAAGCATCTTAAAAATGACACATAGGCAACAAATTTCCCCACGTTTTTTATAGTTTTTAAAAATGGTAGCTTCTTTGAAAATCTCTTTTGTATAACATTATATATCATCGTTAGATATGTTTGTAAATAACTATTATAAATCTTCAGAAGTATAAAGTGTTTTGAAAAATCTTAAAAAATAAAAAAAAAACGTTGCCAGTGGTTGGACTCGAACCACGGCTTACATGTTCATAAGCATGGTGCGCTATCCATAGGGTAACACTGGCAAATTGTGATGTGAAGTTTTTAAAACTATATAAGAATTATTTTAATGGAAAAAATATTATATTTCACGTGCTTGACGTAATGCAACTTTCATATGTTAAATACGAATATAAAGTTTAATATGAAGTTTAATAATATGAAATAATATGAAGTAATATAAAGTTTAATATAAAGTTTACGTACGTACGTACATAATATGTTACGTACGTACATAATATGTTACTTACGTAAATAATATGTTACGTACGTAAATAATATGAACTTACGATATGAAATTAATATGAACGTACGATAAAAGTTAAACATTCGCTAATGTTTTCTTAAAAAGCAAAGCTCCGACTCTCTCTCGTTTAAGCACTAGAATTTAAAAGAATTGATCTATAATGTATTTTTAGAAGGCAAACGCCAATAAAGAAACAAAAAATTGTCACGTATTATTTTCAAATTTAGTTCTATTTCCTATTACATCAATATACTCACAAATGATGTTCAAAATATATTAGTGTTACATTTACTAAGAACCATAAAAGCGAACTGAATCTTTATCAGCAGGTAAAAAATAACAAAGATTTACAAATCTTTTGTATTAATTATGATATCTTCGATTTTACGCACTTTAGAATTAAACAGACAAATCAATCGATCCATGATTTGTTTTGAGGAAAGCCAATCAAAAACCAAAATATTGTCAAGTTCTATTATTAAATTTGGTTCTTTTTTTTATTACATCAATGCATTCATAAATGATGCTTAAAATATATAAGTGTACATTTATTTAAAACCATACAGACGAACAGAATCTTTATCATCAGGTAAAAAATAACAAATATAAACATATTTTTTGTATTATTCATATCTTCCATTTTACGCACTTCAGAATTAAACAGACAAATCAATTTTCTAGTCCTCGATTTGTTTTTAGAGGAACACTAATCGAGGATCAGAAAATTTTTGATATTCTACATTTGGTTCTTCTTCTTATCACTTATTTAATTTGTAATAAATGCATTCATAAATGATGCTCAAAATATATAAGCTTCACATCAATGTTTTCGTATTTGATTAGCGCAATATTTATTTAGAAATAAACAAGCAAACAGAACCTTTATTTTCAGGTAAAAAATAACAAATATATAAAAATATTTTTGATTAATTATGATATCACCTAATTTGGGCAATTAAAACAGACAAATCAATTGATCTATGACTTGTGAACGCCAGTCAAGGACCAGAAAAATGACAAGTGTAAATTTCGCATTTGTTTTTTTTTTATAACGTCAATGTATTCATAATTGATGTTCAAAATGTATTAGTGTGGCATCAATGTATTCATAACTATTAATCAAAATTTATTAGCGTAACATTTATTTAGAACCATAAAAGCAAACGGAATCTTTATGAGCAGGTAAAAATTAGGAAAAATTTACAAATCTTTTGTATTAATTATGATATGTCCCATTTTATGGCCAAAAAACATTTAAACCAATTGTTCTATGATTTGATTTTAGAAGGCATACGCTAATCGAGGACCAGAAAATTGTCAAGTAAAAATTTCACATTTTTTTCTTTTTCTTAATATATCAATATATTCAAAACTGATCTTTAAATTAATTTAGTATAACATCAATGTATTCATAACTAATATTCAAAATATATTAGCGTAACATTTATTTAGAACCATACAAGCTAACAGATTCTTCTTGATCATGGTGAAAATAACAAATATATACAAATATTTTGCATTAATTATGATATCTTCGATTTTACGCACTTTAGAATTAATCAGATAAATCAATCGATCTATGAATTTTTTTAACGTAAGTAACGACAATCAAGGACCAGTCATATGTCAAGTATATATTTCACATTTGTTTCTTTTTCTTATTACATCAATGTATTCATAACTGATGTTTAAAATAAAACAGTAACATTTATTTAGAACCATACAAGCAAACGGAATCTTCATGAACAGGTAAAAAATTACAAAAATATACAAATCTTTAGTACGAATTATGATATCTTTCATTTTATGCACTAGAAACATTTAAACCAATTGATCTATAACTTGTTTTTAGAAAACAAACGACAATCAAGGACAAGGAAATTGTCAAGTATAAACTTCACATTTGGCATTTTTTCTTATTACATCAATGTATTCATAACTGCTCTTCAAAATATATTAGTGTAACATCAATTTATTCATAACTGATATTCAAAATATAATAGTGTAGCATTCATTTAGAACCATTCAAGCAAACGAATTCTTTATCAACAAGTAAAAAATAACAAATATATACAAAACTTTAGTATTACTTACCATTTATAAAATAAATGCTACTTATGAATATAAGTAGCATTATTTTATAAATAGTATAGAAAAAATACTGCAACAGCAGCTTAGGTATAATATGTTGATTTTAACTTTATCTTGCAGTACTGTAATTTTTACATTTAATGTCTGTTGAAATTTTGTATTTATTATAATAAATGTTTATTTTTCTGTAACTCCTCCACACGTTGACTGAGTTTTTAAACAAGAAGGCCGTAGTTCGAATCCAATTACGGGTGACTTTTTTCTAATTTTAATAAAATACTTGTGAAGTTTTAGACAAATTTTATTTAAAGTTTTATAAAGTTTTATAATAACATATATCTTTTTTTTAATTTTTAAATACTTGCTAAGTTTTTGAAAATTATATACAAACATATCTAACGCTGTTATAATTATTAACAAACAAAAAGGTTTTTAAAAAAGCTATAATATTTTTAAAATAATATTTCTTGTCATAATAATTTTTATTTTTTTAGACAAAATATGTGCCAAACATGAATTTAATTTAGGAGAAAGCTCGTGTTATAAGAATTACAAATATTATAGGGCTATCTAACAATAGGGTCCCAAACCGCCTCAAGTGTAAAAAGCCCTACAACGTACTTTTAAAAATTACTATATAACTAATTATAAAACTTATGTATTTTGTACAAAACATAAGGGTTTTTATAATGATATTCTTACATATTTAACACATAGAAGCAGAATTTTTCAATTTCTTTTTTGATTTTCGCAATAAATAGAATATTTAAAGAAATTAAAAATATAACCGTTTAACTCTAGGCAGAACAAAGTTATTCAAAACAGCTAAACATTTTTCTGTGTCTGCTCACCAAGTAGTTTGTAGAATAGTCATAAAGAGTAAAATTAAAATTTAAAAAATGTAGCTAGCGCTAAAATTCAACAAAACTTTAAGTTATTTTTCTAATTTATATATAAAATCCTAATATTTTTTATATATAACTTTCTTACAATCAACTTTTTTTAAATGACACATCCTAATATAGAGTCATTTAATAAAAAGTCGGGTTATGTTCTAAAATAATTGTGAAGAGGTTTTGTAAAACTCTGATAAATTTAGCAATTACCATAAAGCCGTTGCAACTAGCCGTTGCAAACGATGCAACGTTGATGAGAGCAATAAATCTTTTTGTTTTCCTAATCTGTGAGAATTTTTTTTTTTTTAAGACTAGGCATTTCAACTACTTTTGATAGATTATTGGGTATGTAGTCATTGGCTTTTTTATCCCTAACAGGTAGACCTTTTTCTTTTTTTCTTGCTCGATATAAAGTTTCAAGAATATCTGATAGTTTTTATGTAAATCGCTAATTTCTTCAGATGCTTCATCAAAATCATATGTCAGAGTTTTAATTTTTTTATTTCACGTACTTCTGAAACAGCAAAAGCCCTTTTACAATTAATTTCATCAGAAGGTTTTAAAGATACTGTATCAGGGGTTGAAAGGATAGAATTAGTGTTATTGTCAGTAATATCATTTTCATTAATATTATTTTTTACATGATTATAGGAACCATTCATATACAAGTTATATTATAGGAACCATTCATATACAAATGCATTGTATATGAATGGTTCCTGTAATATCAAGTCATTTTTAATGTCAATATTAAGAAAAGGGGATTCCCTATATAAAAATGATAATGATTGCCAAGACCAAGCCTGTGGATATTTTCTAAATATTAGGAAAAAATGCTTGCAAAGGTAGGCTGATTGCGACCAGGCAACACAGGTACATTTTGGCATTGTATCTTTATCTCCAAAATAAACAATGTAGTTTTTATTTTTATCTGAAAAGCTATTGGCTTTAAACAATCCATGATCGTTTAATAATACTACATCTAAGTCAGTTTTGTTAGCCAAATCAATTTTCTGCAAACAATGCTTAACAAAATGATGTGGCCTATTATGTAAGTATTCAGGGATGTTGTTACTATAACGTCTGTATTGACAATTCATTTTGAAATTGGACTCTGAATTACTAAAGTGTATAAACAAAAAAAATATATTTTTTCAATTGCATTGAAGTTGAGAGCAGTTATAATTGACAATTAAATACTTACTGTTCTAACTTATCTGAAAAGAATTCTTCAATCACAGTTAGCATGTTTGAATGATTCGTTTTGTCGTTCAATCCCATTGTTAGTATTTAAATTTGCTAACAATCGATCACGGCGATAAACCCATATCCATTTCTAGGCAAAATAAAATAAGTGTATCAATTAAAATTGTATACATAAGAAAACAAACATTAATGTGAAAAAAAATAATGCCTAAAGACTCAGATAAAAAGTAAAAAAATTATCAATAATATAGACATAACATTAAAATAATGTTATCATTAAGTTATGACATTACAATCGACATATATATTGCAATCGAGATCATAAAGAGAGATTTATTAAGCTGTATTAATAGTAAGGTAAATAACATAATTACTTCTTTAATACTTTACCAATAATTTGTAATATATTTCTTAAATTTATCAAATTTTTCTTCTACCCAAAAGTTTGAGGAATGTAGTGACTCAATAGCAGCTTTTGCCTGATCTTCAGTTTGTGCTGTGGCAACACAACGCAACAATGAAATTATGCTGCCTTTATATTCAGAACAGCCATTTTTGATTTTGGAAAGCCAGTGATCCCATGCCTGCTCTCTATGAAAATCGCATATGATAACTCGACAAGCTAAAGAATAATCAGCACTATTCATAAAGTTATTAGGCAATAAGTTGTAATTTATTTTTATTATGTAAAATTTTTAAGCAGTTATTAAAAAAATATTAATTTGAACAGAGATTCTGGACAAATATAAACCTTTTACCTAGAAAAATAGATTGCAAGGATTCTATTTCTTCATTGCAATAATCAGTCATACAAAAAGCAGGGTTAAATGATGTGTTCCAATGCTTTATTATATTTAATGCTTCTGTGATAGACTTCTTTGTTTCGTTTTCAATTAAAAAAGTTGCTATAACTTGGTAATCGACATTAGTCTTCACTACTAAAAAAAATAAAGGAAGAGAATACCTTGTAGTTCGATAGGTAGCATCAAGAAGCACTATTTCATTTCCATAACGTAGAAGAAGTTCTTGTTGCCAGAGTGACTGATAAACAAAAAGAAACGTTTCATTGACATTGCTTATGGTTTCGGACTTCGGTCGGAGAAACACGTTTATGGAAGGATCGCATTTTTTCCAGTCGTCACACTTTTTTAGTAGACACTCTTGATCAATCAAAGAATATCTAGGCAATTTAAGATAAGTATGTTATTGTTAAAATATATATTACACATGCATATATAATATATATTATATATATATATATATATATATATATATATATATATATATATATATATATATATATATATATATATATATATATATATATATATATATATATATATATATATTATATATATATATATATACATATATATATATATATATATATATATATATATATATATATATATATATATATATATATATATATATATATATATATATATATATATATATATATATATATATATATATATATATATATATACACAGTGCTTGAAGTGAGTCGGGATGCAGCGGGACACCATCCCATCACTTATTTATAAAGTATAAACAATCTCACCACCTTTTTACAAATCTATACATATAACAATGATTAAGCGGGATGGTATTTATTAATTACCGAATACCACCCCATTACTTTTTTTCTCCACTCTGAGCACTGTATATATATATATATATATATATATATATATATATATATATATATATATATATATATATATATATATATATATATATATATATATATATATTTGGACCCTGCAAATCAGCATTTTTAGTTTCGAATAAAAGCAGGTCTTGATTTGCAAATTGAATCGCAAATTGACCCTGGAGCAGCCAAAGGTTTTTGAATCGAAGCAGGTCTTGATTTGCAATTTAAGTCGCAAATTGACCCTGGAGCCGCTAAAAGATCATAAAAAAATGAAAGATTTGCCTTTTTGCTTAAAATTACAACATTAAGCAATACATGAAAAATTTAAAAACTATCTTTATATTAAAATTATTATATTATATTATTATATTATATTAAACTAAAATTAGTTATTTTATAACTGGTAATCTAATAATTATTGAATTACTTTAACTTTTGTTTGATTTTAACGATATGTGACCTTATTGTATCAAGACGAGGGAAGAACCTTCTGTTATTTGGAGGAGGAAGATTTTCTTTTTCAAAAATGTCGTTGACAGCAATCCGAAGGAGACGTTTCATCTCTCTTACATTGAATACTCCTTCCATAACATAATCTTCTATTTTTTTGGAAATTAGAGGATCAATACCTTGAGCTATCAGTTCAGCCTTAAATATATATATATATATATATATATATATTGGTTGAATAATTATCTACAATTTAGAATTAAACTATTTTATATTTTTATACTGGTCCAACAAGATGTTTATCATGGCATCAATAGTAACTACAATTGTTCTTATATGCAATATTTCATTCAATGCAGAGGTTTTTAGTTTTTCACGCAACAGTTTTGAGGCTTTATTTTAACGCCATACAGACCTCTCTGATATCTAAATTTATAAAAAGTGAGAATACAGTTTTACTATTTTAGGAATACTTAATACATATAACATCATTATTTTATAAAAAATTTATATACTAAACCTTTACCTTAAAATCAGGATATTGCAATATTTCTCTCATATTGATTTTTGCAGGACACATAAACTTTTTGGTATCTTGTAAAATAACGTAGTTATTTTGAAAGCAGTGGTCATCCATCTATAACCAAACAGTTATACAGTACATTTAAAGTAGATTATACATTATATTTTTCAAAACTTATTTTGATTTTAAAAGTTATTAAAGAAAAGAATGATACCAAAGATTTAAAAGTAATGTATTACCTTATTTTTTCTTTTCTTTTGTTGAAATTTTTTTTTTAATGAAATATTTCGATCGAACCCATGATGACAATCTAAAACTTTACTTGAAACTATTATGAAAGGCATCCCAGAATAAGGAATAGCAAAATCATCCCAAAGTACATTATGAGTCTTGGTAAGAATCTCTAAAGC
>NC_061164.1:52143159-52248159 GCF_022113875.1 Hydra vulgaris | reverse complement strand
GTTTTTGTTTTTAGATGATGGATATCATCATTTGAGATACAAAAGCAATTAGAGCCCGACTGTATCGGACCGAACAATCAGACGACGTACTGCTAAAGATGGATTGTATCAACCCTATTGAGAACCTGTGGGTGATCGTCAACCGCAGAATTAATCGTGAAGGTGTTCGTAATAAGGATCAACTGTTTGAACAAATCCACATGGCCTGGACAGCGATTACACAAAGTTTCATTGATCACCTTATGGAATCTATGCCTCAAAGATGCAAGGCTGTGATCGACAACGAAGGATTCGCCACGAAGTATTGATAGCGAAATACAGCTTGGTCAACATTTTGTAGAGTTGCACTTGTTTTGTCCAGAAGGAAATTAACTTTTTTGAATACTTTTGATTACTTTATTAATTTTCGTGTACAAATAATGAACTTTGTAATGAATAAAACTTGAAGAATGTTGTCTCTAAACAGTTACATAGTTATTTCTCTAAATTGAAAAAATGAAGCACTTTTATATAAAGAAACTAAATTAGCATTATTTGGTTGCACTTGTTTTGTCCGATACTGTATGTTATTCAAATTATTTAATAAAGCATCTTCTATTTCTTGATCACTTTTTTAATCAGTAAAAAACCTTTGTGAAATTTTCGATGCAGATGGAGTTTGTAGGGCCATAGATTTTATTAATATGTCTAAAATTTAAAAAAATTATTTAAAATCAAAAAATAAACAAATTTTTAAAATTATTGATACACTTAGTTTTGATTTCGTTTAAAATGTGCATATTAAATAGCTACTGACATACGAAACTTGCAGCTGGTAATACAAAATATATAAATCTTTTTAGATTATAAATGTTTAAAAAAATGTAGAACAACTCTTTAAAATAACTTGGCTTCAATACTCTTCAGCTTTTTTTCAAAACGCCTATTTATTCAAACTAGCAAAAAGTAACCCGTAATACGGGTTATGGTCGGCCTGTTAATTAATTAATTATTAGTGGCTGTTTTCTACAATTTAAAGTTGCGAATTCTCAACTAATACCCTTTTATAAAAACACCTTAAAATTGAAAAAAATTAATCTATCGGTAAAATTAATATAATACGTATGAGGAGGTAAAATAATTTACCAATTATTATTTAACACATTATTGGAGTAATTTACAACTGACAATGGTCTTATCAGTGTAAGGCAAAATCATTTTTATCGACATTTCTAAGTTCGTGTGTTTTACGATAATCTGAATAATCCATCCATTTTTGTCCAGTTTTTGAAAAATGAATCCATCCTTTTGAACGAAAAATTTCCGGAACGATACAAAATGGATATATTTGAAAAAAAGTATGCATAGGTAATTATGTTACTGAAAGTTTTACATATGAGGACTATTTTAAAGATTAATTGTTAACAAATCAGTCAACGTAAAACAAAAACTATGTTTAGCGGAAAACATAACGAAAAATTTCAAGACGTTTTTGAACTTTTAAAATCTGATATAAGGCATTTCCTCTGATCTCGTAAATTCATAACGAAAAAAACAATCCCACATATTGTTATTAAAATATTTGCCCACACCATTCTTATATAAATAATCTTTTTTTTTCTATGCATTCGCCTCATATAAAAGGTTGAAATTCTATAGCTTTCGTTATAAATTCTTGCAAAGTAAACAGACAACTTTCACTGAGAGATATAAATTTTTCCATTAAATTCTTTAACTTTTTTTTCTGTTAATTCCATCTTGAAAAAATTACACTCGAAGTATAAAACTATTTACATTATCTTCAAAATTATCGCAAGCGGTAATTGCCGGCAGTGCCGGCAAATAATTTTGGGGTTAATTGCCGTTACAGTTACAGTCATATAGGTGAGCTACTTAAAATACAATCACATACATTAATTTATTTACCGGCAGTACAGTTACAGTACTGTAAGTGAACTAAATACAGTCACAGACTTTGATTTAGCTACCGGCAGTACAGTTACAGTACTGTAAGTGAACTACTTACAATCACAGACTTTTAATTATTTACCAGCAGTACAGTTACAGTTCTTTAAGTGAACTATTTACAATCACAGACTTTTAATTATCTACCGGCAGTACAATTACAGTACTGTAACTGTACTGCCGGAAGATAATTAAAAGTCTGTGATTGCATTGTAGTAGCTCACTTACAGGACTGTAATTGTACTACCGGTAGATAATTCAAAGTCTGTGATTGTAAATAGTTCACTTACAGTACTGTAATTGTACTGCCGGTAGATTATTTAATGTCTGTGATTGCATTGTAAGTAGGTCACTTACAGTACTGTAACTGTATTGCTGGTAGATAACTTAATATATGTGATTGCATTTTAAGTACCTTACTTATATGACTGTAACTGTACTGCTAGTAGATAACTTAATGTCTGTGATTGCATTGTAAGTGGCTCACTTACAGGACTGTAACTCTAATACCGGTAGATAATTTAATGTCTGTGATTGCATTTTAAGTAGCTCTATTATAGGACTGTAACTGTACTGCCGGTAGATAATTCAAAGTCTGTGATTGCATTAAAAGTAGTTTCCTCACAGTACTGTAACTGTACTGCCGGTAGATAACTTAATGTCTGTGATCGCATTTTAAGTAGCTCACTTATATGACTGTAACTGTACTGCCAGTACAATTACAGTCCTGTAATTAAGCTATTGCTCTGCCGGCAGATAGTTAAAAGTCTGTTATTACACTGCAAACAGATCATTTTAGTATTACTTTTGCACTGGCGGTAGATAAGTCTTTCATTGCATTGTAAGTAATTTACTTAAAGGACTGTAATTGTAGTGCCGGTAGATAACTTAATGTCTGTGATAGCATTGTAAGTAGCTTACTTACAGGACTGTAATTGTACTGGCAGTACAGTTACAGTCATATAAGTGAGCTACTTACAATGCTATCACAGACATTAAGTTATCTACCGGCACTACAATTACAGTCCTTTAAGTAAATTACTTACAATGCAATGAAAGACTTATCTACCGCCAGTGCAAAAGTAATACTAAAATGATCTGTTTGCAGTGTAATAACAGACTTTTAACTATCTGCCGGCAGAGCAATAAACAATATGATTGTGAATTGCTTGAAATGCAATAACAGACATTAGGTTTTCAACCGGCAATACTATTACTGTCCTGTAAGTGAGCTACTTATGATTGTGAACTGCGACTTCAAATTATCTGAGCGCAGTATATAAAATAGTACGAAATTGAGCTACTTGCAATGCAATCACAGACTTAGAATTATCTACTGGTGGTACTATTACGGCATTGAAATACACTTGAAAATTGAGTAAAATAGAGAAAACTAACTGGTTTTCTTTACAAAATTCAAGCACTACTATTTATATAGCTATTATACAAAATAAATAACTCTGAATATAATTACTAGTTTTCAATCTACTTATCTAAACTATAATAACTGATTGCCTAAAAACTAGGCATAAGATCAATAAAAAAACTATATCAGCTCTAGCACTTGGTTTATAAAAGCTTCTTAAAACTGGTAGGTCTATCAGCCCCATTTAGACAACAGTGACAAAACCACTTTCGAGACGGTTTTCCAGTAATCCCACTACAGCAAACGTGATACCAATTTAAACAGTGATCACACTGAACCCAATCTGACTGTAGAAATTGTGCTGGAGAGTCATGCGATTTATAATCATTGCATCGATACAACTTTTTATCTGCAATTATGAAACGCTGTATTGATTAAATTAAGCGCCATGCATCAGCCAAAAAGTAAGACTTAAGTTCATTTAAACCAAATCGACTATCACAAACGATAGCACTGAAATTACATAGAACATCTTTGCGTTCGCCTTTACGAGCACAGTTCAAAATATCTCCTATTGCATATTCACTAACAATATTCTTCAGTCTAAAAGAGTCTTTTTCTAAGGTTGTCATTTTTTCCCATACTTTTAGACAAGTACTTCTATAAACTCGCTGAGAACGAGGTAAAGGAGGTCTACCCTGTTTTATTGCCGTCGCAGGAAATTTAAGATATTGAATTGAAATACTAAGGTTTTTATCATCTGAATTTTGACTATTTATAATTTTTTCTGCTAAATTATTTGTCTCTACAAGTAAATTTTTCTCTACTAAACTATTTTTTAAAATATCAATAGCACCTAATTTATCTAAATTTTTATTATCAACATTTTCAGATTTAACAACATAAGATTGAGTTTCGAAGCCCTGAAGGTTTGAATTTCCTGGTGATGATAAAATAGATGTAGTGACGTCCGTTTCAACTTGAACTAGCATTTGATTATGCTGCTGCCATTCTCCACGTATAACCTGTTGTTCAATTGAATTCAGATATTGCAGAGCATGTGGAAATGTTGCCTTTGACTCGTCACTTAAAATGTTTGCAATTTTTATTGCAATAGAGTAGGCTGCCTAGAAAAATTTAAAATTATAAAACAATTAAATCATGTCATTTTAGATTTGTTAAATAACCAAAAAACTAAAAAGTAAAATAACTTTATTTTAAGTGAAGGCTATGTTCAAAAAAGTAATAAAATTAAACAATCAAACCATAAATCTTTTTTCACGTGTATCATACAGCGTCAAAGGTATCATACAACGTGTATCATACAACGTCGAAGGAAGTAAGAAAGAAACTAATGTTATATCAAATATATGCAATGAAAGGGTTTGCCTGGTATAAAAACTATGCCAACAAGGAAGGCCATTTCCAGTAAAGACATCACAATTACAAGTATCAGATGAAGATCTTATTAATTTTCCCCTCACAGTGAAAATAAAATCATTGTTACAAAAGTCTTATATAAAGTACAATAAGTAAAATAAAATAATAAAAATAAGTAAAACAAGATAAAAAATTAGTCATTTGTTAAAAGAAAAAGATATGAGAAAAAATTGAGTGTTGAAGTACTCAAAAGAATTCAAACTAACATAAGTCACATCGTTGGATTTCATGAAGTTTATCTGTTTTACCATTTTTTGAAGTGCATATGAAGATACCTTTCCAATAGCATCTGAAAGCTCCTCAGATATTTTTATTGGCGTCTTCATAGTGGCATTAAAATAGCTGTGTTTTGTTTCCACAGAACGAATCTATGTTAAATAAACATATTGATTCAAATAAATTTTTAATGTGCTAGAATTGATTTATAATTCATCAAAAGAGTCTTATTTATATTTTGTTTTTATTTTTCAGAAAATAGTGCCAACAACTTAATAGACTACACCATCCTAAATACTTGCAGGTTATTATTTTGTAACTTATAAATAACTTGCCCTAATCATTTCCGATCTAATATTCATTTCCTGTTGATATACTACTCCTGGACTACACAATGAAGTTAGACAAATGATTGAGTAGCACTGCTCTAGATATTTGCCAGACTTCTCTTTATTAAAATATTTTATAAATAAAAAGATATATTCAAAAAAAAAACTTACTATTGCAATACTTAAAAGCTTTTCAACTAGAAAAGACATTTTGATTTTGGAGGAATTAATAAATTTTTTAAATTTTGCATGAAAACATTCAAGGCGATTTGTCGTGTGGTTATCCAGATGAAGCTTACCGATACGACTGTAGCCAGCAAACATTGGAATCATTGAGGCTGTGTTCCAATTGCGATTAAAATAATAATTAAGCTCACATTCAAGGAGATTTGTCGTGTGGTTATCCAGATGAAGCTTACCGATACGACTGTAGCCAGCAAACATTGGAATCATTGAGGCTGTGTTCCAATTGCGAATAAAGTAATAATTAAGCTCTGCAGCATATTCAAACTCCTTGACTAGTATATCGTATTCGACTTGCGAACTACACTTTACCATGTTTTCAAAAATCTGATAAAAGTGTAAAATAAAACAAACAAATTGAACTGAAACTTATAAATTAAAAATAAATTAAAACAAAAACTGTTATTTTCAACAAGATAAAGTAAATTCTTCAAAACCAGCACACTAAAAATCTAAAAAATATTTAAGTATTGCTTGAGCATGATCTAATAACACCAACAGAAATTCTTAACCAGTTATAAAGTTTGATCTTGGTACCATTTTGAAAAAATAAAAATAATTATTATCAACAAAAATTATATTACAGTATTGACTATGAATAATAACAACAGTACCCCATAAATTTTGCTGCGCTTTTCTTCAGGAAATTTATGCTTGTTTAGCTCTTCTAAAAATGATTTAAGCATGTGAAAACGACAAAGAAATACTGAGCAACCAGGAAAGGTATTTCGAAGAGCTCCAATTTCAGCAGAATCTTTATCAATAAAAAATATTGCATTGTTTAGACCTTCTTTAAGCCAACATAAAAATTCAGAAATACTAGGAATATCTTCCCTTTGCAAAAGACAATGTGCTACAGGTTGACCAATTCCAAACGCATCAGTGACCAATAATGTAAACAAAGGATATCCTTGAGAATTGATCTAAACAAAAATAAGGGAAATATGTAAATTATGATTAAATAAGATTAATGGTAAAGTAAAAATGTGTTAACTTTATAAGTTGAGTTCATCAGAATAACATCTCCATATTGTGACAATAGTTCTAGTTGTTCCGATGATGACCACATAACTCCCTTTAGGGTGACACTATCATCATCAACTAAAATTTTGAAATGCTTATTAGGGCGCCCTAATACCTCTTCAAGATACAGTAAATCATTGCAACCTAGGAATTGTTAATAAACATAGTTTATAATAATTGCAATTATAATAATAGTTTTTAATAATTGTAAATAAACATAGTAAATAAAAATAGTTTGGAAATCATTTCTCATTGCATTTAAAACTTTTTATAAGTTTTGAATTTAATATTTTGAGTAAACTATTAAAATAACAATAACAAAAAAGAATATTGTTAGACATTAAGTTTTTTTAAAAAATTGACATAACAACTTCTTAGTTAACTAAATATAAAAGAAATACTCCTGGTTTGGAATTTTTTTCGAATGTTTTGCACAGCTTGTCTTTTAACTTTAAACCCCTCTTGGTGCAATATTCCTTGAACAATAGTTGGATTTGCTCCAGCTGATAGCATAACAGCAGAGGATTGGATGAGATTGTTGGATGGTCTACGAATACTTGAATATAAGGAATATGTGTTTGGTGTTACAATATTATGTCCAGAATGGCTCTGATGCAGGTGTTCTACTGAGAACATTCTATATTCTAAACAAAGTTTAGCTTTAAGACAATTGAAAATTTGCAGTCTGCAATGAAAAATTCATATATTGCCCATATATACACACAAATATATATACATACATAAACACACACACACATAAATACATACATAGGGGTGATCCTGAACTAAATAGCAAAAAGACACAATGTTCCTAACCTTTTTCAACAAAAAATTCAACAATAATGCATTACTATTTTATTTAATAACATAAAAAATACGTTATCCATACATACTTTTTTTAAGTGTAGAGCTAGCTCTTTTAAACTTCCTTTGAGATGCTAAACTATTTTTATCAACACCATAATGCTTGCAAACATACCTAGAGTATTGAATGGTGGAGTCAGGAACATCAACAATTTTTTGCTTTACTAGTTTATTAAAATTAGCAACCTAAAAAAAAAAACCACAAACAACGCAATAAATTATATAATACATAAGGACATCAAAGTGATTCAAATAATTTGTGGTCAGTCTACTTTGAAATAATTGTCAATAAAGCAGATATGCATAGAAACAGATTTTAACTGTTTTGAACAAAAGTTATGTCACGATTTTCAAAACCATTTGTTAAGGTTTTGTCTAACGCCAAAACCCACAATTCTCAGGTCATGAAATCTCGTATTTTGTCTCAAAAATTAGGCTACTGAGACTTCTGGAAAACCTTTAACAGTGTCAATAATAAGAGCAAATCCAATTTTACACAGTTCAGATTTTGTTACTTCAACTAAAGACAAAGCTGAATTGTTTGCTAAAAACTTTTCATCAATCTTATCGCTTCATTCCACTAATCACATCCGACTTAATATAGCCAACAAACAAGTTTTTTCCATTGCTTGACAATTGTGTTACTTCTACTTCTTTATCCAAAGTGATTTCCTGTTTAGACTCTTTTACAGCATGAGGTCCAGACAACATACCTGTTATAGTCTTCCAGAAGTGTTCTCCCAAGCTATCGCCTATACTTTCCAAACTATTCAACAAGTGCTTATCAGAGTCTTGTTTTCCAGCCTGCTGGAAAGCAGCATCTGTTATCCCTATTTTCAAAGATTCTAGAGAGCGATCTGACTCACCTAGTTAGTGACCGTCCCATTAGTCATCTTCTTATAATAAGCATGGCTTTTAAGTCTTTAATTAAAAAATACTTAATCTCTTATCTTAAATTTATTAATCTACTTTCGATCACCAATATGGATTTTGATCATATCGTTCTACTGCTGATTTGTTAACGGTAATAACGGATAGGTTTTATCGTACATTAAATAGAGGTTAAGGCTATAGAGAAGACCAGCATGCCAAACTTTTGATAAAGTTTGACATGCTGGTGATACTACCATTTATTCTTGTCTTGAGAAGAAGCCAAGTGACTCTCTGGTCACTTGGAGCAGGCATTTGAGCTTGAAAAGGATCTCACTTCTGCTAGTGGCTAGTTAACTTCAATTCAGATAAAACTCTATTTTTTTCAGCCAATTGTTATCGCAACTGTCTAGATCTTCTTATAATTATAAACGGTAATGTACTCGATGAGACATCTACCCTTCATTTTCTAGGATTAACTCTTATTTCCGATCTTTCTTGGAAATCATATATCAAATCGATTGCAAAATTAGCAACTGCTAAGGTTGCATCTCTTTATCGTGCTCGTCGCATTGCAAACATAGTTGGACCGGCTCCTGCAGCCATCCTTCAACCATTGTCACATCGTCCTAATATCTCTTCTCTTTCTCTTTTTTATAAATAATATAATGGGCGCTGCTCTAAGGAGCCAGCATCGCTTGTGCCATCTACTAAAATTCATTCTTGTGTTACTTGTCACTCAATTAAATCTCATCCTTTTTACTGTGATTGATCCTAAGTGCTCCAAAAGTTCTTATTTATCTAGTTTTTTTCCTCAAACATCTGTTCTTTGGAATTCGCTCCCTTTATCTTGTTTTCCTGATTCATATAATTTGCAATATTTTAAGTTGTCTGTTATTCGATTTCCTTGCTTTATAATCTTCATCTTATCTCTTCTAGTAACTTCCAATTCTAGTAGTGGTTGCTTGCAGCCTTGTTAGAAGATGTTAAAAAAAACACAAAAAAAACAATATATATATATATATATGTATATATATATATATATATATATATATATATATATATATATATATATATATATATATATATATATATATATATATATATATATATATAAATCATAGATACTTTTTAAAAAGTCAAATGTTTGCAGGTTATTTCTTAAGCTATTAGAGTGTGTTAAACCATTACCTATACACACATTAGTGGTGGTTTGAAATTATTTGCATTCACTCCCAACAAGGCTGCAAGCAACCACTATTAAGTTGGGAGTTACTAGGAAAAAAAAACAGAGCTACCAGGGTTGTCAGGAAAACGAGTCACAAAGTTAACTATTTGAGTAAGAGATTGAGAAACACAAATGTTATAGGCTTTAGTTCCAGCAGTATCACTGGTGTAGAGCCAAACCATTCAGAGTGATGGGTATTAAAGTCACTAACAACAACAATATTGGTAGAGGGGTAAAGAGAGAGGGCATGGTCAAATTTATCAGAGTTAACATTTAAAAGATTGCAGTCATGGGAAAAAGGAGAGCGATAAAGAACAAAGAGAAAGGTGATAAAGTGAAGAGGTGGTATGCGAAAGCACATAAAATAATGGTCAAAAGATTCAAACCTGATTTCACGACAAATAGGAGAATTAATTTGTATGTATACACCCAAACCTAGCATGTGACTATTGGAGTCTTTACAAATCAAAGGATAGTACCCATCAACACTGACATCTGAAGAAGGAATTGCAGAATTTAAATTTGTCTCACTGAGAGCAAACAAGTCTAGTGAATTTTGCAGGAGGTAAGATTGAACTGATGGAAAGTTACTTTACAAACTGATATTTTGCAGCTTTTGATGGAATCAGCCTCTCTGAGAGCTACCACAGAGTTTGGGAAACCTTACTACCAGCCGGCCTCAGAACCATTAAACTGAGTTTTAGAGCTGTACCCTCATAAGTAGATAACAGGAAGAGTTGCATAGCCATTATCAAGGAGGTAAGCATTCACCCTCACACCAAAGGCATGGAAACTTGCCACTGTGGCTTCGATCACATGCCTAGCAACAATAATAATTAGTGTATTTCCTAAGGTTTTATTAAAAGCAAAAATAAAACTATAACAACCTTTTGCATATAAAAACTACTATCTTTAAAAAAAACATTGTTTTATGAAATATGCATTTGCTGAGGATTAAGGCTAGCATAAATTTGCAGAACACTCTAACACCTATCTTTTGATACCAAGTTATAGATTATAAGATATGAATTGACTGAGTTATAACTAAAAACAAACTACTTCAAACCTTATAAATTTGTTACCTAAAACCTCATAACTTTTTATAGAATTGACAGATTATAAACCATTTAGCAATTAAGATTATGAGCAATTTAGTATTTAATCTTTTTTAATTCATTTTATTTGTGCCACTTACCTAAATTAGGAGATCATGATCTCCTAATTTAAGTAAAAAAACATGTTTGATTCATACTAAGTGTTTACTTACTTTTCTTTTTGTATCCCGATTAATTGGATGGAAGTTGTCTTTACAAAATTTGATCAAAGCTTCTTCTGCTTCTTCAAAAGATGAATAAATGCACCGTGACAGAAACTAGCCATTTATATTAACAAAATTGTTGAAATTTCTAATATATATACTTAAGTGCAAATCGCGCTAAACAAAAATTACAGTTAAGAAAGAATTTGATACTTGTTTACGCTTATTAATTGATACTTCAATACTTCCTGCCGGCAATTTACCTCAAAATTATTTGCCGGCACTGCCGGCAATCACCTTTTGCGCAAAATTATCATTAAGTTTTTCATCAAAAATATAATCACTTTTCGTTTCTATATCATGCTTAAAATATATAGTTAAAAGTGTTTTTATTTACATTTTCGCAAAGGATCTATTATGCCCAATTTTATTTTTTAATTTCAATTCTATATAGTTTTTGATTCACAAATTACATTGTCTTTTTGATATTCACAATCTTCACAAACTTTAATGTGCACAATAATTTGCAATTATTATCACCATTCTATACTTTTACATTGTATACTTCTAAATCTTTTAACAAATCACTTTCACTTGAACCATTTCGAACATTTTGCAACGCATTTTTAACCATTTTAATAAATTTATTATTCATCTAAAAAAAATTACAAAAAAGTTATATAAAAAATGCTAAAGTCCTGTTGAACCAAAACCTCCCGTTCTTTCTTGTTCAGACAACATTGATTGCTTTTTTAATTGTTTATTAACATATACACATTTTTCAGCAAAAAATACAGTTATACACTGCAAAAAGCGTTTTGTGAAATTCACAAAAAATTTGGTTACTTTAACAAAAACATTTGGTGAATATTTATGCACCAAATGTTTTTGTTAAAATAACAAAATAATTTGGTAAAATGTATTTTGTAAATTTCACAAAATGGTTTTGTGAAATATTTTTCACCAAATCCGTTTGGTGAAATTTACCAAAAATATTTGGTGCATAAATATTCACCAAATGTTTTTGTTGAAATAACCAAGTATTTTGGTAAATTTCATTAAAATTGCCTCTTTTTTTGCGTGTAAAAAAAACAATAAATTTTCTTTGATTTTGAAGTCAAAATGGAACTTTCTCTCAAAAACTAAAGTTTAGGTAATATAACTCTAAAAAAAACATATTATTGACATTTGTTTTAGCTTGTATTATTACCGCATCTACAAACATTTTTTTTTTTTTTACGCATTATGCAACTATACAGTCTATACTTATAACAATTCAAGACAGTCAACTAAACTTATAAATTCAACTCAGAAGCCAATTCACTTGCTTTCGGGCATGATACGTCAAAATCGGGGCAATTAAAACAATATATATATATATATATATATATATATATATATATATATATATATATATATATATATATATATATGCAAAATCATCCAAGCTGGAAAACTTGCAATATTGTATTCCTTATCCAAGATCTAAAGACAAATAATTGAGAATGATAAAAATTCTGTATACAGGAATGCAAATATTAGTAATAACATTAAACTCACTTGAATCAGTTTAAACGAAAAATCCATTGCTTTCAAAGGGGTTTCAAATGACCATCTGTGATTGTTGTACACAACAACAGCGATGTTTAATGGAACAGCATAAACCAAAGATTGAAGTGTCAGCTTCAGGTCATTATATAAGATCCTGATGTTATTAATTGATTGCTCAGCATTTCAACTGACTGAAAAAATAAAGAAATAATAATAATTAAGCAATACAAGTAACAACTTAGTTATTATAATAATTTTTATTTTTAATAAATTTTAGTGTCTTTGAATAATAACTATTGAATAAAAACTTTTGTATTTTATTTATATTTAATTTACATTGGCTAGAAAAAGAAATGATTCACCACATTCTTTAACACTAGGAGTCCAGGATTTTCTCTTTGCTTCTTTGCATAAATGGATGGAACATTTGCAGCATGTCAATCGCACAATAGCCAAAAGAGCAGCTGTCTCATCTTCTACCCCTATATTATATATATTTTTATATATATACATATATATCTAAATATATATCTATATATATACATACATTTATATACATATGTGTGTATGTATATATATATATATATATATATATATATATTATATATATATATATATATATTTATATATACACATATATATATATATATATATATATATATATATATATATATATATATATATATATATACACATATATATATATATATATATATATATATATATATATATATATATATATATATATATATATATATATATATATATATATATATATATATATATATATCATAGATGATCCAGGTTATATTTAAAAAATCCAGAAAATTATTTGCTTAAAATATCCGGTAAAAATCTGGAATTTTTTTCCCCTTATTTTCCTCTTAATTTTCTTTTAGCTGAGTTGTATCTCAATTTTTTAGAGAATTTCTTAGAGAATTTTTGTATGAGTGATGACTAAAAAACCTTAAAAATCAAATATATTACACAAATATATACTTAAACTTGTATGTATAGAAAACCTTTTGGATATCCGGAAAAACTAATCTTGAAAAATATCCGGAAAATCCGGCAATATCTGGAAAAAGATAATGCCTGATATATACATATATAATACACATGAATGTATAAATATATTTTTTCCATTGTCAGTTAGGTGTATGAATATAGGTAATTTTCCGCCATCTTAATACTGTCTGTCAGATTGCCGACTAAGCTGTCATTGATATATGTATGCTAATCATATTATGCTAATCATACTATATATGCTAATTAAACTTTTATTAAAAACAAAACACTAACCATCTTGCATGGAATATTTTTTGGCAACTAAGCCTATCAATTTTTTTGCATGTAGTCGAATTTTTTGAAACATAAATTTGCTACAATGCTCATAATTCTTTTGCTTACTCAATTGAGTAAAATCGACATTTACCTATAAAAGGTAAGATATTATTTTGTATTTCTGTGGCAAACATTTAGTATGTGAAATATGGACATATGAAATAACACATAACAAATATTTAAAATACTTACCAATGCATCTGCTTTTAGATCCAAAAGAAGTTTAAAATTTGGAATGTCTTTGGTGCCAGATTGAAAACATTTCAACCTAAATTTTGAAGTTGATTTCCATTAATGGCACACTTCAGTCCATGGTTGATTATTAAATTTAAGCCAATTAAGGTCATCTTGAATTGCTTCTTCTATATAATTTTTTTAATGTTTAAAAATAAAACTAATAAAATACTAAAACTTTCTCCATGATAAAAAATTGATATGATAAAAAATTGTGCAAAGATTTATTCATTTTATCAAAATACAGTTTATCAAAGAAAATTTTAATAATTAACATAATGATATACAAAATTTTCTAAATATATAAAACACAATATACTATTTATAATAACTAAACTATCTTATAAAGCATACCATCGCTACTATCATGTTCTTCATTGTTGGCCGTTAGAATTTTTTGAAATACCCACTGATTTAATATTTCGCCATGTGTTGCGAAGCTTCTCGGACAACTTTCCACCAGCTATAGTTTTTTTACTCGTAGGAGCAGTATACCATGTTTCCTAATACAGATGATATTAAACATATATATCACTAACAACGATTTCGTTAAAAATCATATAGATCACATCAACTCATAAAGTTTATAAGTTACTTACAAGCTTTTCTGAGGGAAAATGTGTAACAATATCATTTTCTGATTCACAGACATCTGCATTAGTCGGACGATTTCTACAGAAAAATTTAAAAAGAATTTATATATCAAAAATAATTTTATCAAATTTTCATATGCATTTGCATTACTACAATGTTATAATTTTATATTTGTAACTTTCGTAATAAATAATAAGTAAAGACAATAATAAATAAAACTAATTTTGAAAATCTAATAACTTATTACTTACTGCAATCCTTACTTTTGAATAATATGGTTGACTACTATTCTAGCCAACTTGCTGCGTAAACTAAAGGTTAGATTTAAAGCACTTAACACAATAATCCCATCTGTGCAAGAATTCAGGATCGGGGCTAAACCATTCTATTAAATTTATAAATAATATTTAAGTGTTACTAAACAAAATATAATTTATAATTATAATCATCATACTAAGGATACAAATGATATGTTATCAATAATGCAAATTAAGTATTATAATATTTTCTTTAACAGAATTTATAAAAATAGTAAAACATTATAAAGAAAAATATTTCAAACCTCAGAGAGTACTGTTTTTATGATGAAGTACAGTTTTTGATGCAAAAACTATTTTACCAGCTGTATCTTGAAATGGCTTAGCTTGTTGTATACACTGTTTCTTCAATGGGCTTGTTACCTTGTTATTGTCCAAACTGAAGTCTATTTCACTTCAGCTCAAAGTAGCTGATTCTATAATCAAATTCACATTGGTTGCATTATTCACATAGGATGCAAACAGTATTACTAGTATTGTGAGAGTGAGAAACATTATTACATAAAAAAATCAAGTGTTTAAGTATTTTTAAAAATGTTATAGCCTCTTTTAAATCTTTTATTATTAATATGTAAGACAAATACCAAAGTTAGCATATCCGTTTTCTTTCTTACAATTTTGGGGTTCAAATAACACCCTTGACATACTGAGAGAGGCTAAATATTATTCATAAACTATTAGGTATATTTTTGATAAAAATATTATGCATATAATATTAAAAACAAAAAAACGAGTAACACGTAATTTGGTGATTTGCTATTCGTAACTTTTACCACTTTTACTGTTAGGTGAATTTTTAAACACATGACAAAAAAGTATAAAAAAATAACTGTACTGGATAACTTGTTTAGTATTGCATTGCTCTTAGAGAAATGAGCTAACTCAATATCTTCAACAAGATTCAAATTGTCTTCCACTAAAGTATACAAAATTATGTTATATGTAATATTTCCATAATTATTTAGAAATGTTATAATATAAAAATACTTGTTCAAAATACCTTTATGTAAAACTGGTGCATGATCACAATAGGCACACAAATCAAAACCTTTCTTTTTTGTGTATTCATCACAATCACATCCTGCTTTGAGACATTGCATTCTACTTCTCCCTTTATTATCCTTCGTTTTTAATAACACTATAAAAATGAGGAAAAATAAAGTAACAGAAAAACAACTTTACTTAATCATTTTATAATCAAGTTTTTTATTTTATTATATAAAATTATTTAGAAAAAACAACACTAAATAAATAAGGAAACCGATAAATGAAGTAATGTAAATATATCATTTTAGAAGTTACAGCAAAAATAATACTTATCTATAATATAATATTTTTGTGGGTTATATATTATAATATAAAATAATATAATTTTTTTTATAAAATTGTTTTTAAAAAAATAATTAACACCAGTTCACTAAAAAAAAAAAAAATACATCTACATTTGTTTAAAACTTAGAGAAACAAAAATAAGAGCAGGATTGAAAAGTTCGTTTTTTCAAAAGGAAAGTAACCTTTGCAAACTAAAATAGTAATGAAAAAAACTAAAAATGTTCAGATGAGTTCAGATGGCAATAATATCTTACATACTACTTATAAAACTTATTTAGTTTAAGGTAAAGACATTGTTTAAAGAATTTCAAATTTTTTGTTATAACAATTGAAACTTGTTTCCTTGAAGGTACCTATAGTTCCTTTCGTGACACAAATTTAGAATGAGTATAACTAAAAATTTAGAATGCTACTAACAATATCTTTACGTAGTTTCAACGGCTTTTCTTTTTCTTTGCTTTTCACCAAATCTATTTGGTAAAATTTACAAAATTTTTTTGGTGCATAAATATTCACCAAATGTTTTTGTTAAGATAACCAAGTTTTTTGGTATATACCCGTAAAGTTTCCTCATTTTATTTGGGAAAGTATAACAATAAATTTTGTCTTTTGTCGTAGATTAAAGTTCCATTTTTGTTTTGAAAAAATGGAACTTTAATGTGCGCTTTAAATTAAAAAAAAACGAAACAAAAAAAGACAAATTGTTTTAAATAAATGCTTTATTTTATCTAAATTAAGATTGAAATGTATCGAAAGAAGTTTATAGATTTAACTCAGATGCTAATTTACTTGCTTTCGGGCACGAAACATCAAAATCGGGGCAATTGAAACAATATATGTATTTCTGTAAAAACATCCAAGCTGGAAAACTCGCAATATTGTATTCCTTATTCAAGGCCTAAAGAAAAATAATTGATAATGAGGGCTCATTGTAAAGTGCGTTTGCAGGTATAAGACTTTGCCTCACCTTTTTCAAATCTCAAAAAAATGTCATATGGTAAATTATACTTTGTAAAATAATTATCACATACGTAGAGTAATTATACTTGTTTATTTACAGTTGTTTTAAGATTATTTTAGCACAAGAGCGTTTATTTGCATGAATTTTGTAATAACGCAAAAAGTAATGCAAAAAATCAGCACAATTTTCTAAAAGTGCAACTATATGCAATACTCGCTAATATACTAGTATTTTATATAAATTCAAACATGCAATATGTAACAAACAATGTATCAATAACAATATTCGACTCACCTAAATCAGTTTAAAAGAAAAATCCATGGCTTTCAAAGGCGTTTGAAATGACCATCTATGGTTGTTGTACACAGCAACAGCAATGTTTGGAGGTACAGCATAAACTAAAGGTTGAAGTGTGACCTTCAGATCATTATAAAGAATTCTTATGTTTTCTATTGAATTCTCAGCATTTTCAACTGACTGAAAAAAAAACAAATATTAAGCAATTTAATTTTTATTACGCAATGTAATTTTCATTACGTAATGTAATTTTTATAACACCCTTAATATTTTTAAATATAAAATTTTAATAGTTTATTATAAATTCATTGGCTAGAAAAAGAAATGATTCGCCACATTCTTTAACACTTGGAGTCCAAGACTTTCTTTTTGCGTCTTTAGATAAACGTATTGAACGTTTACAGCATGTCAACCGCACAATAGCCAAAAGACCACCTGTCTCATCTTATTCCTCTGTATTGTGTGTATATATATATATATATATATATATATATATATATATATATATATATATATATATATATATATATATATATATATATATATATATATATATATATATATATATATATATATATATATAAATATATATATATATATAATATATATATATATATATATATATATATATATATATATAATATGTATATTTATATATATAATATATATATATAATATCTGAAAAACCTGTTATGTCATTGGTATATGGAAGCATACTTATATTGTTAATCACAAACTATAATTATAATTTTTAACTAAAAATCTAACCAATTTTTATTAAATGTTTTTTGGCAACTAAGCCTAATAATTGTTTTGCAAGTAATGGAATTTTCTGAAACATAAAGTTGTTACAGTCTACATAATTCTTTTGTATGCTCAATTGCGTAAAATCGATATTTACCTAATAAAAAATAACAAACTCTTCTCTTAATTCTATTTTTTTTCCTATGTTAAACATTTTTACATTATATAACATATATTTAATATACTAACCAATGCATCTGCTTTTAAATCCAAATGAAGCTTAAAGTTTGGAATATCTTTGCTACCAGATTGAAAACTTTTCAACCTAAATTTAGAAGTCAATTTCCATTTATGGCACACTTCAGTCCATGGTTGACTGTTAAACTTTAGCCAATTAAGGTCATCTTGTACTGCTTCTTCTATATCAATTATAATATGTTTAAAAAAATTGAACCAAAAAATTCTTCACAATTTTATAAATATATATAATAGATAATAAATGTATACAAAATAAAATGTTTATCATTTCATCATCTTATAATTTCTAAATATTCTAAATTTTCTTTTACATAAATCACTTAAACTACTATTTAAAATAATTTAATATAAGATAAAGCATACCATCACTGCTATAGTGTTCTTCAACTAATTGCTAATCATTTGAACATTTTAAAATCCCAACCGATTTAATATTTCGCCAAGTGTTGCGAAGCTTTTCTGTCAGCTTTCCACCAGCTATACTTTTTTTAAATGTAGGTGCAGTATACCATGTTTCCTATTAAAAAAAAACAATTATAAAAAGCACTTAAAATAAAGGGGTTTAATTAAAAGTTACTTACAAGCTTTTCTGAAGGAAAATGTGCAACAATGGCATTTGCTGATTCAAATATATCTGCATTAGTTGGACGATTTCTAAAAAAATTTCAAGTGACTTCTACTTTAAAAGTAATTTGTCAATACTTTCTTATGTATTCACTTTCCTAGGTTGAAGAGGTCTTTAAAGTAGCGCCTCCTCAACCTGTAGGGGGCTGTTCATTTTTTGATATCAACTCTCAATCCCAAAATAATAGCCTTCTTGCAAAAAAAAAAATGCAGCTTTACAAAAAAAAAGTTGCTTTGTAAAGAACAAAAAAAAGTGTAAACAAAAGTGGTTGATGTGGGACTGATGCTTGTATAGAACCATCCCAAGTAGATAATTCTTCTACCTGATGAAAATTCTAATCTGTACTACGATGGCATATAATTAATAATAGATTGAAACATAAAATTACAATATAAAAATTATGAAAGTATTTAATAAATCTAATAATTTGTTTACTTACTGCAGACCTCTCTTTTGAATAACGTGGTTTACTACTACACCAGCCAACTTGTTACGTAGACTAAATGTTAGATTAGTAGCACTTAACACAATCATACCATCTGTGCAAGATTTTAAGATAGGGGCTAAGCCATTCTGTTAAATTCAAAAATCATATCCCAGGTTTACTAAGGTCAATATATCTTTTTGAACCAAAATTATTAAACTTGTGATACAATCTAATAAATTATTCCAACTAAGTGTTAAAATATTTCTTTACTCATAAATTTCGAATATAGTAAAAAAAGTATATCAAAAAAAAATAATAGTAAAACCTCAAAGAGAGCACAACTTTTATTATGAACAATGGTTTTCGATGTAGAAATTACTTTATTAGTCAATACTGTATCTGAAAACATACAATGCTTTTTCAAAGGGCTCATGAAATCATTACTGCACACATTGAAGCCTTTTTCACTTTCATTTAAAAAAGCTGGTTCTAGAATCAAAAAACATTATTATTCAGATCAGTTGCAAATAGTAATACCAGTATAACAAGTGTGAGAGAAATGTTAAGTTACTTAAAAAAATTTAGATAGTCAAGTAAACTCTTATATTTAAAAATTTTATTGAAAAAAAATCAAATTTTTAATAAAAAACAACAACTTCCATAACCAAAAATTTTACCTTTAATGTTTAAACCACTCACCCTAAGTCTCTAACAACTGTTACCTTATTATAGGATAAATTGTACAATAAAAAAAATAATTATAATAGATACCAAGTGTAACATCTTCATTTTCTTTTGCATCATTTTGAGGCTCAAAAAACATGCTAGACATACTGGGAGAAGCTAAAAATTATTTATAAATAATAGATATATTTTTGGGAAAAACTTTATGTTAACTGTATTTAACTTAAAAACTAGTAACACACATTAATTTGGTTTTAACTATAAAATGATTTACTATCATTTAGTTTTACCACTAACATATTTTAGTTAGGTGAAAAGCAAAATAAATCATTAAAAAAGTGTACTGGATAAAGTGTTCTGCATTGGATTGCTCTTTGTGAAATCAACTGAATGAACATCTTCAATAAGATTAAAACTATCTTCTACTAAAACATAAAAAAGAATTACATGTCAGTTATTTTTGTTTAAAAAAAAACAATAATAAGCATCAAGCTTCTACAGATACAAACTAATTGTATTTTATATATTATTGGCATAATTATATAGATTAAATAATTATGATACTATTGTACATTTATGTAAAACTGGTGCATGATCACAATAAGCACACAAATCAAAATCTTTCTCTTTTGTGTACTCATCACAATCACAACTTGCTTTGAAACATTGCATTCGATTTTTTCCTTTTTTATCCTTCATTTTATATGACACTATAAACAGGCAAATAAATGTTTATATTTTATGTTACATAACACATATAAAACTAGATTCACTTTAATATATAACAATTAAAACTTATTAAATTTAATAAATCTAGAAAAAGTCAAAAAATGAAGATATTTCATTACTTTATTGTTCTATGCATTTTTTTAGTTTATTGCATAAGATTAATTATATAACTGTTAAAAAAAAGCAATCCTGAAGACTAAAGGAATTATATATATATATATATATATATATATATATATATATATATATATATATATATATATATATATATATCAATAATAAAAGTAATTTCTCGGTAGACAGTGCTCAATACAAAAGTAGAGCAAATATATTTTAAATTAATAATAAAATAAATACAATTAAATTTGAAACATAACTCAGAGTTTCACGCTTTATGCGATCATCAGACGTTACAAACAACCGTAATAACAACAAAAATTATATAAAATACAATACAGTGTTAGCTTAGATGACGTTAAAGTTGCAAATAACAAATTTGTTTTCGTTAAAGTTGCAAATAACAAATTTGTTTTCGACTTTGTATATATATATTTATATTTATATATATATATATATATATATATATATATATATATATATATATATATATATATATATATATATATATATATATATATATATATACATATATATATATATATATTAAATAGATACTTATTTAAAAATTCAAGAAGCAAAATAAAGAACATCAAATATTTACATAAAAGTAATAGTTTTTTAAAATAAAAGCAACCAAGTCCAATCTTTATACTTTGTGTATTAATGATACATAGTTACTTTTATTTAGATTTCGCAGTGTTAATGGCCAAGGTGAGATAATGCTATCAAAGTGAGAGCAATTTAAAACAATTAATTCTGTTTCAATGTCAACCTCAAAAGATTGCAAGTGATAGCATTCTGATATAAAAAACAACTTTTGACAAATAAAAAAAAAATAGTCAGTATCAGATATAAAAATTTGTTTGATTATACAAAATTCAGGATATAATTCTCCAACTGCATGAATAACAACAGCACCAATTTTAAAGTTAACAAAGTTAACAGAAACACTTTTTGATTGAAAAATTTCTCTGTATATTCCATAGTTGCCTATCAGTTCTGAAACAGTTTGTCCATCAATCACATGACAAAGTAAAATGGGCTCAGTTTTAGCAACACTAAACTCATTTTTTTTCAAACCATGTTTCGCCATGAACCTTGTTGACTGGTCCATTTGGTGTCTAATAGCTACTGTTTTACAAATATTTTTAAAATTCCCTACAGATGATGCAGTTTTCTTAAAATCTCTCAGTTTACCTTCACATGGAATCACCCACATATGACTTAGTGGACCAAGCATTTTAATAATTCGTGGATAATGAATGAGATTATGAAACTTTAAAGTTAAGCCACACTTAAATGCATAACAGTATTCTTGTAAAAACTCAGCATTGATAGAAGCAAAGTATATCAAATCAGGTTTGCTAAAATGCAAGCCAAATGAGTAAAGGACAACTTGCCTTAACAATAAAAAATAACCCAAATGTTGTCATCAAAAGGAACTAAGTCTCCAACTAATAAAGGAAAGCTTAGAACTAAATTGAGCATTTCAATTGCACCAATATTAATAGAACCATTTTTTATTTGAAACTCAGTAGTACAAGAAGGAATTGATGAGTGATCATATGAAAAATTTCTTATTCTGCTACTTATGTCACTAAGATTAAAGAATTTTTGTTGAAATACTAGATAATTTAACATTTTATGGAAAAAGTATTTGCAAACGCCTTCTAATAAATCATGCATAATATCGCAATAAATGTTATCATTGACATGAAATGATGGAATTTTGTTAAAACAACATTCTTCCTATATGCCATTAAGAGACCAATTATTTAAAGAAACATCATAATCGTAACATTCTTTAGTTCTAAGTAACTCAACCGATTCAACAAACGTACAGTCAAAGTTTTTGCGCTTTATTTTGCATATTCTGCATGGGTATGTAGCAGTAAAACTTTCCACATAACCCAACACTCCATTTAAACCTAGATTGTCACCAATAATTTGAACAAGCACAACAAATATTTTAAAATTGTTTTCGTCAATTTTTATAGTAAAACCTTTAGTTTCTAATTCTGTCATTTCTTGTATATATATAGAAAATGCATCTTTATTTGAATATTTATTGCGATCAGAAGAGTTTATAACTGCACTTAACAAAATATTATCGAGTTTTGAGTTTTGTTGTGGTTTTATGCATTTTAGAATTGTACACAATGCTCCAATTTTGTGAATAGTGCTATGAGAACCAAGCGGGTTAGCGGTTTCTAAATCATCAAAAAAACAAAATACTGGTATTAAAAGAGTATTTTGTGAATGAGCGTATTTAAGACGTAATTGATGATTTTGCCACAACTTTCCGTCTTTAAAGTCTGAAACTAAACCATTATTAGATGGTTTCATATGATTTCTAATTTCATTAAGTACATTAGGAAGACAAAGGAAAACTTCAAGACACTGCTTTAATGAAACATATTGTCCTGTTGCAATACAAGTCGAGCAAACTATTCCTTTAGCTGTTCTTTGAGTGCTTATAAAATGACCTATTGGGTATGATTTTGGTTTTATATAATATCCTTTCTTTTCAAAGTATTTTGTCTGTTTATGTTAACTTTCTAAACCTTGAAAAGGTTTTTTAAGGCGCGAGATGTTGTTGCAGAAATTATTACATTCATCAATTTGGAGACCATGTTTGTCAAAAATTACTTGGGCCTCATTACTAATTCCTGTTACAACTGACGTATTAAGTCTGAACATGCATCAACAATTTTCAATGTAGTGCTTAGTGGCAGATTAGGATAACTTCTCAGTTTTGAAATAAAATAGGCAGAGTCTTCAAAAATACCATTGCAATTGTCAAACCTTATACCAAAATTTCTCATATTCACTATGCTAACAGATTCTGTACTGTGGATACCTGAAGAGAAGTCACTAGAAGAGGAGCAGCACGGCTTATAATCTTGGCTTTCCAAAATATGTTCTAAAAGAACTTCTTTATGAGATTTTTCAATATGTTTTATAAGACTTTGGAAAGAATTATATTCTAGCGGACAACCTTCCTGTCTGCAAACTAATCTCTCACCATAACTATGTTTATTATGAAAAACTTTTAAATGGCACTTATACGAATTGCTACATCTTGCAGTATATTCACAATAAGCACAGTTAATCATAGTTAAAGTGGTATTAAAAGCAGTCGGTAAACAAACAATGAAAAATTAATGGCGACATAAGTTTTGTTTTTTCACTCGAGATTTGCAATCCCGCGGCGCTTTTGGTGAAAGTAACCAAATATATTTTGTAAATTTTACCAAATTATTTTGTTGTTTTATGCGTGAATACAAAAAGCAAATAAAGAAAGTAACCAAATAATTTGGTTAAAATAACTAAATCATTTTGGTAAAGTTCACAAAAGGTTTAGCTTTTTTCACCAAACATATTTGTAGTTTTTACAAAAACTACCTAACCAAACATGTTTGGTTAAATTAACAAAGCAATTTTTTGCAGTGTAATAGCCATTTGTGCAATAGCTTGTCCTTCGTTTACAGAAAAAGGTATGCTAGACGTTTTGTAAAGAATCACTTTGATTTCATCTTTATAATTTGAATCTATTATTTCAGGCGAATTTAATAACATGATACCGTGATGATAAGCAAAACCAGACTTTGAAGTAAGTAAACCATATTTATATATATAAGTTGATATCAGCTCTCGTTGAAAAGGTAACATTATTTTTTTTTTCAAGACTACGTAAATCAAAAGTAGCATTTTTTTTAGTTGCATAAGCAGACGAACCTTATCTAATATAACTGATTTCATTATGTAATATTACTGATTTCATCTAAAAAAATTAACATCCGTATAATAGTTAACATGTTGGAGAAAAAAGTAAAAAGAATCGTTAGGGTAATAATAAACATCAGTTTTTTGATAAATTTGACAATAATAACACTTTAAAAAATTATCAAAATTTTGCAATATCTTTTCATAATGAAATAATTTATTTTGAAGCATAACGTTCATAGTTTTATATAAACTTAAATAATCACTAGTGTCTGTTCATTCGTTTTTCAAATCATCTCTAACAAAATCTCATCTTTAATTTTTTCAGTTACTCGTTTAATTTTGATACCATCTTGATCCATGGTCATTATATCGCAAGAATCATTTGTTATTATTTTGTATATTTTTATATTATATATATTATATAAATAATATATAAATATATTGTTATTATTATATATATATATTATAACTATTTGTCCTCATTTTGTATAATGATACATTTGTTAAATTATTCAAAGCTTCTTGTAAATCTTTTTTCCTTATTTTATTCATTCTAATCTAAAAAAAGTTACAACGTCAAATGCAATATGTTCTTACAATATGCCATATGACAACACATGTTCATTTAAACATAATTCACAAAATTCTAAATTACACCAATAACAAGTATAAGTAAATGAAAAAAATTTATATATGTTATATATGTTTTAATAAACACAAATAGCATTATCTTTCTTCACACCAAAAACATTCGTGAAGATAAAGATGTAACTTTTGACAAGTAGCAACTTTGTCTTTATCGACTTTTTCTAACTCTGTTTCTGTTAATGGATAATACTTAGATTCTTTTTCTGTCAAAAGCCATTCTCCTAATCCGTCAATACTTTTCCGTAATAATTTTGATATTTTGTAATGTTTAAATAACTCTTTATTCACATCAATACTACAAAGTTTTCTCTCTCCTCAATTTGAATTATCGTATTAACTACATCTTGAGGTAAATGTCATTCATTATTAACTAACTCAAGACATTCTTCTTTAAGTTTGCTCATTGTTGTAAAAGATTTTTCAAAGTCTTCATGCAAATATCCATTACGCTTTAAAAAAAATTCAAAACTTGAATTCATGTTTGAGTTCATGCTTAAAACTGAATGATCAATTCTGAAAAACCTTACTCTTTTTATACAAAAGTAACACAAAAGAATTCTATATTTAGTAGCATTATTTATAATTTCTTTTATATTTGCTCAAAAAGTAACAAGTGATATCATAAAAAATTAAAATGACACGTTGACATTTTTTTTATAAACTTGTTTTGATCTTGTTTTTTTTTAATCTCTAGTGTTTAAAAGTGATATATAAACAAAAAATAATAATTTTTTTCATTCGATGACAACAAACAAAAATGGATAAAGAAATTCTAGTTAATTATTGCAATCTTATGCAAAATTATTTAAAATATGGGGACATGGCAGCTGCTACATTGTGACATATTGATTTATCACGTGAAAAAGATTTTAAAGAAAACCAATATTCTAAAGTGCATGTGAAATCTGTAGCTCAATTTAATTTTTAAAAAGAATTGGTCTATTCTAACAAAACCAAAGAAGAGGTCATACTTTTACCTTTGTTTATTCAAAAACAATGTTTTCTTGCAGAAGATGTAACAAATCATTTATATAGAGTTGAAATCAAATTAAACAAAGACGATACATTCTTTAAAAACAAAACTAGCGATGGGGAAATTACTTATAATGCTATTTTATTAACAACGCAAACCAAATTAACTAAAAAACTTTTAGAATCAATATTGCTCAACTTAGAAGATGTACAAAACAACGAATATAATTATGCTTATACCAATATGTTTATATGCTTAAAGTATTAAAAACTCAACCTATTACCACTTTTAACGTACGATTGTTAAAAGAGGACGAAGAAATCTATTATACCGAACACGATAGACAGACTTCTGTAGAACCTGTTACAATTAGGCACTTTACGCAACAGCGACGGGAGAACTTTGCAACGGTTTTCGCGTAATCGTTGGATTTTGTCCCGTTTGCGAAAATAATAACTTTACGCATTTTGCTGCGCACGACGGTGTTCAAATTTGTAAACAAACAATATGGCCGTTGCATTTCGCCAAGCGAGAGAACTTGCGATAGCAGCATTTTGCACCAATATTATTGACGAAAACATTTTTGCAATGATATACAATAATACAGTAATAACCTTATTGTGGAAATTACGATAGATTTGATATCGATAATCTTTGCGATGACAAATGCTTTAGTGAATTTCGATTTTATAAAATTGAAATTTATAAACTTCAAGAAATTTTAAGAATACCTTATGAAATTGTCTTCTTTAACCGTGTAAAAATTAATGGGACAGAAACATTATATATGTTTCTTAAACGTTTTTCTTATCCATGTCGGTATTCTGACATGATTCCCCGGTTTGCGAGACCTGTACCTCATATATGCATGTCAACAAAATTAATAATGTCACATATATTTGGCAACTTTGGATATTTATTAAAAGATTTTAATCAAGCTTGGTAAGCAAGCTTGATTAAAATCTACATGCTAGTACATACATGTTGTAATAGCTAAGCAGGTAGCTATCAATATTTAGCAATGCTATTACTAACAAAATAACACCTCTACTGAACTGTTGGGGATTTATTGATGGAACCGTTCGCTCAGTTTGTCGACCACAAGAAAGTCAGAGATTGATTTATAATGGTCATAAAAGGGTAATGCTATTAAATTTCAATCGGTTGTTGCTTCAAATGGATTGATAGCTTTTTTCGATGGACCCTACAAAGGTAGAAAACACGACAGTGGAATGCTAGCTAAGTGTTTCTAAACAAGCTGAACATGTTTTTTTTTTCACAAAATGGTCAGCTACTTTGCATATATGCTAATCCTGCTTATCCTTTAAGAATTCATTTGCAGTCAACATTTAGGAACAATGCTGCAGGGTTAACTGTGGATCATTTAGCCTACAATAAAGCAATTAAGTTCGAACATCAGTGGAATGCGTATTTAGTGATATAGTCAACTACCTTTCATTTTTAGACTATAAAAAGAACTTAAAAATAGTACTTAGTTTAGTTGGTAAAATGTATATCACATGTGCATTGTTGAGAAATGCACATAGATGCTGTTATAAATGTACTACTTCAACTTATTTGGGTTAGAACCACCTTCTTTAGAAAATTATTTTCAAAAACAATAAACAATTTAATACAAAAATTTTTTACTTTACTATTGTTAAATCTTAAAGGATTCTTTACATTCATATATTCGTATATTATATCATTCAAAAACCTTTTTAATGTTATTATCTATTTTATGTTAGGAACTTTTTTTGTAAATCTTAACCTGTAGTGAAATTTGTTAACATTATTATAATAAAAAAGTAATTTAAGTTTAAATTATATCAAATAAAAAACTAATTAAAAATAATTTAAAACTGTTAAATTTAAAACTTATATATATATATGTATATATATATGTATGTATGTATATATATATACACACAGACAGACAGACACATACACACACACACACACACACACACACACACACACACACACACACATTATCATTAAAAAATAGTTTTTTTCCGTTTGTTCTCTTTGAAGTTCTAAAGCAGACACTTTTATTTTCAATTCATCCTTTTTCAACTCTGCATTGGTTTCGGATTGTTGCATAAGAAATGATATTGCATCTGAGACTCTACCTCGTATTTTTTTTGGTTTTTTTGAATTGCCATCATTATTACGAAAACTTGTTTCAGCAAAAGTTTTAAACATCGACGTCTTATTTTCACTGCTTGAACTTTTTCAATGTTTTTCTTTACAGCATCATTATTTTCAACAACATTAGCTTTATCAATTATTTCTTGAATACCAATTTCAGTATCAGTTAGATCAGAAGGATTAATGCCACTTAACTTTTCTTCGTCTGACATTTTTTTTTGAAAGATGTTTCCAGCAAATTGAAAATATCTCTAACTGCACGTTGATTTACTCTAAATTTAGTTGACTCTAAACAGCACGTTTTTGACTCTAAACAGCACGTTGATTTACTCTAAATTTAGGATTTTTCATTGAAGTTAAAATGTCTGAAATTTCAGTCCAGGCATCACCTCTTTTTGTAGAACCACGTTTATACTTACATGGTTCAATAACTAAAACTTCTCTAATTAATAATTCATCATGAGTATCTGTCCACACAAAAGATGCTCTGAAAAAGTAATATAAAGTAAAAAATGATATTTTCATAATTCTTTCATTATTAAATTAAAGTTTAACTTTGTAAAAATGATTTACAAAATTATTTTTACAAAATTTTTTAATGAAAACATCGAAATAGTTACATTATAACTACACTGCCAGTGTAGTTATAATATATAATTTTATACAATATAATTAAACATTATATATTAAAATATAATGCCATAACTACACTGCCAGTGTCTGTCAGTGTAGTGCCAGTTTATAATAGTATATGTTATAACATTATATGAAGTGACACAAATAAGAACTGTATTTATGAGATCTCGAATAAAAATTAAATTATTTAAATTTGCATTCATTTTTCTTATAACTCGCACTTAACATGAAAAGGTTTAACAATAATAAGATTATTTACTTTAGGGAATGTTTGACTTTCCAATTACAACTAAAACTAACTGATAATTCATTAACTTACATATTTAATGCTGCTTTACTTACTTAAAGGAATATCCCAGTGAAAAAGCGCACATGGGATACGCGTGGGTTTTTTCCATATGTAACCCATGTGGGGATTATTATTTTGTCCAATGTGTTTTGTTTTTTTGTCGTAGTTTTTACATTCATGATTCCACATGTGTGGTTTGGATTGCTCTCCAAAGCGACATATAAATGCCGTTATGAAAGAGTTAAAGCAATCTTTTACAACCGTACGTCCTTCCTGACGTTAACATGCACCAAGTTGTACTAGATTACATGTTACCAGCAGAATATTTTGACCTGACTGTCAGCGTATCTGGGTTATATAGGGTAAATCCCACACGGGTTATAGGTTGAAAATATCACATGTTTTATAGATCTTAAATGCCACATATTCTAATTCAAATGCTATAAAAGCAGCGAATACCATATAAATGAAACATCAAAATTAATCATGGATGCTTTCAGAGAGGCTTAAATTTATCTGGTATTAGCTAATTTATGCTATTTAGGATCAAATATATGCGATGTTCTCCACAAATAATATGGGACTTACCATAAAGTATTATAACAAAATTCTACAAAATTAAAAAACGTGTTGCATAATGAATTTATATTTAAATAGTAGCTATTAATAAATACATTAAAAATAAATGTAAAATATATATATATATATATATATATATATATATATATATATATATATATATATATATATATATATATATATATATATATATATTTGCCGTTTTATATATTTACAATAAAGACATATTACATTTATAAAAATTGGCCGGAGCAAGAAGAAGACAATAACTGTCTTATCACCGAGCCCCGTTTACAAAATGTCCGTTTTTATAAACAAATATGAATAAAATATACAAAAAATTTAAAAATAAAGAAAGTTTTGTATACTAATACAAAAATATTTGATACATATAACAAAATATATTTAGTGGTAATGGAAGCGACTTTTCTATTTTAAAATTACCTTTTAAAAAAATATTTAAAGTCTATTGAATTAAAATCTAATTGAAGTAAGATTCTTTTAGAAACTGTTTTAAATTTTTTTAAAGAGATGTGTTCTTTATTAAAGTTTTTAATAAAATTTTTCCATAAAAAAGGTCCTCGATATTGAATTCGATAAGAACTTATTTTTAAACTAATTCTCGGAACAATAAAGTTATCCTCTGAAAACTTTGTGGGATACTAATGAGATATTTTGCTAAAATAAGATTGAGATATAAGTGGAGATATTACATGTTTCATTTTAAACATGAAAAGTAATGTTTGGTAAATGTTTAGTTTATAAATGTTTAAGGCCTTAAGACGATTTAATAGCAGTTCGCAATAAACAGTTCTATTTGCCCCAAATATAATCCTACAAGCATGCTTTTGTTTACTATAAAGTTTTTTGAGTTTTCCGTAATTCGTACTTCCCCATGCAATGTTGCAGTAAAAAAGATAGATGTGAATAAATGAAAAATAAATTTTCATTAGAGCTTTTGCATTTAAAAATGGTTTTGTTTTACAAAGTATGGAAATATTATAAGAGATTTTACTTTCAATAGAATGGATGTGAAACTTCCATGACAAGGTTTCATCATGAATTACACCTAAAAAGTTAACAATAGATTCCCTTTTTACATCTGTTTTATTGAATAAAAGATTTGACAGTTTAAGTGGAATATTATCAACTTTATTTGGTTTGTGGAACAGGATGAATTTAGTTTTATCTACATTTAGTGAAAGGCGGTTACTTATAAACCATTCATTTACTTTAGATAGTTCTTCATTAAAAATTTTGAAAAGAATTTTTATATCTCTGTGTGAATAAAACAGATTGGAGTCGTCAGCAAACAATATAAGATATAATTTTTTAGATGCTAAAAATAAGTCATTTATATATACTAAAAACAATAATGGTCCTAAGATATGTCCTAAGATTCCTTGAGGAACCCCGCAAGTTTTTTTTTTGGTTTTATTTGTTTCATAGGTTATGCATTGTTTTCTGGTAGTCAAGTAGTTTTTAAACCAAAGTAAGTTTAAGTTGTTTACTCCATAAAGTTCTAATTTTTTTATAAGGATTTCATGATTGACAGTGTCAAATGCTTTGGATAAGTCAATGAAAACTCCTAAGGTAAAATAATCTTTATCAAAAGCATCCGATATATGGTTTACAAGCTCAATTACCGCGTGATCCGTAGAATGGTTTTTTTTAAACCCAAATTGTTTGTTGTACAGAATATTATTTGATACTAAATGATTATAAAGCCTATTGTACATAATGCGTTCCAGCAATTTAGAGAAACAAGGTAATACATAAATAGGTCTTTAGTTTGAAACATTTGTTTTTTCCCCCGACTAAAAAATCGGTGTGTTTTTGGCTATTTTAAGTTTGTCTGGTACAATACCAGACGTTAATGAGAGATTAAAAATGTGAAACAATAAGGGTTCAATAATATCAAAGAGTGATTTAACTACATTGACACAAATTTTATCTATGCCTGCACTTTTGTTTATTTTTCAGAGAGGAAAAAGCATTATGCAACTCACTTATATTTAAATTTAGTTCTGTCATAACATTGTTTGCTGTTTTGAGGTCAGTTTCAAATTTTATAGTACTAGATGGAATTTTTGCCGCCAGATTTGGACCAATCTCAAGAAAAAAACTGTTTAGCTTGTCAGCTATGGTTTCTTTATCATAAACAACTTTCTCATCAATTAACAGTTTTTGTGGCAAGTTGTTTTTAATCGAAATATTTTTGCCAATTATTTATTTTATTATATTTCAAGTTTTTTTTGTATTTCCATTACTTTTTTCCAATAGCTTTTTATAATAAGATTATTTTGAAAACCTTTTGGTTTTTTCAAACAAATTTTTGTAGTTTTTGTATATTACACAATGTAACAAAAAAAAAAATTTTCTGTTTATCAAAATTTTTTGATGTTTCTTAATTAATTTTAGTATGCTGAGTCTGAATATGACATTGGATTTTTTATTGCATCAATCGTTTGGTCGTAAAACCAAAAAATCAATTAAACATATAATTAATATAAATCGTTTTGCATTAGATTCTACTTTAGTCAATATGAAACATTTACTGATTCAAATGTGTTATGTTATGTTACAAAACTTCATGTTACATCATGTTTCTTACATATATTACATAATGTTACATTATATTGTATTGTAACAGTCTCTCACAATCTCAAAAAACACTAAAAGTGAACAGTAGAACGAGGTTTTCTTTTATGAAGTTTCTCGTCATCGCGTATCAAACACCAGATGTAGTCACCCATCATACCTGCATCCCATCTGCCCTGGTATCTTTTCTCCATTGCAAGAATATCCTGATGGAAACGTTCCCCGTGCTCTTCACTCACATCACCCAAATTTGGTCTGAAAAATTCCAAGTGTGAATGCAGGTAATGCAGCTTTATTGACATTCTGCATTTCATATCTGCGTACCGTACAATTAAGTTTTCCACTATCTCTTTTTAGTTATCAATCTTATTGTTGCCTAAAAAGCTATGAACAACATGTCTAAATGCAGTCCATGCTTCTTTTTCAACAGCAGACATTTTGTCCTCAAGCTCCTTACATGCCAACATATCTTTAACCTGTGGACCAACGAATATACCTGCTGAAATTTTTGCATCTGACACCTTTGGAAACATCTGCCGAATATGCTGGAATGCTGCACTATCTGGATTTAATGCTTTGACAAATTGTTTGATAAGACCAAGTTTAATGTGAAGGGGTGGTAGTAAGATCTTTTCAACAGGTATCAGAGATTGATTAATAACATTGTGCGAACCAGGCTGTAAATGTTCTCTCACTGGCCACTCACGTCTTGTGAAGTGCTGGTTTGCAGCCCTGCTATCCCATAAACAAAGAAAACACGAGTACTTTGTGTATCCTCCTTGCAGACCGAGAAGAAATGCTAGCATCTTAAAGTCTCCACATACATCCCACTTGTAACTGTCGTAGTTGATTTTCTCAAGCAACAACTTCACGTTCTTATAGTCTTCCTTTAGCTGAACGGAATGAGCTACTGGAATCGAAGGAAATCGGTTTCCGTTATGGAGCAAAACTGCCTTTAGACTTCTTGTTGAGCTGTCAATGAATAATCTCCACTCTTCAGGATTGTGAACAATGCCAATGTCATTGAAAAGACCACGAACGTCATGACAATAGCACAGTGATTCTGATACTACATAAAAGTGTGCGAATGTTTCATGTCTTTTTCGGTATTTCGAGGTTCTGCAGCTTGGATCTAATAAATTCCATTCTTTCAAACGTGATGTCAGAAGTTCTGCATTTGATTTAGTGAGACCTAAATCTCGTACTAAGTCATCAAGTTCTTGTTGGTTAGGGAAATGAGGTGAATCATTCGGTTCCCTGAAATCACAGTCATCATTGAGTTCATCCGGTGAGTCTACTTCAGAATGATATGCAGCTGCTTCTTCGGATTGAGGTGGAGTAGGAACAGGCAATTCATCACTGTGTGGAACTGGTCCAATAGAAGATGGTATACTTGGATAAACTAGAGTCAGCCTATCTTTCGGTTTTTTATACTTTGAAATGTCAACAATGCAGAAAAAGCAGTCATCATGATGGTTCGTCGGTTCTCTCCATATTCTCGGAATCGCAAAGGGCATTGACTTTCGGATTCCACGCAGCCATCCTTCCAGAGTTGATCTGCAGCTACCACAACTGTAGTGTGGTGCCCACGATTTGTCCTGATCTCCCATAGCCATGCCAAAATAAGCATGATATGCAGTAAAGAATTTTGTACCACTGACAATCTTATATTTAGCTTGTGTTGGACTAATATAGTAACCACAAACATAACAGAATGAGTCAGGACAAAGCTTGCAGGATCTACAAGACATATTCACTACTTCATGTAACAGTTGTAATTAGTTAAACTGAAAATAAACACACGAATATAGTTAAAATCAGCATATATATATAATGTTTTAATTGCATTACACATATACGAAAACTCCGAAATATACTTTATGCTTTTTCTCAGGAAATCTTGATGATAGAGAAAAACCTATGGTACCACTGAAATCAGCATACAAAAATTATGTAAGAAACATTAAAAAATTAACATAAACAAAAATGTTGTTACATGGTGTTATTTCATTAAGACATGTTTTATGTCGTAGATATTTTTCATATAGTTTTTGTTTTTTCTTCGAAGATTTGATTAAACCTTTTGTCATCCACGGATTTAAAATCGACTTAATTAATCGACTTAAGGCATTTCCTTTAATCGAATTAAAAATTTTGTTCGATTAAAGAAAATGCTTTATTATATTGTTTACTAAAAAACGCGAGGAATAATTTATAAGCATTATTTGCATTTTGTGTTTCATACACTAAGTTCCAATCAACAGAATTTTTTAATAGATGGCGAAACTGTGCAAAGAAGTTTTCATTGATTTGACGGACCAATATTTTTGATTTTATGGAATTATTTTTTAATGTTATATTTTTAGTGGTAAGAAAGGTAGGAAAATGATCACTTATGTCGGTTTTAATTATGCCTGTTTCTACGCAGCATTTGTGAAAATTGTTTGTTATTAAGTTGTCGACTAATGTTGACGATGTCTGTTATTCTTGTTGCCTTATTTATTGTTGGAATAAAATTATATTTCAAAATGGTGTCAATAAAGCATTTAGCATCATTTTTTGATGCATAATTTAAAATGTTTATGTTAAAATCTCCAACTAAGTATACATGTTTCCGATTTTTAGTGGTTTAGAATAGGAAATTTTCAATGTGAACTTTGAAATTTTGTTAAGTTTCCAGCTGGTTGTCTATAAATAGAGTTTACGAAAATGTTTTTATCCTTTTTATTTATTATTTCAATGCATAACGACTCACAATCTGTTTCATTCACGCAAAGATCATTACGCTGAATAAAATGTAATGAGTTGTGAATAATAATACTCACCCCACCACCATTGATGCGATTGATAAACTGATGATGAATTGCCTAATTCAAAACGTGCGTTTTTTTCATTGTTTTTAAGCCACGTTTTTGTAAGGCAGATAATTTTAAAATCATGTTTGAGGTTAAGCAGTAAAATTTTATAGTTTTCAAAGTTTTTACTCATACTCCGAATGTTCAGAGAAAGCATTATTGTTCTTAGAAAGAAAATGAGTAGATTCAGAAATTGAAAAATACTCAGTTTCAAAGCTTTTTTCACAAAAAAAAAATTCATTATCATTATCACTTAGCTTTAAATCTTCTTAGTTAAATTTTGTAGAAAAGTTATCCTCCATTTTAAAAACATAAAATTTTAAATAAAATAAAGAAAGAACAAGGTCATATATAAACATGAATAAAAAAGAGTAAAAATATAACGAACCTAATTCTTTTTTCGATTGGAGGCCCAATCACGTATGATCAACCTATCGTACGATATAACAGCCTATTTCCCAGATGCTTGTTCTACTTTCATCTTTTCTTTTAAAGCTCTTCTTATTTGTGTGGTCTCCGGACAAAAGTCTTCATTGAAGAAAATTTTTTTTCCTTCTAAATAAAAAGATTTTTTAAGAATTTCTGTTTTATCTTTGAAATCCAAAAGTTTTAGCACGATTGTTCTTGGCTTTTTTTCACCTTTCTTGCCAGTTCTGTGAGCTCGTTCTATTTTAACATTCTTTACATCTAGATAATCTTCAAATAATTTTTTTACCTTTGATTCGGTCTCTTTCCAGCTTTCGTTTTCATTCTATTTTACACCGTCTATTCTTAAGTTATTTCGCCTCGAACGATCTTCCTTTATTTTTTTCCAATAACTTGTTTTTTATATTAAGGAATTCCGAGTTTAATTTAGTTGTTTCAATACCAGATGGATTTATCTTTTCCTGATAACTAATTGCAGTTTTTATTTTATCATCAATAAGCTGTTCATAAAAATTTAAGCTTAATTGCATTTCTTCAACATCTTTTATTATTGACATAACTCGTTCGACATTGTCGTTTATATTTTTTTAAACTTTATCTAAGCGGTCATGAATTATTTTTGCGCTTGAACTTACAATGGCTATAATGTTTATTTCTTGTTGTTTCAAGATTTCTTCAAACTGTTTTTTGTTATCACTAAACATCTCCATCAATATTTTTTAAATGTCATCTCGAGTAACTGCCATAATTAAATTTATATGATTGATAAAATCTTGATTCGATTATTTCGATAGATAGAATCTTATTACACAATTATTAAAATGTATTAGTTGGTATTTTTTCTGTTGTTTTATTATTAAACTATTATTTAAAAGTATTTTTTTAATAACAGTTTTTTATATAACAAATTCTATGCCATAAAAAAACACGTCCGTTCACTTCAGAAGGTGAGCAAAAAAAAAAATATTTTTTGTTCTTTTGTGATTTACACGCCTTTTGTCTATTCAATTAATAAAGTAAATCGCTTAATGCTAAGGTTTTTACCATATTAAGTTTAATAATTTTATCGTACCTTATTCCGACAATTTCTCCCATTTCTCTTCTTTGTTTTGCCTCTATAAACAATTTCTTCTTTATAATTTCTGTCTCTTGAGAAACATCTTCATTGATGTAGATGTTTAGTCCCTTTAGACGATGAACTTCTATTAGAATTTTATTTTTTTATCTTAGTAGTTTTATTATTATAGTTCTTGGTCTTCTTTTTTGTAACATGTGCGAGCTCTATCAGTTTCAACTTTATTGAATCTTAAAGTTTTAGAGAATAGTTTAAAAACTTTATCTTCGGTCTCATCCCGTGTTTCGTTTATACTTTTGGTAAGACCTTCTATTCTAAGGTTATTTCGTCTTGATCGTTCTTTTGACCTTAACCCTGAAAAACAAATCTTCTAAACCTAACGCTGAAACTAAAAGTTTTCTTCAGAGAGGTTGGCTCGGAAATAAAAAGGCTTTAAAGTAATAAAAAATTCTTGTTTTGGTCAATTTCTTTCGACAGATTATAAAATGGCATTTACTGCGCAAGCTATTGGGTAGAAAGAAAATTCCTTTCTTTCTACCCAATAGCTTGCGCAGGCTCTAGACGAAAATGTTCATTAAGCTGGAAGTTTCACATCTTGCTGTATCATGTTGTGCCCTTTATCGAACACCATAATTGTGGCCTAGCTAAGTTTGCTGAACAGTTTGGAGAGGCTATTCATTCTAAATTTAGACCTACCAGCAGTAGATATAAACGCGCAGAAGACCATGCTCAACATGGAAAACTTTAGTCTTTTTTCTCTGTAGAAAATTTTATTGAAAGAAGATTAGAAAACATCTTTAACTTTGACATGTTGCTCTCTAAAGGGCAGGGAAAATGTATTAATGTATATTTGGATTGTGTAACAAATATAAACTAGTATTGTAAATATAGATTTTTTTTGTTTTATTTTTTTTCAATTGCCTAATGTCTTTATTTGTAACAGGCATCTAAAATGTTTAATTTAGGGCCCCATCAATTTTACCTTTTTGCTTTATTTGTAAGTCTATGTTTTGATTTTAAAACACTTGTGTCAGTTTTTATAAGACAAATACCATTGGTTAATAATTTTTTCTTACAATGGGCGTCTAAAATGCTTCAATAGGCACAGAGTCCCTCTATTTTATTTTTTTGTACCCTTTCAATTTTACCTTTTTGCTTTATTTGTAAGTCTATGTTTTGATTTTAAAACACTTGTGTCAGTTTTTATAAGACATATACCATTGGTTAATAATTTTTTATTACAATGGGCATCTAAAATGCTTCAATAGGCACAGAGTCCCTCTATTTTATTTTTTTGTACCCTTTGTGATACTAAGCACTTAGTTCCAACTTTTATAATTTAAAAAATTTATATTCTATTTTTAATAGAAAAATAGTCTTAATTTATATACCTTTTTGTTATGGGCGTCTAAAATGGTCAAAAGGCATCGGTCCCCTAAATTTACCTTTTTGCCCCATTTGTGACCTTGAGAACTTTTTTTAGATTTCAAAAATGCTAGATTCCATTTTTATAAAACAAATACTCTTAAAAAAAAATAATATGTTTTTGTGTGAAATGACATAAAACCTGGCGGTGTCTTTGGCCGACTTCAAAAGGTTGAAGAATAGACACTAATTTAATTACATGCCGCCATTCCTCAGGAAATATTTTTGGGATGTTGTATTTACTAGCATACAGATAAAACGAATCTTTTATTTGATTCATTCTTGCCAACATGTAGAAAGTGCTGTTCCACCTGTACATGAAACTAAAACAATATCCAAAGTCGTAAGTTTTAAAAAATTAAAAAAATATTAAAAATAAATTTAAGTTTCTTGCCGCGTATTGCACTATTGCACCACTCCTAATTCTTTTTCGTTGAGTTGCATCTTTTGAATTTTTTAGAGTTTCGTTTGAGTAATTTGAGAATGACTAAAATGCGTAGAAATATATTTGCATTTTGATATTATTTTTTTGATTTCTTTATTATCTAATATTGTTCTTACACACAGTTGTAATTGATGCACGGCACAATTGACATCAGAAGTATTAGTTCGTTGCACGTACCATATTTGATCCACAGTTGCGAATGTAAAAGTGAATTTTTTTAGGGTTATATGCCATTTTTGTAGCATCTCTAAAAAATTTTCATGAGTTACATCTCCCGTTTGTTGACCATTAAATGGGTGGCACTTTGAAATAAGTTAAATTCTTTTAAAACCTTCAGTGATGCCATGCGCTGTCAAACTTAATAAGAAAACATTGGAGCTAGGTTCAGTTTTAATAAAGGTAGTAAATGAGATTTTAGTTTTTTATTAAATCAACTACCTTACTTGCCAATTTAGGATACAGTTAATCAAAAATAAATGTAGTAAAATAACGTCTTCCTCTTAACTGATATTTCGGCACAATAAATTGTAAAAGTCTTCTAAATCCGATACCTTCCACAAAGTTGAAACGTAGGTTCTGCAGAACCTTTGATTCAATTATTTGAGAAAATAAATTATTTATCACCATTGACTTAAGGTTAGAAGAAGCCCACTTTTGATTCCTCAGCAAAGCGTCTTTGAAAGTGATTTGCTTTTACCTGAAGTCGAGAGATGCTCTTTTTGCCTAAAGTCGAGAGATGCTCTTTTTTTTCTGCTACTACCATAATAAATTCTTCGTATTAACTACCATGCAAAGACTTTTTTTAAATGACCTTTTGACGACGTAGATTTTGAAGAATACAGTGACAAAAATAATGATGAAGTACAAGAAAACAGGGAAAGTAAAAGATAGATCTAGAAGAAGACGGCCGAAGAAGACAACACCTCGAGAGGATTGGACCATTGTGCGCCTCAGTTTAGAGAAACGCCTCTGTTCTGCTATGGAAATACATGCTTTGATGTCTGATCGTCATGATGTCAATATTAAAGATAGAACTGTTCGCAATAGGCTACAAAAAGTGGGGCTTCGAGCTCGGGTGACTGTGAAGAAGCCACTTAATACATCCTTACATTGTCACCAAAGGCTTGACTTTGGTGTTCGAGACAGAAAATTTAAGTTTTCAACTGTTCATCGATACTGAACTTTAGAATATTGGAAAAAGGTGCTGTGGAGTGATACAAGTTCATTCAAGGTCTTTGGTGGAGTAAAGAGGTTAATTGTGAGAAGAAGGAAAGGTTTCATTCTGGTTGCATAGCTCCCACTTTAAAACATGGTGGTGGATCTCTAACGGTGTGGGGATGCATATCCTGGAATGGGGTTTGTCATTTGTACCATTGCAGAGGCAACGTGAATCAAGAACAATACCTTCAAGTATTAAAAATTCACATGCTACCTTTAGCCAGAGAACTTTATAGCAGAAAAGGTTCCTTTATTTTCCTAGATGATAATGCATCTAAGCGAGTGTGCAATTTCTTACACAATAAGGGTGTTAAGCAAATGGACTAGCCACCCCAAAACCCAGATATGAATCCCATTGAACATGTATGGAAAATCCTGTTCAGAGAAATCAATCAGGTAAAAAACCACGCAATCAGTATGAACTTTGGAACTTGCTGTAAAATGCTAGGAATAACATCACTCCACAACACCTTCAAGATCTTATTGAGTCTATGCCTCAACAGATTAAACAGCTACGTTTAGCTAAGTTTGGACATACTAAGTATTTGTAACTCCACTTCTTGACTAACTATTTACTGTAGTTTATGAAAAAGGTAAACACTGTACAAATATAGAGTGATTGTTTGGTATTTCTGTTTTATCAAGCAAGAAATTATATTAAATATTAACTGGACACATGACTTTTTACCGCCACTGTAAATACCTAATACGAAAGAAACTATCAAATAATAATAATGAAAACCTAATAACTTGGACTCAAAAACACTATGATTTTGTAAGAAATTTTTTTTGATTTTTGAATTAATTATAAGTTCATATTTAAAAGGAAAGTTAAAACTAGAAAAATTTCATATCTTGAAGTCTAATATTCCAAATATTTACTAGTCAAATTTTCTGACTGTTTCACTTATTTTCCAATGTAGTTCTTTTAATTCCATGCCATAGACCGAAAAATTACTTTGACAAAAAAAAATTTATAATAAATACATTGTCAGTTGTTTATTAACAATTATTTTAAACAAGTCTTCATGCTAAAACTTTTGTTTATTTATCATTGCATAAAATGTTTTATATATATATTATAATGCTGAGCCTAATAATAGTAGTGTTCACTCTAGCGCGTTAACATGGAACTCTAGACAGCCATTAGAGTCGAGTTAATGGTGAGCAAAATTCTTCAGCACATCTATAGAGTGTTTAAATTTACATACAGAAATGTAATTTATAATAATACAGTAAGGGTCACTGTATACTTCCTGCGCACAGACGTGTTAAAAGCAAATTTTTGCTTTCAACTTGTTCTTCAGGTTAAAACTAAAAAGAAAACAAGTTTCAAAATCTTTTAGAATTTAGGCCGGGACCCACGACGTCAAACTTATTACAGTTAACAAAAAATTAATAATCATATATTTAAAAAATATATATGTTATATATAAGAGCTTGTTGTAATTAACGGCATTTTTGGTAGAAGAGAATTAAAAGCTGCCCATGTTGATAATGGACAAAACAAATGGCGTCGTTTTCAATAACTTATAAAAGTTTCTATGCAAGTTTCTATGCAAGTTTCTATGCAATGCCCTTATTTTGAATCATAATATGAATGTCATTAAGCGCCTTGTGAATGCTGGGAATTGTTTATTTGGAGGTGTTTGTTTTATTTAAACTTTTTTTTTTATATATCTAAATCTTCTTTAAACTATAACCATTGCCGCTGCTACGTTTTATTTCCATAACTTCATTACATTTATTTTTATTATTTTATAAGATTTTCATCCCAGTACCGTAAAACTTAAATTTACCATAAGAGGAAATCTTTTTTAAAGTCAATATTGTCTAGTGAAAAATTAGTAGGATGTCTTTTTCTAATTTCAGATGGAATGAGAACTTTATCATTGATTCTGTTTCTATAACTTTTATTCCAATATCATTTTCAATTTTCAACACTTTGTCATAAGGAATTCTAAGGCTAAGATTAACTAAACACTCAATAAGCTTTATATTGCGTGTCTGGTTATGTAAATGTAATACCAAGCCAACCGAAAACAGTGTTTCAAGAATTTTTTTAAACTCTGTTAAACCATTATTATTGACTTGTCGATTACTTTTAGTAGCTTTCATTATAATTTGTGATTATAACTCTTGAAAATTTTGATAATAACATTGAAAATGTTATTATTTTAATTTACAATTTAATTTGATAATTACATTTTCAATGTTATTATCAAAATTTTCCTTTTTTCGTTTAACATTAATGATGTTATTTCAAGCAACCAAAATTCAGTGTAATAATAAGGATAAAGCTATTATAATTTCAAACCCAGTACAGTTACCCTTAAATTTTCGCTTCTGTTACTTCAATGTCATTTGAGGTACTATTTTTGCAGCGTGGCACACTATTAAATAATTATTTGGGACGTTGTAATATTCTTCAATTGTTTTTTCTTTCAAATTTTTAAACTAGCTCAGGTTTTCGTCTTAAACGAGGTCATAAAAATGTAATTCCAGGTATGTAATTCAAGGTATACTTTATTTTTACAAAGTTTTGATATAGCCCTTATAATTCTCTTCACAAAAACTAAAATCCTTATTCATAAAATTTTTATAAATTCATTCCCTTCTGATATAGTTTTACAATTTCAATCTCTGACATAACACATTTTGTCTATATTCTTAATAAACCGTCCATTTAAAAAAAGGAAAAAATATTTAAAAGGAGCTTCAAAAAATTTGATTTCGATTCTTTTATCCAATAAATTTCTGATATTAACTGGGAACTTATCATACAAGATATTTTAATCTAACTTAAGAAAACTATTTGAAAAAACAATATTCTGAAGACTCGAGCATTTTTTAGAAAAATATAAATTTCTTTAGAAGCACTAGTATTGTTTTCCTAAAAAACACTTAACAACTTATCATTAATTGAAATAATAGAGAAAGTTAGACAAGCCATCGATAATAAACACTTTAAGTGTGGAGTGTTTATTGACATAAAAAAAGCATTTGATACAGTTGAGCACACAATCCTCTTAGAAAAATTGCAACATTAAGATATAAGAGGCATTTCTTTCTCTGGTTAACTTTATAATAAAACACAATATGTTTCAATTAATGGTATCAAATGTTATGTGTCAGCAATGAGGTAAATCTGCTCATTTAACGTAGTAGCAAGATGTTATTTATTTTGTCATTTAAAATAAACTTTACTGTGTTTTTACAACATAAAATAATATAGCTCATAAAAATCTTGACCGAAGCTGGCAGAAGACAAGGGCCCTATCCTATAAAACTTTGACAATATTGTAAACTTTACAATGTAATGTTGCGGAAAATAGTGTAACTACACGCTTAAAAATAGTGTTGAGCCGTAGGCTACAATATGTTGCGTAGAATACAACAATGAGTGTCGACGCCGGCTACACCAACACTATGTGGCTTTAAAAGCCACACTCAGTGTTGCATTCGTAAGGCTACATGAAATGTAGACTTGAAAGCCACACTTTGTGGCCTTTAATGCGACACTTTTGTAGAAATATTTTCGACATAATTGTTGCATTTAATCAATGGCTGTATATATACGCTCATTTTGCGCTCTTTTTGCGCGACAAAACTGATGTAAAAAATTAAAATTAGTGTTGCGCTAAATGCAAAACTATAGTTTATACGCTAATCTGTGTTTTTCTAGACGTTATAAATGTTTTGATTTTTTGTAAGTATATTTCTGCGTGATTTATTCCGCCCATTTAGGTCTTCACGTACTATGTTTATAACCGGGCGTAATTAAATAATTAAAATAAAGCATGTTATTTATATACTAAATTACACATTGTCATTTAGAGTCATATACTAAATTACACATGTTTATTATATTGGCTTACAAGAAATAACGGAACGATATCACAATAAAATAATAAAAACTGAAATATAAATTTTATTTAAATTCCGAGTCAATGCATTGTTATAGTATTTTTTTTAAGTATATAAACTCAGTTCAAACTCAAACTCAATTCAGTGAATATTAAAGTAAAAACAAGTCTTAAAATATTTATTTGCAAAAGCGAATTTAAAACTTTGAAAAATAGATATTCCTGTCAGAGAAGAACCGTATGTCAACATTTTTTTTTTTTTTTTGTCCATTATCAATAAATATTCAGGAGTGTGTGTTCCATAAATATACCAGAACAATAAAATTTTAGGAAATAATCAGTCGAACTTTCTGGCAGAAAGTCTTCGCGAATTAAAATTTAAAACTTGACTTTCTTGGTAAAACAAAAAAAAGATAAACGGCCTCTTGGTTCTCGGCTGACGATATAACAAAAATATACAAGAAAGTGTTAAAAATACTTTTTTGCTTCACAAACATATTGTTTAATTTCCCATAAATCCATATACACAAATAAGTTCATGAGGAAAATTTACATTAAATTCATAATAAGAGACTAGCAGCAACTCAAATGCAAATCTAATACTCGGTATGGCTTCCAACCGTATAGCTGTATTATCGACTTATTAGATAAATTAGAGTTATAATTAGAATTATAAATAGAGTGCCGCAACACTTGAATAAAATCAGTAGAAAAACTTTCTCCTTCTTCAATAACTCAAGGGAGTTTTCAAGACAGAGGTGCATTTGAGTGTAATTGGGTGTAAAAGGTGTATTGCTACTTTAAAGAGCAATTCTTGAAAAATGAACTTGAGAGACAATCAATCAATCAATTTATATATTCTGAAATAGTTGTGTTTACCAATAATAATAAATGACTATCAATAGTACATGTACCAGTCTTAAGTAAAAACCTTGCAAATAAAAGTAAATAAATATATTGTTAATGCTAATAGTAATAATATTTGTCCACAGCAGTAACAAAACGAACATTAAAAGTTGAAAGAGTAAATATACTATTAATGATAATAATAAAAGTTGTAGTTATAACAATAATAACAATACAATGACAAAAGTAAAATGATAATAATAAAAATAAAGTGACAGAAATAAAAATAATTATAATAATCATAAAAAAAATAATAGTAATTTAGTATTAGTCACATACATACTCACATATACAGACACATACAAATACACAGTGGCGCAGGAACAGGGGGTGGAGGGGACGATAGCCCCCTCTAACTAAAACACTAGGGGGGGGCGGACACTTCATTTAGCTCCACCAACCCCCCCCCCTCCTCATTTCCTAAACAGTTTAATAAATTTTTTTTATGATATCAACAGCGGAATTATCATTTTCCAGTCTGCAATGACTCAATCACAATTAAACATCTCCATGGAAAAGTATATCCATAAAACTGTTTAAGATACTATCGCATACTAACTGTTTTCTAAATGAATGTGTGGTGGCAAAAGATGACTACAGTTTTTCATGGAGTCATTGCGCTGAAAAACATGTTGTATATTAGGTAGTTATAGTAAAACATACATGTTACTTTTTATAATCCTTTAAAATTTTAATCCTTTAAAAAAAACAGACTAGACTAAATTTTAAAAACAGAAGTAAAATCGTGCTAAGAAAGAATATGCTTAAAGTTTAATCTTGATATTATTTAAATCAATGCAATAGAACGTTCGAAATGCGAAAGAACGTAATACAATTTTAAAATACAATAAAACGTAAAGTTGAAAAAAAAAAAAATTAGTTTATTAATAACGCTCTTATCAAGTTTTTTTATGTTCATACAATTTTTGGAATTGTTATTTTGTAACTACATTGTTTCAGCTTGACTAAATGAAAAATTATTGAATTCAAATATAAATTATTAAATTACAGTATTTATATTATCTTATCAATCAGATTAACAATAGAAGCGTAGCGTAGCGTAGGCGAATCGAGGATTTTTACCAACCGAAAATTACCGCATTAAGTGTAAGCGTAACTTGAGTGAGGTTTCAGCAGCCATCTGTAAAAAACGCGATTAATATGGAAACGCTTTTATTGAACTCGGCAAACTTAGAGTCAGAAACTATCGAGATAGATCCATCACTGTCAAAAATATACCCTGACATCGACTGGACAAGGTTAACATGGCAACTTCACATGCTACCTGAATTAATCAAACAGAGCAAAAGCAACAAAAGTAAAGCCAATTACTAAGATAACAACCATCTCAACATTAGTTGAAATATTTGCCAAAAATGATGCATCTAAAATGTTTGATGAAGTGTCTAAAGTTCTAAGAGTCTTTCATACTATACCGGTCAGTACAGCAACAGCAGAAAGATCATTTTCCAGCCTAAGGAGGCTAAAAACATATCTCCGTTCTACTTTGAATCAAAAAAGATTAAACAGCAACATTGTGAGTCATATTCATAAAGATATTTTGGAAAAAGTTGACATTAACACTATTTATAAAGAATTTGTGCTGGCAAATGATGAGCATCAACGACATTTTGGAAAACCATAGAGTTTGTTTCACATGTTATGAACTTAATAAACTATGTTATATTTAATGTATTACTTTATAATTATACTATTGTAATATTTAATTATGTTGTGCTTAATTTATTACATTAGTAATGTAAAACTGTCTTAATTATCAAAAGCTATTAAATATTTGTTGAAGGTAAAATATATAAATCAATAGGAGCGCCAAGAGTAATAACATTGCGTGTGATAAATAATTTAATAAATAGATCATTTTTATCTATTTTGCTGTACCATACAAAATTGAGAAACTTTTTTTCTTTTCAACATATGTTATCAGCCCCCCTTCTTTTCTCCCAACTTGCCCGACCTTCCAACGCCACTGCAAATACACACATACAAACACACATACACACTTACGTTCACAAATACATATAAACACTTATACTTATATCCCCCTGTATTCAATACAGGTATGTATACATTAATTGTATACAAAAATAATATACACCCATATATGAAGATTCATATATACTATACACAAATATACGTTTATACACACGCGTACATATACATACACACACATACATAAATGCATGCATAGATACACAGATACAAACATAAATACATATACACACATTTAATAATATTATATGTGTATTATATCTGTATATATTATATACACCTACACATATATTTGCATGCACAGAATCTGTGCTGCACAGATTCTGTGCATTAGGTTGAATGTTTTTATTGGATTTGATATTTAACTGATTTAAAGTAAGAACAAAATTTTTGTTCTTACTTTAAATCAGTTAAATATCAAATCCAATAAAAACATTCAACCTAATGCACAGAATCTGTGCAGCACAGATTCTGTGCAATGCACAGAATTTGTGCTGCACAGATTCTGTGCAGCACAGATTCGATATTACATAAACACAGTATCGAACTTCGATATTGAAACTGGATATATTTTTACTGATTTTCGAACTTATCGATATTCAGTTCGATATTTTACGATATTATACGATATTAAACGAGATTCTAGAATCTTAGAATGCTATTTTTGTGTTCAAGACCCATTTTTTCTAATTAGAGGAATTTGAAGGGTCTAATATCGTAAGTTATCTTCAATATTTGAAATATGTTTTAGCAATTTGGAAGCAATTTGAAATATGTTTTAGCAATTTGCTCAATTAATTGTATATTTTTTCATAAACAGTTTACAAAACAAAAATTGGTCTATCGCGTCAACTGATGAAACATTTTCTTCCTCGATTAGTCATTTTTTATTAGTAACTTTACTAATGTTGATTTTAACGTACACAAGTTTTTCTATTGTCTCGGCTTTTAGTAAAGTTCTTTTACATGACACAATATTTCCGGCTTGTGAAAACACACGCTCTGAAGAAGTTGATGACGCTGGGACACACAAGACTTTCTTAGCAGCTCTAGACAAAATTGGAAGTTGAGGTGAATGAATTTTCCACCATTCCAAAATATTGTAATTTTTATCTGGAAATCCAAGCCTCTTGTAAGCTTCTAGTTCTATATCAAATGGAGAATCTTTTGATGATCTGTAAAGCTCAGAGGCATTAGAATCCTGACCCATCATTTCAAAAAGAAGTTGTTCGGCAGGAGACAAATCTTGTTTGGGTGACACTGTTTGTGTTGTATTTTCAATCAAATTTGATGGTTGCTTTCCTATTGAAATTTCTTTTAAATCTCTGAGTGCGACATCGTCTTGGCCAAACCTTGTCAAAAGGAGACCCTTAAATTTGGGATCAAGTAAGTGAGCTAAAGCATTGTTTTTTTGTCTTGAACCACAGTCTGGAAATCGTTTGTTAAGATTTGAAAGGAGTTTAGTAACAAAGTCTCCTGTAATTTTGTCATTTGGCAGTATAAGCTTTTTAATATTCTCTTGAATATCAAACAGTCCTGGAACAACTCTCTGAGAAGTTGGGATTTTTTCAGATGAAACAACCTCTGTAAAATCATTAAACAGTTTCATGATCGGCACTACTTTTTCAATAACATCAAACTCATCAGAAGATGGAATTAAAGCCCTTAAAATGTCGTCCGTTTTAAGGTTGCTGCTTGCAATTATTTCAAGAGCTAATCGTAAATGTAATATTGAATCCATGCACATAAAACCACTATTCCAACGTGTAGGACAAGGAGAAATAATTTTATTAAATTTGATTTTCTCAGGTATGACATCATTACATGCTTTCATAATTCTCTGTTGACTGTTGATTGATTTGTGAGTTCGTGCTGAGAGTGTTTTGCGCACCTTGAAATAAAAAATTATTTTGGTTAAAAAAAATATAAACAAAAAAAAACATAGGATTTGAAAGTTATTCATTTGTTGGTTGCACCTTTATGCAGGTAAATGGTATTGATGCATTCTTTAAAATTTTTTACTATTGAGAAAATAGTCTATCGCATTTTTCATAGTTTCGTAAACAAGAGGAGAAAATGACTAAACATTTTTTTTACCTGAAAAACTTTTTCAATCTCATCGACTTCTTTGACAGATTTGATAATAACAAGGTGAAGTAAATGTGCAATGCAGGAAATACTTTCATCAATTTTGGCCGATTTTTTCATCCCAGATATCATGTTTGCTGCACTATCTGTGACAGAAGTCATTTTACAACCATTATTGAAAGGTAGAACAGAAATTAATGTGTCTGTTTTAATTGAAATATTGTCACCTGTGTGGCTGTCTGGAAAAGCATTACAGCCCAGCAAAAATGTCTTTAGTTCAAAGCCAGTTGTAATATAATGAAGCGTCAAGGCTGTAAATGACTCATTGCTTTTGCTGGACCAAAGATCTGAAGTAAATCCAACTGCATCTACATCTTTTAAGTCATGTGTTAAAACATTAAGAACTGCCTCAAAAACATTAGAATAAAGGATTGGAAGTTTGTTTCTTGAATATGTTAATGGTGCTCTAATAATAATTTCTGGACGAAGGCTTAATAAAAAGTCTTTAAAAGCAGGTGATGAAACATGTTGAAAAGCTAAATTTCCCATGCACAAATATTTCACAATATCCAAGTCAGCTATTAACTGTCGCTTGTCGTTTGTTCCATATTTTGTCACAACCTTGCAATACGATGAAATGTCCATCTTTACTCTTTTTGCACTTAGAGCTATTGGCCCATGAGTGTCCAAAATTGATTCTTGTGCAAGCTGCTCAGCTGTTGTTTCTGGTGCTCGTTTTAAATTTTCTTTCCCAATGTTGAGAAAAATTTCATTATGACAACCTCTGATGTGAACCTTCAAACCAGTCTTAGTGCTCTGTTTGGTGCCTATTTGTGTTGGGCATAGCTTACACTGAGCAATATCTTTTTTTGGTGTGTCTCTTAAAAAATACGCCCAAAAGGGACTTACTCTTGGCATTTTCAACAAAAAATATCACAACTTTTCTCACTTATAACTTCTTTTAGTAACTAATTTTGAAAAAAATATTTATAAGGTTATATCAAAAGTATTTGAGTATTGAACAAAAATTAAGACATCAATTTTTGGTAAAGGCACAGTTAAGCAGCCTAAAATAAATTTACTGTTTTTTAATTGTTAATTTACTGTTACTTTAAGTTTCGCTTTTTGCGCTCTCGTTCGTAGAGACTTTAAAATATTAACAAAATATAAAAGCAAAGAAGATTTGTTTTATTCTAATAAGAGCAAAGTAAATTTATTGTTTAGAAATAAGTTGTTTGCGGAATTTAATGTTTTATGCTTTATTTTTATTATTATTATAGTTGTAGCCGTAAATTTACATAGAATGTACACATACAGCGAGCAGGGGAAACACCCCACTATAAACAACCAGTTTTATAAATATTTGTTCCAAACTTTTTCCACAACCAGGAGTCTAGTCTATTTTTGAAAGAAAGTACAGTGGAGTACAAAGTTATTTGCTCTGGTAGATTGTTCCAGTATTTTGCTGATCTATTATACAAATGATTTTATCTTGGAAGACAGTTTAGAACATACTCACGCCTTATTTTAGAATGGTGACCACGAGACACGGAGTTAATATATTTTGGTAGATATTTATCATTAACTATATCAAAACGATGTATTAATTTAAAAATTTGGATTAAATCGCATCGAAGGCGTCGAAACTCAAGTGATGGTAGGTTTAATCTTTTTAGCCTTTCGCAGTATTGAAGACGCCTCAAGCTGTAAGCCCATTTTGTAGCTTTGCGTTGAACAGATTCAACCAAAGCCATATCAGCTTTTAAAAAAGGAGCCCAAATGGACACTCCATATTCAAGATGTGGTCTTATAAATACTTTATATAATTTGAGAGCCATTTTTTCATCAATGAAAGTGAATGTCTTTTTCAGCATACAGAGAATTTGTAAGGACTTAGAGACAACTGTTTGAATATGAGCGCTCCACTTGAGGTTAGATGTAAAAATGACTCTTAAATCACGTTCTTTAGTAGAGCTTCTTAGAGATTGGTTGATTCCTTGGTTATTTTGAAGAAAGTAATTGTAATGGGGGTTGTTTCGACCGTAATGAATGACGCAGCATTTTGAAGTGTTTAGCTTAAGTAACCAAGTGTTTGACCACTCGTATACCAAGCGTAGACGATCCTGCAGATCAACAAAATTAGATTGCGATAAGGTTTTAGAAAAAAGTTTAGTATCATCGGCAAATATCTCAGAAGTTTCAGTGAGTTTTGCGAGATCATTTGTGTAGAGAATGAAGAGGAGCGGGCCGAGAACAGAACCTTGAGGAACACCACTGAGAACATCAACCCATGCAGAGCTGGTATTGTTAATTGTAACGCGTTGCTTTCTGCCCACTAAAAAAGATTTAATCCATTGTAGGAGTTTGCCGTTTATTCCGAAAGATCTTAATTTTAACAAAAGTCTGTTGTGAGGTACAGAGTCAAACGCTTTGGCAAAGTCAAGATAGATTACATCAATAAATTGGTGAGATGCTATGGAGGACGAAATGATATCAAAAGTTTCTATTAGGTTAGTTACGCATGATTTATGATAAAGGAAGCCATGTTGATTTGCAGAGAGCATTTTATTATCGTTAATGTGCTTTAAAAATTTTTTCTTTACAAGTTTTTCAAAGATTTTACAGGCAACAGATGTTAGTGAAATAGGTCTATAGTTTTCAGCAAGTAATTTATCTCCCTTTTTTTTATAGATCGGACTAATATTTGCTAATTTCCATTGAGTGGGTACTACTCCAGAATTAAAGGATTTATGAAAGATTTTTGTTAATGGAATTGCAAAGCTTTTGGCACATATCTTGAGTATTAAGGGATGCAAGCCGTCAGATCCGAAGGATTTATAAGGCTTTAGATCGGCAAGTTCCTGAATAATATCTGAGATAGAGAAATCCAAGTTTTCATTATAAATGCATTCAGAAAGAATACCACTTTTATTTAGCAAAGGAAAATTTTCAGAGCTTTCAAGTGTAAACATAGATTTAAATTGAGAGTTCAGAAGATCAACTATATCAGGAAGAGCTTCAATAATTCTGCCTGAAGTATCTTTGAGAGAGCGAATTCTATCTTTAATTTTTAGTTGTTTGTTGATATATTTGTAAACGATTTTTGGGTTGTTTTGGGATTTTGATATTATTTCTTTTTCATGTGCTTTTTTTGCTTTAAATATTTCAGTTTTTACTGAACGATTAAGGCGATTGTATTTTATTTTAAGCTCACTATTCTCCCATTTGGTAGAGCAGTTTATATGCCAAGCGGATTTTTTTTCTCGGATCAGGTTTTTAATATGTGGGGTAACCCAAGGATCATACTTTTTTTTTGTTTTATTAATCTTGGGAATAAAATATGTGCAAGCAGTGCGATAGTTAGAAATTAGTATATTGAACATTTGATCTGCAGTTTTATGCAGGAATAAAAACTCCCAGTTGATTGATGCAATAAAGTTAGATATTGAATCGTAATCACCTTTTTTGTAATTAAACGATTGAGATTCACTTTCGGTAAACAGTTCTGAAACTAAGAATCTCCAAGTGATACTAAAATGACCCTTAGTGGTGTTACCTAGTATAGTACTAGGAGACAAGTTTAAAATAGAATTACTGTTGTAGATAAATAACAAGTCCAACATATTATTTGAGGAACCATAATCAGTCTGGAAAGTAGGAAATGTGATATGTTGAGTAAAAAGGCTGTTTTGGAAAATATTCCAGAAATCATACTCGGTAGGATTGTTTGGGTTAAAAGATTCAATACCATCGTTAGACCACTTTATATTCGGGAAGTTAAAGTCACCGACAATCAAACAGTCATCATAGGGCTTTTTAATTAAACTATGAGCTAATTTGAAGGATTCAGCGACATATTTTATTAAACTGGCATCATTTGGTCTGTATATACAACCGATAAGTATATGTTTGTTGTTAAATTTTACAGATACCCAGACTTGTTCGAGAAGATTTGTATAAAATTGGTTAACTTCATGAGAGTTAAATACGTCTGTAATGTAGATAGCTACTTTTAGAGTTTTAGAGTTTTAGAGTTAAATACGTCTTTAGAGTTAAATACGAGAGTTAGACTTTTAGAGTTAAATACGTCTGTAATGTAGATAGATAATTTTATATATTTTTTTCTTATTATTTTTTATATATTATTTGCTATTTTTTTTTTTTTTTTTTTTATTACTATTATATTATATTTTATTTATAAAAATATATTTATTATTATAATATCAAAACTTTGATTATAATTTACCTTGATTATAATTTAATTTGATTATAATTTGATTATAATTATTATATTTAATAATTAAACTTTGATTATAATTTACTTATAATTTACTTTGATTATAATTTATATTTACTTTGATTATAATTATTATTTATTTACCTTCAACTTTAATATAAAACTTCAACTTTTAATTAAATCTTTTAATTTCAAATTCACAACCCGTAACATTTATTATTACATAACATAATTAAGTTTCGCTTTAAAAATACGCTCCATCGTGTTTTTAAAAAGCGAAAAAATATAATTATTTTAGGCCGCTTATCTGTAGCTTTACCCAATTTTTAATTTACACTTAATTTTTAGCATTTTTAATTACTTTTCAGTTTGGCGGGAAAGTTTAGCTGGGAAATTTTAGGAGGGACAGTTTAGAGTATAACAGTTGATTTTTATTAAAGTTTGAATATTAGTATCGATATTTTAGTTTGAATATCGAGAATCTTTCGATATTGCTGTGAAAGGATATCGAATAATATCGAAACTTCGATATTATTAAAAAAATTACAATATCGACAATTCAATATCGAACCTGGTCAAAATGTCGATATTTTAGCATGTTTCGATACTACGATACTGATATCGCAATACTATTTGATAAATCTTTAAATTGATAAGTCAGCAAGTTCAAAAAAGAATATATATATATATATATATATATATATATATATATATATATATATATATATATATATATATATATATATATGTATATATATATATATATATATATATATATATATATATATATATATATATATATATATATATATATATATATATATATATATAAATATGTGTGTATATGTGTTTATGTATATCTGTGCCACAGATATACATAAACACATATACACACACACACATATTTATATATATATATATATATATATATATATATATATATATATATATATATATATATATATATTCTTTTTTGAACTTGCTAACTTATCAATTTAAAGATTTATCAAATAGTCAAGTTAAACATTTAAAAGGTTCTTTTTTAAATGGTGTTAACCTTAGGTAACTTTAACAACAACAAAATATATATACAATGTAGTTGGTATTATTAACTTAATTTTACTTTTATCATACAATATTTGTTTTCATAAAATATATACTTAAGTATATTGTTATATTATCATATAATAATATACTTAGCTAGAAAATTTTTTTATTTTGCGATCATCGATGTTTAAAGATACTTTATTTAAGCCATCCAATTTTGTTAAACCTTTGAAAAATCGATTTGAAATGGTGGAGACAAATGAGGTAATAGACAATTTTTCTAAATCAAAAGGTAGAGCTGTAAACAAATACAAAAAAAGTTTTATGCACTGAAACCGTCTTTTCATTAGGTATTAAAATGAAAAGAGAATAAGCATGTCTGACATACTGAAATAGATGTTCATTAGGATGACATAGTCGACCACGGAAACCAAATCTGTAAATTCAGATGCATTTGTGTCAAAGGTACTGGAAATAGAAATACAAGGAGCAAACTTATGTTGGATATAACCAGAAATATAATATAGGGCAGCGTTTTCTTCTTATGAAATGGCATCTATTGATGAGACACACATATCAAGATAACGAATGTCATCTTCAATCAGTTCTAAGTGACAACACTCTGATTGAACAATTAAGCACTGAGATATAGGCAAATCCATAGCATCCAATTTACTAAACAATTTTAAACGTTGTAAACGCAAACTATTTTGAACTTCCTCTATCGAAATAGGAAAATTTGTTAGGCAAATTTCGAAATCGAAATTTGCCTAACAAAAAGAAGAATCACAATTTAAAATAGTTGGAATTTATTTATTTAAATTGCCTTTAGAGAAATTTTAGATACATAGGTCCATGAAAAAAAGGGGGTTTTAAATGAAGAAAGTTTTTATCAAGATTTGAAGAGAGTTTTTATCAAACATTTTTACAAAATAAATATTATAATGGTTAAAAAACATAGTTAGGCTACACAAAAAAACTTGATTACCTGTATATTCCAATCTCTCCTTCTAATCGATCTGTCTAATAAACCCCAGGAAGAACATACTGATGATCTTCAGTCAACAATTTTCTGACTAAATGTACAATTCCATATAGTATACTTATAAAAGCTTTTTTAGTTTCGCTTGTAAATGATTTATTGCGTTTCCAGCTTTTTCCTCCTGGCATTGCTTTAACACTGTCAGCAAATGCCAACATTTCTTGAAGTCGCTTAACATTGACATCTTTGTATGAAGCTCTGATTGGATTATTCAAACGTATGTCCATTCCTTCTTGTTTAATATTAAGGTAACTCCATACATACAATACTCTATCAAGAAACTCACTGGTCTCCTTGAAACCGGACATTTTAAGAGTAGATACAGTTTTCTCATTCACAACTGCACACATATGGGCAACATTTTGACGATCAACTGCTCCGGGAAAAATGGCTTTGTATGAGAGATTTGTTAACTTGACAACATTGTTTTTTTCTTTTTCATATAAACTTACCAAATCTTTTCAGTACCCTTTAAATAACTGACCATTTAGTATGAAATGAGTTGTACCAGTCTTTTCAGTAAGCCAATTATTTCTAATTGATTTAAATAAATGCACTGGATCATGAAGCATTACAAGATTTGGTTATTAATTTTGCCTAGCCATGGCATATTTACATTCAAAGTAAAATTTTTATAGACACTACGGTTTGTTGCAAGATTGTCCGAAATAAGGCATAAAATTTCTCCACCTAGTCCTGCTACTGTCTGAGTAATTTGAACAATTAAACTTTGTAAAAAATTAACAGAAAGCTTAAAGATTGGCACCATACGACAAACAAATGCTGGTTTTCCTAACATCGGCTTAAGCATAAAACAAAGTATAGTCTTTGCAACTTCAGTAGGATTATCTTCACTGTAGCCTATTAAATGACATCCTCGAAAACGAACACTCGGTTTAACATAAATTTCACCAAAAAGAAGACTACAACGTTTATCAGAATTCGATAATGTTTCAAATACACACTTATACATTCAGTACATTCTTTTTGAGTTCCTACCGATCTACCTCACCGATTCTCCCTAATTTAAGTTTGAGAGTACTTGGATGGGGAAGAACGTAGATCAGAAATAATTCTATAGCAGCATCTTGATGAGAGGTATAATTCTATGGCACGTCTTTAAACTAGTGTAGAGTAACGTTTACCTTTCAATGGCAAAAGCTGAAGCTGCAGTTGTTCAAGCAAAAAACTTATCTCATCTAATTTATTTATATATGTGCATTCAATTTCTTGCACTAAGTGTTTTATTTCTTCACTCAATTCAGTTGTAACTGACAATCTTGAAATAACTGCATCTAACTGAGACCAGCGTGTCAGTTTATGAGAAAATCCAAAAATATCATTGCAGTTAATTTGGGTATGTTTCATATAGGCATTAATCTGTTGAGTGGTGGACTGGATAATGTCACACAAATAATCACATCTGATATACTTGTTGTAAAAAAATAATCAGAAAACCTAGAAATGTGTCAAATAATAAGGTAATTAGTAATGAGAATAAAAACAAATAAAGCACTTTAATAAAATTTAATACAATACAATAAGTAATATAATCTAATTATATCTTATACCGCTGCTTTATATCTTTAAACAATTGTTCTATTTCAAAACTTTCTATATGATCTATCTTGTTAAACGAACTTAACTCGTCAGGTAATGAGTTTCTAGATTCCATTGAAATCTTTGCAAAATTTGTTGAGCGAAATGTTGTGCCTGTTTGTCGTAAAATTGAAGAAGCACAACCAGGAAATATTGATGGAGGATCTGATGGAATCTATTAAATATTTAAAAAGAACATATATATATATATATATATATATATATATATATATATATATATATATATATATATATATATATATATATATATATATATATATATACACTTTAAACACATATGTGTATCATGCATAATCACACATACAATGGGACATATAGTAAATATGAAATTAAGTTCAAAATACTTATAATAATGATTAAAAGTAATATTAATATTAGTTTTGTGCATATTAAGAAGTAAACTCACTTTATATTTAGATCTTTTAGGATAATACATACTGCATCCTAAAAGCCAGTGCTTTTCGAAAATACCCATATTATTAGTTGGATTTTTAATTTTATTTTGTAAAGCTCCATCTTAAACCATCTTAAACATAACTCTTTATCACTTGGAAACTTGTAAACTTTGACACGTTCTTTGGTACTATCATAGTTTCCGCGACAATTTCCTACTGAACATTTTCTAGGCTTAAATTATTTTTGCTTTTTTTTAATCGACTAAGCAATAAATACACACAGATATATATAAATATAAATATATATATATATATATATATATATATATATATATATATATATATATATATATATATATATATATATACATATATATATATATATATATATATACATATATATATATATATATATATATATATATATATATATATATATATATATATATATATATATATATATTCACACACATAAAGCACACATATATATATACATATATATATATATATTTACATACACATACACACACATATATATACACAAATAAATGTATACAAACATACACATACAGACATAGACATCCATGCATATATATACACATACATACATACATACATACATACATACATACATACATACATACATACATACATACATACATACATACATACATACATACATACATACTTACATACATACATACATACATACATACATACATACATACATACATACATACATACATACATACATACATACATACATACATACATACATACATACATACATACATACATACATACATACATACATATATACATACATACATACATACATACATACATACATACATACATACATACATACATACATACATACATACATACATACATACATACATACATACATACATATATACATACATACATATACACACTTATTCACTCACACTTATTCACATGCGCTTATCACAAACACTTAAACACAGATACATATCTTTGGATTTTTTAACTGTATTTATTAGGAAGGAATGGAATAGGTTACTTTTAAAAACAGAGATAGAACGGAGAGTTTTCAGGTCATAGGGAAGGTTATTCCAAGATATAGGGTTAGGCTTGGGGATAGACCCCAGTAGAAAGGGACGTAAAAAAGACGTCGTTTAAACGCCTTATACATGTTTTGGACGTCTTTTGAACGTTTTGGACGTCTTTTGAACGTTTAAAAGACGTCTTTTTTTGGTCCAGTGCCCATTGGGGCGCATTCCTTTTTTATGTTTTTGATGCGTCTGCTAATAACAATTGCTATTAGCAGTTATTAGGAGTAAAGTTTATAAAATATAAACTTTATCTAAATAAACATTTTTTTACTCAAAGTTTATATTTTATAAATAATAAACTTTTGTATAATTTATTGGTTTTGTTTATTTTTTTAATTATTTATTATGCAATCTAAAAAGATTTATTTAAAATATATTACTATTATTTTTACAATTACTCCGGGTAGATAATGTGTTTTATTTTCCAGACATAAATATCTGCATTATAAATGTTCTTTGCTTTAAATGTGTTTGAACACCTTTTTCTTGGTAATGCCCAGTGATGTTTGTAAAGATGTTTTTCTTGGTAATCCAGTGATGTTTGTAAAGTTTTCAATCCGTTCTTTAATCACAGAATCGGATAAATATAAAATAATTGGATACATAGCAGATAATCGGAATATTTTATGGTTCAAAATATTCATTTTTTTGATATAAAATGTCAAAAAAATGAAAATGTGCTTATAATAGACTTTGTCAATGATTGAAATTGTAGTTTTCTGAGAGCATGTGTTCTTCTTCAAAAACTGATTCAGCACAACCAAATTTTATTTAAAACTTGAAAATGTTGACACTGTGCAGTTTAACTTTCGCAAGTTGAACTAAAAGGGTAAACAATTTCAACTGAGGGATGGAACGTCACATTTGTATAGTTCCATTTATCTCCACATTAACACGTGACCAGGGAAAAAATGAAAAGAATAATAGCTGCATTTTTTTTTTTTTTTTTTTTTTTTGCTGTTTAACAAATATAATCAACACATATATATACAAGAAAGAAAGAAATATGTCCGTATAACAAAGAAGACAGCAAAATCTTGTCAAAAAGCACCGTTTTTGTATATACAGTATATAAAATAAACTATACTTTTTTACAATGATCTTTATAAAATAATGAGTTAAACACACAAGGGCTCAAAGAAGATGAAGATGACAAAACGTCATCGCAATCTTTTTATAGAGCCCCCTATATACATTTTCATTAGGTTATGGATATTAAATTAAAAACCCTAATGGGCATAAAACTGCTGCGCTGATCAATAAAAACAAATAAATAAGATAAAAAAGAAAATTACTTTGTAATCCTTTTAAGCACAAATAATAATCAAATTTTAAAAATTTCTTTTTTTATCAGAAACTTAAATGAACTTAATGACTTTGCCATACATTTGGATCCTTTTTGATATCTATTCCATATATTTGGCCCCCGATATGCAATGCTATGTTCAGTATATTTATTAAGGTTTTGTAGCAGTTTATATGTGTTACTTATATTTGCTCTTAGATAGTAGTTTTCATTTATGTTTATTTCAAACTTGTTAGTAAAGTTTGTAGGAGAGAGATTATTATTAAATTGATACATAAAAATTAAATGCTGATAGATATATTTATTTTAAAAACATAAAGATATTTATTTCAAAAACATCCATCATTTTCATATCTTTCATTATAGGTTTTGCATGCTCCCGCTTATTTTTAAAGTAAATGATTCTGCATGCGTGTTTTTGTAGACTATAGATTTTTTTAAGTTTTGATGGCTGAGTACTTGCCCATGATATGTTTGCATAGCTGATAAAGCAATGAATTAGTCCAAAGTAAATTAGTTTTAGACTTTGTTTATTGATATATGAGCGAACTCTATACATCATACCAATTATATTACTGATTTTAGATTGAATATATCTTATTTGAGGAAGCCAGGATAGCTTCTCATCAACAAGAACTCCTAAGAATCTAATGCTGGCTTGTTTTTTAATTAAGTTATCATTTAGGATAAGGTCAGGCAACTTAAGAGGAAGGTTTTCTTCTTGCGCCTTTTTATGGAATAATATATATTTTGTTTTCTCTGAGTTAAGCGAGAGTTTGTTAGCTCTAAACCAATTATTTACTTTAATTAGTTCGATATTCATGTCTGCATATAGATTCTTGATATCACTGTTAGTAAGAAATAGATTTGTATCGTCAGCAAACATGACTGAATTTAGTTTTAAAGATGCATTGCAAAAATCATTTATATAAAATAGAAACAGAAGTGGACCAAGGATAGATCCTTGGGGAACTCCGCATAAAACATTTAATACTCCAGATTGTATATTGCACACATATTGTTTTCTATTGGTAAGATAACTTTTAATCCAATTGTAAGTTTTATTAATTATACCATAGTATTTTAGTTTATCTAATAGGATGCAGTGGTCAACTGTATCAAAAGCTTTTGATAAGTCAATAAAAACTCCTAAAGTAAATTTGTTTTGATTAAAACCATCGGTTATTTGATTAACTAATTCAATAATTGCATGCTCTGTTGAAAGGTTTTTTTGAAATCCAAACTGGTTTGGGTAAAATAATTTGTTTTTGGTAAAGTGATTGTAGATTCTATTATAAATTACACGTTCGAAGAGTTTTGAAAAAACAGAAAGTATTGATATAGGTCTAAAGTTGGTTATGTCCGAAGGTTCATTACATTTAAATATAGGGATTACTTTTGCTAATTTAAGTACATCAGGGAAAATTCCAGATGTTATTGAGAGCTTTAGTATATGGATCAGAGGTCTACTTAAACTGGTTTTATTAAAGATAACTAAATCACTAGTTATTTCATCAAATCCAGGTGCTTTCTTTTTTTTTAAAGAGGAAAAGGCTTCTTCAAATTCTTTATATACAAATTCTTTATCGTACATGATGGCTTTATTTGTGGGTGTTAGATAATTTTTAAATGAATCAGTTGTTGGATTTATTTTATTAGCGAGATTTGGACCAGTATTTATAAAGTATTTGTTAAATTCTTCAGATATTTGTTTTTCACAGAATATATCTGTATTGTTAATATTAATTCTTTTTGGTAAAGAAGTTGTGTTTATTTTTTTCCGTCCCATTATTTTGTTAATGACGGACCACGTTTTCTTATTATCAGATTTGCATTTAATGATTTCATTACTATAGTATTTATTTTTTGCCTTTTTAATCAGATTTTGGTAAAAATATTTATAATTTTTGTAATGTTCTTGTTATCAGTGTTTTTATTTTTAAGATATTTATTATAGAGTTTTTGCTTCTTTTTTGAGCATTTTATCAGTGATTTATCCATCCACGGATTAGAAACTGTTTTTGTCTTAATTATTATGCCCTCTAGAGGACAGGTTTTATTAAAGCAATCTAGGAATATATCTAAAAAATTATTGAAAGCTTCGTTGGTGTCCTGACATCTATACACGTTGGACCACGTTTCTTGTTTTAGTCTGATTGATAATTCATTAGTGTTACTTGTTTTAAGATTGCGTTTTTTCAAATTTATAACTTTTGGTTCATAATCAGACATGGTTTTTAAATTTCTTACTTATATAAATATCGGAAAGTGATCGCTAATATCAGTCATAAATATCCCGGTTTCAAGTTCCATTTTCAGGTAATTATTAATGAAAATATTGTCAATTGCCGTTGCCGAGGTTTTTGTCACTCGTGTTGGCTTATTAATTGCTAAATTTAAGTAGCATATCAAAAAAGGATTTTGTTTTTGGAAATTTTGAACAAGTTAGAGCATCAAGGTTTATGTCTCCAATAACGTAAAAAGTTTTATTTTCTTTATTTATTTTTTCAATTGTATTTTTGATAAAAGTTTCAGATGTTTTGACTTTACCACTTGGTGGACGGTAAACGTATCCAATTAAAACATTTCGAATTTTTTTGTTTATGATTTCAACAAATAGACTTTCGTAATTATCATTTGAGAAGCTTAATACATTTTTTATTTTAAAATCGTGCTTTTTTGAGACATAAAGCCCTAACCCTCCACCTTTTTTTCCACTTTTTCTTGGTTGACTTATAAGTTTATAAAATGGCAAATTATAAATAGAATTTAATTCAAGAGAATTTTCAAAATCGTGCCATGTCTCTGAAAGAGCTATGACGTCAAACGTGTAATTTATAATATTTAAAAATTCTTTTAGTTTCTCAAAATTTTGCTGCATGCTTCTAATTTTTATATGTAAAACTGAAAAAGAACAATGATCATTTGTTGTTTTAAAATCAAAAGGATCAATATATGGTGTGTCAATTAAGTTAATTTGAGTTTCTTGAAAAATATTTATGTTTTCTTCAAAAGATTTTAAATTTTCAAAATGCGTAGCCATTTTTAACGAATAATTTAAAAAGATTAAAAAAATATAACAATAAATTAAACCAAAAACTTTTAAAAAGCTTACTCGTTTCCGTGCGTCAAACAAACAGCTGCGTTGCGTTCGATTGCTTCATTTCCATGCGTCAAGTTAACTACTTTGTGGATGTTTTCTTTAAATTTATTAACAATAAGTTTATTGTACACGACTTCAGCATAATGACCATTTTGACGATGAAGCTTCGCCCGCTCAAAAAGTTCTTTGCGTATTTTACGAGTTGTAAAACTATAATCTTCATTTATAAAAATATTACTCCCTTTAATTTTATTGCATTTTCTAAGATTACTTTTTTATCTTCAAAATCTCTAAGCTTTAGTACAATGGTTCGATCTCGTTCTAATATAGCGAGCCCAACTCGATGGGCTCGTTCAGTTTTAATATCTTTCTCGATTCCAAGTTTTACGTTAAAAAGCTGTTTTATTTTTTCTCTAGTTATATCCCAATCCTTTTCTTCATTTGTTTCAATAATCCCATCGATTCTTAAGTTATTGCGCCTGCTTCGATCTTCATTATCTACGCTTTTTAGTTTTAGTTCCGTATTGTCCGAGGATATTTTTCCCTGCATTTTTCTGACATTAATTAAATCTTCACAAACTTTATTTATTTTTTCGCTTACAGCTTTAACCTTGTCTTGGCATACTCCACCAACAAAATTCAACCCTGATTTTAGATCGTCAAGTTCGCGACGAATATCTTGAATACTCGATTGGAAAATATCAAACTTTAGGTTTGTGCTTGATATTGATTCCCGAAAAAAAGATATAATTGTTTCTTTTTGAAGATTTAACATTTCCCTCATCATTACAATCGATACAAATTCTTCCGATTTTATTCCAGATTAAATATTTTATGTAAAAATAATACACAAAGAATTATTAATATTTTATATACTTTTTATTACTGCGAAGAAAAACACGTCCGTTCACCACAATGCTCAAAGACCAAAAATATATTTGGAATCAAATTTAGTCCTGATAAAAAAGAAGTTTTGGAGTCTATTTTGACTATAGCAAAATCATCATTTTGAATTTTTTGACCATTAGAAGAGTATTATAAAGATCTTCAGCAGTCACATTGATCTTTTCCATTTGGAAGCTCATTGTAATCATACTTTTAGTTTTGCTTTGCAAATTTCTTGCTGTTTTGCTTTGCAAATTTCTTATAGGTCTTCTAAGAAGATGTTACAATGATAAGATGATCCATTGTATTACCTAGCATAAAGATTTTTTAAACAAGGAAAATCTTTGGCTAAAACAGCAGCTGCAAGACAGAGTATATCAAAAAGGGTTTTCTCATATCTTTATACAACAGCAAAGGCTGTTTTTTCTCATTTGATTATTTTCATCGATGAAGAAGACGTCAATGTGTAGCGTCAATCTTTTTTTTTTCCAAAATACTCCTTTGGTAAAATATTTTAGAAAAAATTCAGTCTGCTCATTAAGTTGTTCAAAAGCAATTATTAATGTTTGTTTAATAAAAAATTACAAATGTTTGTCTTAAGAGAATTGCTTGTGCAGCAATCATTAATGATTGTTTAAAGTGAATGTAAAAATGATGTGAACTTGTTGTGTGTAGAAATAATTAAAGTCATTATACATTAAAGTCATACATACAATTTAAGGTATCTGCTGGTGTAAAAGGAAAGCTTCAGGATTATGCGTATTTGCCTGCATGCTTTTTAATAAAAGAATTTTTATTATGCTAAATATTTTTTTTTCTTTTTTTTTTTTCTTTTAAATTTGTATCTAAATTTTTCATAACCAATACAAAACTAAAAAGTTAAAGTTAAAGAACATTAAGAACTATTATTTTTATTTATAAAATCTTAAGAAAGTGTTTTATATTATATTGTGTTGCGTTTTTTTTTAATTTAGTACGCAATTTTATATTTACGGTATAGATTAAGGGGCTTGGTGATAAGACACACTATGTCTTCTTCTTGCCCCTGCTATTTGTATATATGTTATGCTTTGCGACTTGAATAAATTTATATGGTTAAAAAAATAAAATAAAAAAAAAATTAACTAAAATGTCAAACTAAATTGGCAGTCATATTAAAAGTATATTTCTTCCTTACTTTAGATGTTACACTTTTGCCACCGCATTACTTGAACATAGTGCTAAAAATTTTGTTACATTAAAAAAGCTTAGAAAATAATTTTTATCAAACACTTTTGTAAAGTTCTATTAAAAAAATATTATATATTACTTTTAAATTCGACTACTAATCATTTACAACGTAAAGTTGCTAAGCACACCGATACCGTTGCTAGGGTATTTTGTAAGTTCAAAATGTGGCAGAATAAGACTACTTCTAGGACTTCTGTAGGCTTTTTATAGCTTGACTAGATAGATTTTTTTCAGATATAAAAAGATTGATATATAAAGAATTTAAATAACTCATACATTTCATAGCAGACCTAAGGCCACAATTGTTATAGGTAATCTAACAAAACGCATTAACCAAAAAATTCCATTTTGGCAGCTTACTCTTTCCCAGGCACTTGCATGCGCATAAATTTTTTTTGTATAATATTAATATGTTCTTTAGTGGCTTTCAAAAAAAGGTAAAGAACTCATGCGCAATTTACGCCCTTATTAGATAATAGTGTTCAAAGTACCTGTAATATTTCAAATTTATTACTGATTTCTAAACAACAAAAAGTGTAACCACGTTGAGTTTTTATTTTTGCAGAAATTTACCCGGAATAATAGAAAAATAATGAAGGAAGGCGTCTCTCAAATATTGCTAAAATTGCCCTTCAAAGTAGCAATTGAATCAGTAAATGTTAAAAGGGCGGAAGTCCAACTGTGAAAACTTTCAGGAAACTAAAAAAAACTGAATTTTCGCCCGTAGTAAATTTTGTTATGATTAAATAATTTTTTTTGAAGTGGAATGTTTTTCTCAAATTATTGGACCATTAACAAAAAATTACAATGGGGGAAAATGCAGGTTTTTTAGTATTTTTAGTATTTGTGTCGTGGCAATATGTTTATATGTTTTATAGGTTAAAGTTATTTGCCTATAAGCGCACAAGCAATTTCTATATCACCATTTTTTTTTTATTCTTTGTTTTTAACTATGTTTGTTAGTTTGTATTTTTACCTTGTAAATTTAAAAAGGAAACGTATTTACGAAGGAAACATATTTATGAAGGAAACATATTTACGAAGAAAACATATTTACAAAAAATAATGTAATTTTAATATATATGCATATGTATTTGAATATACAATTGTAATATATAATATATACTGCAATTGTCTATTCAAATATATGTATGTATATATACATATATAATTGGCTGGTTTACATTAAATAATATTAAATGCTGTTATATTATTATTTATCTTTACTATGTTTGTATGTGTCTGTGGTCATATGTTAAAGATATTTATTCATAAATTGGCAGATACATATTATTTTCAAATTAAAAAATTAAAAACACGGCGGTTTTTTGTTACCCCCTGAAAAAGGAGTAACAAAAGCTATCCATTAAAAATGTTTGAGATGCTAAAAAACTAAAGTCATAAATCAATGTTTAATTTTAGTTAGAGATTGCTAGGAAACTAAATTCATAAATTAGGCATAAATGTAACAATAAAGAACAACTATTGCCTAAAAGAAGCTTTATTTTTTAAGAAAATAAAGAAATTATAAAAAAAAAAGTTAAATCCAGTGGTTTAGTTCACAAAGAAAAGTATAACGTCCTACAGTATGTTTGTATGTTTACTGAAACATACAAACATGTATGTTTACTTTTGATAGTCACACAATTTAAATGAAGTATGTTAACTAAATGTTTATTTCGTCATCAACTATTGAAAATATATAGTCATTTCCGTCATCAACTATTCTTTAGAAAAACGTTACTGTAATTTTGTTCTTCTCGAAACAAGTTCTAAGACTCCATAGAGCTGTTTGGTAGTTTCTTATTTGGTATTCTTACTAAAAATGAGCGCATCAATGACGTAAACATCAGGTTTAAGCTCCCAACAATGATGTAAACATCAGGTATAAGTTCTCAACAATAACGTAAACATTAGGTTTAAGTTGTCAATAATGACGTAAACATCAGGTTTAAATTCTCAACAATGACATAAACATCAGGATTAAGTTCTAAACAATGACGTAAACATCAGGTTTAAGTTCTTCTTTAGAGACTATTTTAGTAGTAGTTTGTAAATCGCTTCTTCTAGTTAGAGATCTATCTCCTATTCCAGGTCACTAAATGTTTTTGAATCCATATCTGACTTAAAGTTTCTTAAAATACTGGTCATCAGTATTGTTAAATCAGTCGGTACATACTAGTTTTTTATGTCTTTAGTTTGCTTTGGTTTTCTTTTGTTTTGGTATCAGGTGTTTTGTACGAATTTGGTTGAGTATCATCATCATTGATAAGAATTGTGTCTTTAATTACTTCAATAATCATTCCTGCTGAGACATTTGGTTTCTTTATTACTGCTCCTTATAAGGTTCAGTCTCTCTCTCTTCAAAAAACAAAAGCCACCCTTATTATGTGGCTTTAGTTTCTCCATTTTGTGCATTACTGAAAAAAAACGCATCACAACAAAAAAAAACAAGTTATAGGGTAATAAAAGTGTAATGAAAGTGTAATGATACATAATTTGAGGTTATGTTAGTTGAGAGTTATGAGAACTTAAGATTAAAAAATGACTTATTTACAATAAAAGTTATAAAAGGTAACATTTTTTATTAATTTTTTAGGCTAAACATATAGTTTTACTGTGTATTTACTTTTTTTGATATTGTTTTTATAACCCAGACAATTATTTGGAAAGCACGGTTAAGCTTGTGTTAAAATAATGCAACATAAGCTGTTAATTTTAAACAGTGTTCCCACTATCACTATCCAAAAATTAATTGATAAAGCGTGTACACGAAATAAATGTGAAAGAATAAGTACGTCATTTTCTTTTGAGTGGTTATATTAAAATCTTTTTAGTTGTTTTGTATTTTGTTAGAAACATGTTGTGATTTCAAAAAAATGTATTAATTTTTTAATTTAACTTAAAATTAGTTTCAAAAATGACAAAAGAAGAAGACATAAGAAAAAAAATTATGCACAAATATTTGGAAAATCCCAATAGTAACTACAATTTGATAGCAAAAGCGTTGAAAATACATCAATATATTGTTAATCGTGTAATCCAACATTTATCTCTAACAAACGTTAATCTGGTGGTGAAAGAAAGAAGGGTTTTAAAGATAAACTAGTTAGAAAACTGGTTAACAGTTTTAAGACTTACCAAAGCTTTTCAATAAGGGAGCGTACAAACATTTATGGACTTTCTCATAGTTTTTTTGTAAAAGTTTGAAATAAACATGGTTTACATTCTTTCAAAGCACAAAAAGTGCCCAACCGATCTGAAACTCAACATAAAAGTGTAAAAACCCGCTGCAGAAAGTTGTATGACAATTTTATTTGTAAAAGTTTTTATTGAAGACGATAAAACTTATATCAAGTACGATCGTCAGCGAATTCCGACGTGCTGTCTATTATATTGCCAAATGTAGAGGAAAAGCAAATAAAAAATTCAAATACATAAAACATGACAAGTTTACAAAGAAAGTCTTGATTTAGCAAGCTATTTGCAGTTGTGGCAAAAAAATCAGCACCTTATATTTCTCAGTCCACACATTTGGGTCAAATATATGTTGAAGAGTGATTTACAAAAACGCCTTTTACCTCTCATTAAATCACACGATAAGAGACGTGTGATTTAATGAGAGGTAAAAGGCGTTTTTGTAAATCACTCTTCAACAAATAAGAGGTAAAAGGCGTTTTTGTAAATCACTCTTCAACAAATATATGTTGAAGAGTGATTTACAAAAACGCCTTTTACCTCTCATTAAATCACACGATAAGAGACGTGTGTCCAGGCCAGATTTAGCTTCAATTCATAATTGTAAACTAGTTTTGGAATGGTTTAAAAATAATAATGTGAAATATGTGCCTAAAACAGAAAATCCTCCAAACTGCTTATTGAAAATTACTGGGCCATTATTAAAAGAAAAATGAAAAAAACAATTTTGCAGAAATATTAAAGATATTAAAATATCATTTAAAAAAGCATTAAATGGCTTCGATTCTTATTCTATGCACAAGCTTATGTGTGCCACCAAAGCAAAAGTTCGAATTTTTATTAGATTCCCCACAAAATAATTTTTGAATTAAAGATATGACTTGGGAACAGCCATTGGGAACAGCGATTGGGAATAGCCATTGGGAATAGCCATTGGGAACAGCCATTGGGAACAGCCATTGGGAACAGCCATTGGGAACAGCCTTTTTTTTTTTTTTTTTTTTCTGTTTACATTTGCCGTAAAATAAATACTATATTTAACAAGAACAAAGAAAACAAGGCTTCTGAAAGAAGATCTACTGATCTTATCATCAGAACCTTTACAATTTTATCATACCATAAAAACTGAAAATATAAATCTAAAAACGGCCGTAATAATAAATATATAATAATAAATTCATAATATTAATCACGTATCTGTAATAATAATTCTCACAAATCTGTTATAATAATCCATAATAATAAATTTATAGATCTGATATAAATTAAAGAAAATAAATTTATTAATATAAATATTATTATAAATCTCATAAATCAAGTTTATACTTCAAGCTAATAGTAACTTAAAATGTCATCCATAGCAAGAATGAATTTTTTTAATTCATTTTTAAAAACAAAAAAACGGATAAAAGGATCAAAATTAGGCAGAATTATTTTATTCCAAAGGTAAGGTGCTCTATAATTAACACAAAATTTATTAAAATTTGTTCTACAAAATGGTTCATTTAGCAAATCTTTATTTCTTAGTGAGTACTTATTAGTAGGTTTTAATGTAAAAAGGTCGTTAAAAATAGGTAGGGATAAATTGTTTTTCCACATATAAGTAAAACATAAAATATTGAAAACATTAAGTTTGTAGACATTAAGTATTTTCATTTCATCAAAGAAAGGCTTTGTATGTGTAGTGCGATCCACATAATTAATCACGCGAATCGCATGTTTCTGTTGGCGATATAGACGTTGTAGTTTACTTTTTTCGGTACGACCCCATGCAATATTTGCGTAGTTTATATAGCTGTGTATGAATGAGTGATAGAGCTGCGTAAGGCTTTTTTTGCTTAAGTAAGGTCGGGCTTTAAACAAAATGCCAATATTTTTAGATACCTTGGTGGTTACATGATTAAAATGGTTTTTCCAAGTAATATTCTCTTCAAGATAAACACCTAGGAATCTTATAACAGAATCTCTTTTTATTAGAGTTTCATCAATATAAATTTGAGGCATAATATCTGGTAAAGAACGTTTTTTTGAGAAGGAATGAAAAAGAATCCATTTAGTCTTGTTAGTATTTAACGTTAATTTATTACATTTAAACCATCTAGAAATGTTTATAAGTTCATTATTAGTTTTTGAGAAAAGTTTGTAAACATCAGTGTGGGATTGAAATAAGTTAGTGTCATCAGCATAAATAATACTTATCAGGTTAGAGGCTTTGCTTAGATCATTGACATATATAAGAAATAGCAGCGGTCCAAGAATAGAACCTTGTGGAACACCACAGGTTATATTTAAGGATCCACTTTGAACGTCATTATTACTATAGACTACTTGCTTACGATTTGTTAAGTAGCTTTTAAACCACGCTAAAGTATTATTGTTTAAACCGTAATATTTCATTTTTTGTATTAAAATATTATGGTCAACCGTATCAAATGCTTTTGATAGATTTATAAAAATACCTAATGTATATTGAGCTTTTTCAAAGGATTTGGAGATGTTGCGTACAAATTGAATAATGGCATGCTCAGTTGAACTATCTTTTTGGAAGCCGAATTGATTATTGTATAGTAGGTTATTGTAATTAAAATAATTATTAACTCTGTTAAACATAATTCTTTCTAGGATTTTGGAGAATACAGATAGGATAGAGATGGGGCGGTAATTATTGATATTGGATCTGTCGCCTTCTTTGTGAATTGGAATAATTTTAGCAATTTTTAAGCGCTCAGGGAAAGTTCCTTGTTTGATGGATGCTTTGTAGATTTTAAAAAGAATATTTTTAATTTGTTCATAGCAATCTATAACTATATTTCCGTTTATTTCATCAGGCCCAGTTGCTTTATTTTTTTTAAGGTTTTAAAAGCTTTTTCAAACTCTTCAAAGGATAATTCGGACGATAGTTCATCTGAGCAAATGCCTTTATCAAGAGGTGCTAAAAAATCATGAAAAGAAGTTTTGGTAATTGGAATTTTATCTGATAGGGTTGGACCAATTTCAACAAAATATTTATTAAACTCATTAGCTATAATTTGTGGATTGTATAAAATTTTGTTATCGATTTTAAGCATGTGTGGTAAAAAACTTGAGCATGTTTTTTGTTTCCCAATTATTTCTATTAGTATTTGCCAAGTGCGTTTTAGGTTATTTTTTGTTTCATTAATCAAATTTGAATAGTAGTTTTTTTTTAAACTTTTCCGGATTTTTTCAAATAAGTTTTTATATTCTTTGTATTTTTTTTTCGCTTGTAGGAGTTTTTGTTTTTAGGTATTTTATATATAACTTTTGCTTAGTTTTTGATGATTTTTTGAAACCTTTGGTAACCCAAGGATTACTTATGTTTTTAGTTTTTGAAGTATGAGTAACATTAGGAAAGTTAGCATCGTAAACCGAAAAAAATGTTTTAACGAAATTTTCAAAAAGATTATTAGCGTTATCATTAAAGTTTAAATGTTTCCAATGCAGTAGCGATAGTTGGTTTTTAAACAATTTAATTTTTGATTGATTAAAAATACGTTTAGTTAAGATTTTGTTAAGATTAGGTTTTTTTACATTTGTTTGGTTAGTGGGTATAGTCAGAAAAATAGGAAAGTGAACCGAGATATCTGTTTTTAAGATTCCTTTTTTTATATCATTATTAAAGATGTCTGTTGTAATGATATTGTCTAATAAAGTTGCTGAGTATTTTGTACTCTCGTCGGGCGATTTATTAATGGAAAAGCTCCAGCCTCAAGAATTGAACCATAAAAGTTTCTAACTTTGTTGTTATCATTATATATAAAACAATTAATATTAAAGTCTCCAATAAGAAAATTTTTTTTATTTTTATTATTTCCTTCTTTAAAAATGTTTTGTAGTAAAAACATGCTCAAGTTTTCGGCCACACCATCAGGTGGTCGATAACAGCAGCTTAGAAGAATGTTTTTTGTTTGTTCAATTATTATTTCAATGGTTAAAAGTTCTCCATCGCCGTTAGAAATACTAAGATCGTTTCTTAGACAATGCCTAATATTTTCATGAACGTAAATTAGAACTCCGCCACCGCGCTTATTAGTTTGCCTTTCAAGTGAGATTATTTCAAAATGAGGAAGATAAAAATTAGAGTCATTAATTAAATCGTTTGCAGTAGCCCAAGTTTCAGTTAAACAAATTATATTAAAAGTGTTTTTTGTTTCTTTAAGTAAATTTTGAAGTTTTTCAAAATTGCAATTAATGCTTCGAATATTAACGCGTAGAATTCTAAGTTTTTATTGCTAATATTGTTAAATAGAAACCCTTCTACTTCCCACGGATAGTAATAAGCGCATTCTTTGTTAATTTCATGAAAATAATTTATGTCATTGTTAATGTTTTCGCGCAATGAAAAAACATTATCGAAAAAAGTAAAAGTTTCAAAATCGTTTACTGATGCCATAATTAATAAAAGCAAATAAGTTTATGTAAAAATATAATAAAAATTTAAAAGATAATATATTACTTTTTTTTGGAATTCCAATCGCGAACAATAAGTTTGTCGTATGAAATATACGCGTATTTGCCAGCTTGCCTTTCTATTTTCATTTTTTCATGTAGTGTCTTTCGTATAATATTTGTTTCCTTGCAGTAATCTTCATATATAAAAATGTTTTTACCTTTTAATTTGGAAGAGTTGTTAAGAATTTCAGTTTTATCTTTAAAATCAAGAAGTTTTAGTATTATTGTTCTATGTTTGTTGTGAACTACTTTGCCTATTCTATGCGCTCTTTCGATGTTTACATTTTTGACTCCTAATATGTTGTTGAATATTTCTTTGACCTTCTTTTCACATTCAACCCAGCTTTCATTGTTATTTTCAAGGACACCATCGATTCTTAAATTATTACGCCTTGACCTATCCTCAATCCCTCTGAGTTTGTTATTTATTTTTATAAGTTCATTGTTGTTATTTTGTATTTTGAAGTTTGCCAGATTTTCTTTTGCAAGACAATCAATGGCGGTTTTTATTTTTTTATTAAAGAGATCTTCATGAAAATTTAAACTTTCTCTGATTTCTTCCACTTCCTTTGCAATTGATGCTATTTTAGTTGAGTTTTGAAGTATGTTAAGTTCAACTCTGTCTAATCGATCATTTAATATTTTTGTATTAGAACTAACTATGTTGATGAAAGTATTTTCTTGTTGCTAAAGCATTTCTTCCGTCTCGATCTTAAACTTCATAAACATTTCCGTTATTAATTTTTTAACTTCAACAAGTGTGATAGACATGTTCAATAAGTTTAAATTAATATAATATAAGTAACATTAATACTATTAACGGTTTTCTATTTTATTTTCTTTAAGCAGCGAAAAAGCGTGCGTTCACTTCAGCGTTTGGGAATAGCCATTGGGAACAGCCATTTGGAACAGCCATTGGGAACAGCCACTTCATAAACATTTCCGTTATTAATTTTTTAACTTCAACAAGTGTGATAGACATGTTCAATAAGTTTAAATTAATATAATATAAGTAACTTTAATACTATTAACGATTTACGATGCGGTAGTGGTGTAGTGGTAGAGCGCTCGCTTCATAAACGAGTGGTTCCGAGTTCGATCCCCACCACGTCCCTGGTAGTACCGCGCTCAACTCGTTTCTCGGCGCAGTGGCCTTGCTCGTCAAGGTTCGTGTTTCGGAGTTATAGAGTTGAGAGAGGGTTATAACCTTAAATAAGTAGCCTCCTCGTCTGTAGTGGCCTTCTCGGCCTTGAGGAGGTGAAATAAAATAAAAATAAAAAAAAAAAAAAAATTTTCTATTTTATTTTCTTTAAGCAGCGAAAAAGCGTGCGTTCACTTCAGCCATTAGGAACAGCCATTGGGAACAGCCATTGGGAACAGCCATTGGGAACAGCCATTAGGAACAGCCATTGGGAACATTTTCGAAATATAGACTATAAGTAGTGGTTGTTTTCTTCTCAATATCAAGTAAACGTCAATTTACATTGCGGGTTTTATTCAGAAAAACTTTTTAGAAAATTTGTTGGAGCAGAATGCTAGAATACAACTTTGTAAACTGCAAATAGTTTTTATAATTTAATTAAGCTTTGTTCATGAAAAAAATACTATATACTTCCCCTTGGATGTTTTTATATTTACTTCCCCATGGATATTTTTAAATTTACTTCCCCATGGATGTTTTTATATTTACTTCCCCATGGATGTTTTTATATTTACTTCCTCATGGATGTTTTTATATTTACTTCCTCATGGATGTTTTTATATTTACTTCCCCGTGGATGTTTTTATATTTACTTCCCCATGGATGTTTTTATATTTTGAGGCAGTGTACTAAATGAAAAGTTATAATTTTCAAATAAAATATAAATTTTCAAATAAATTATAAATTTTCAAATAAATTATAAATTTTCAAATAAATTATAAATTTTCAAATAAATTAAAATTTTCAAATAAATTATAAATTTTCAAATAAATTTGAAGAACTGTACTAATCCCCTTAAAATCAAATACTAAATAGTGATACTGCTAATACAAGCAGGACATCAACCAATGGCGGTTATTAGAGATACAAATAATTCATTGTTAATAGTAAAGTTACATTCGAAATCAGTGGGACGAGATGAAGAATCATAATTTGATTCCAAATAAATTTCTAACTTCTCTGCAGAAGCAAATTTATTTACAACATTTTTTATAACATTTGATGCTGTATTTTGTCATTTCTTTTAAATTTTCCTCTAAAAAATTTTTTTCACCTTTAGAATACTTATACTTGCTTAAAGAACTTTTCAAATATAAACATAAACTAATTTTTAATTATAACTCAATTTAAACTAAAGGGCAAAAAACTGTTATCCTTCAGGAGGTTTATATAGAGAATATTTTTGTTGCTTCAACGTACAGCTTATAGCTTAAAGGAATATTTTAGGTGAAGACTAACGTCTTAAGTACCTCTCACCAATAATTTAAAGTTGATTGCCTTTTTGGTTTAGGAGAAATAAGAGAAAAGGCGTTGCTAAGGGTGTTGCTATGAATCCAGAACCAAACTGTTTTTTAAAAAAGGTAAATTTGATAAAAAATCTTTAAAAAAAAAAAAAGCAACTGGTGCCGATGACATAAATGGTAATATAGTTATAAACAATAGAGTGTATTATTATTTACATTATAATAACCTATCATATAACAACCAGTTCGGTTTCAAAAAACACAGTTCTTCTGAACATGCAATCATTCAATGCGTACGCGAGATATCAAATTCCTTTGAATATTCTCAATACACATTCAGTGTTTTTATTGACCTTTCAAAGGCATTTAATACAGTTGATCATACCATCTTACATCATAAACTGACCTATTTTTTTCTAATAATGATATTCGTAAACTTTTTTCTACAATGAATAACTTAAAAAAAAAATTTCTACCTGTATTAAATGTAACAAATTAAAAATAAATTTTAATAAAACTGAATATATTATTTTCCATTCGCTTAAAAAAAAAAGCGTTATCTGCCCATAAAACTGCCTCCAATTTTTATCAACCAAATTGAGATTAAGAAACTGTGTTATAAAGTTTTTAGGAGCTTTCATGGATGAACACATTGCATGGAAATATCACACAAATATTTTTAGAAATTTTGGTACAAATAACATTATTACAAACATTTCTCAAAATATTGGAATTTTGTATTTAAAAACTATAGATTATTTGAATAAAATGAGTTTGCTCCAACTTTATTACTAGTTTATCCATAACTATTTAGTTTATGTAGATATTGCCAGGGGATGTAATAATAATAATAGATTGAAACGTCTTTTTAACTGTCAGAAGCACGCAATTCGTATTATCAATTTTGCTGATCGTCTTACTCATTCGAAGCCTTTATTCAATGAAATGAGATTACTTAATTTAAATGAATTAAATGTATTCAATATCTTATGTTTTGTCGGTGGAAAAATAATTTAGTTCCCAAAGTTTTTAAAAAGTATCTTTACTTAAAAACCTGTCAATAAAATATACCCTAAGAAATAAAGATTTGCTAAACCATATTTTTAGTCGAATTGAATTTAATTAATTTTATCGTCAACTATGTCTTTGGAATAAGGTTATTTTGCAAAATTTTGATTCGCCTTCTTCTTACCCTGTTTTTAAAACTAAACTTAAAAGTTTTATTCTTTCTGTGGACAAAGTATTTATGTGCTACTAATAGTAGCATTCTGAAATTGTTGACTTTCTATTATTACTAAGCAAATTATTTTTGTTTATATTAAGTCATTTTACTTTGTTTATACATTTTTTTAGTATTTGTATTAGTCTATATACTTTATAAAGCATATTTTCTTTCATTAAGAATATGAGAATAAGAAGTTTAAATTAAGAAGTTAAAAATAAATTCAAGGTTCTGATGACAAGATCTTTGTGACCTTCTTCCAGTTACCTTTTTTATATAGTTTATTATTGTAAATTTGCGAAAGGTAATTGTAATTAGTATTTTTTTATTATTATCACTATATAATTGTACAACGACAAACTAATGTAAACAAAAACAAAAAAACATTAGGTAGACTATACCTAATTTATCATTTTAAGTTTTGAACTAGAAGAGCGACTAAATCCTGATATGAGGGTGACGAAAGTAATACTTGAAAACAACATTTTGGGTATATGACGCGTATATCTTTTTAAATGGATAACACACGTTAATTTGTTGTTTTGCGTTTAAGACAAATGGCAATAAAAATTTTTTATTTTTATTTATAAATTTATTTTATTTATAAAAACATTTATTTTATAATCACATCATTATTTTATTTTATTCATTTTATTTATAAACTATTTATTTTTTTTATTAATAAAATATAAAGTTTATAAACTATTTTTATAACTATAAACTATAAAGTTTATTTATAAACTATTTTATTCATTTACTATTTATAAAATAAATTTATTTTATTTATAAACACAAATTATAAAATTATTAATAAAATATCACAGCAGCAAATTAATATTACAAGAATTAACTTATATAGCTTGCTAATGTAACACGAAAAAGTAATCTAGCTTAATGCGTTGAAATAAATAATCGTAAAATATCTATTTAAAAAGATATACGCGCTAAATACCCAAAACGTTGTTTTCAAGTATTACTATTGTCATCTGTATATCAGGATTTAGTCGCTCTTCTGAACTAGCCAGTAATTAATAATCAAGCGAAACACCCTTTGAAAATAATGCACTTTGTTCTACTTTAAAGTTTTAAAATGCTTTCGACACCATTTGATCAAAATTCCTAAAATATTTGTCTGACTTTACAGCCTAATACTAGAGAACCAATAAATAATATTTTGGAATTTACCTTTGAGTATAAATAACATCTACTTAATATAAGTATTATTAAAAAAATTTTCATGTTTTAATTTTTTTTTTTGTACTATTAATTATTTTACAATTTTGTGTTATTAATTTAATTTCAATTTTTGTTATTTCAGCTTTTTTTGTAAAAAATCCACCAATTTTAAAAACGAACAGGACTGGCTGTTTAATAATAATAAGCCATATTGTAATTAATATAAGCCTTTAAAATTTGAATTTTATTTTTTTACATTTAAAAACAATTAAAAAGTTTTGAAAAACTATTCATTATTTACTAGCAACTCGACTGGGACATTGTTTTGTTCTCTTAATAGGACGGTACGGCGATAAGAGGGGCGCTTTTTCGAGACATTTGATACTAGTAGCTGAAAGACAGGGTGAGACTGATATAATATCATCCCCTGCTTTTACTAATGTAGGGGAACTCTTGGATCGATTCGGAGAAAGCTTTAAAAAAGTCTCTTGAAACGTTAAATTGCGCGGTGTTCCAACATCTTTTGTTTCTATTTTTTCTAACCAATCAACGGTTGTTTCGGCAAAAGTATCCTTATTTGCCTCTTTGCAATCTGAAACATACATTTTATTGTCATCGCAAAAATCATCAAAGCCATCATTAAGAGGAGAGAGACATAATTTTTTTCTAGCAAAATGAGAACTGCTCTGTTTTCTTTTAAGTGCAGTAGATTTAGCTCCGTTATCTTTTTCAAAACTTCCGGAATAATTAAACAGAGAATTTAATGATAATATTGGTTCACTTGTATCAGAAAATAATTTTCTCGACGAACTTTCCGAACCTTTTTTGATCTCACTTGAGTCGGACGAAACTCTTTGCGAAAAAATACTACGACGAACAGAACTAGTTCTTTCTTCGTCTATATTAAAGAAAACTTCGTGATTCGAAACGTCACTTCGTGACGGATTTTCATTAACGTCAGTAAAGCTAGAAAACAATATAGCCTTACGTCTTCGTTTAATTGCACTTTCCGGCGTCTGGTTTATTTTAAATTTTCTAGATGCTGAAAATCGATTTTTATCATTAATAACAGAATCTAAATCGCGGAAGTGCTTTGTTGGAGTTTTCGGTTCTTCATTGCATCTACCGTTTATCATTGTAGGATGACGCTGTAGTTTATAAAACTTTCTTGGAGATGAACGAATATTAAATGAATGTGAACGGCCTAGCTTTCTAATACAGTTCAATGAAGCTGAAAATAAAAAATAACATCAAGTTATTTTACAAGAATTTTAAAGTGATAAGCGATTTCCTCAAAAACATAATCATAAACTAAAACAATAAAAAAAAAAAAAAAAATTTCAGATGATTATCATTAATAATCTTCTGAAAAATGCTTTATTTTAGTAAAAGCGTAATATGCGTTTTTGAATACTTTCAGAAAATAAAATCATGTTTACTAGATGTTCCTTTTAGTGGAGATTCTTCAACGGGTGCAACATTTTTATCAATATGGGAGTGACGTCTAAAAAAAGCAACAACAGAAAAAAAAATAAAAAACTAAAAAAAACTAAACTATAATCAACAAAACAGATAAAGACTTTATCTATAAATTATTTTTCGCTTCAAAAGATTTTGATAAATAACGCAGGTTTGTGTTCTTGTTGAAATCCTGTCAGTGGCAAAAAACAACCCACTTTAGTCTTGGTGAAAAGCTCTAATTTTAGCCATGACAAATTAAGTTAAGCAATATAATCAACTTTGTTAAATAACCTACTCTAGTGTGGTTTTGGAAGATGGTTATTTGTTAAATAACATTTATCCTGTTATCAGAATTAGCATTTAGTTTTATAAAGTGGAGACCCTAAACTTTTGATAAAACTAACTTTTCTATGCAATTCTAGTAGACTCATGAAAGCATAGAATCTTCAAATCTAAGTCAGTTATTTTAAAGTAACAATTATTGAGAAAGTCTTGATACTACATCTAAAGGAAAAAATTCAGAAAAAAAAAAGTTTAATCTAACCTGCTGAAGTATTTTTATTCATTAAATTTTTATTCTAAACGCCTATATTTTAAAATTCTGTGTACGGAAAGATGAAGAAAAGCAAGTAAGTTTGACTAACTCTGTGTAAGGAAAGATGAAGAAGGCAATTTAGTTTGGCAATGTAGACAAATTTAGAAAAAAATTTGTTAGTAGAAAATGTGATGCCAGTGGGAGAAAATAAATAATTGATTCTAAAGATTTGATTTTTTTTGATAAAAAATGTTAAATATTTTAGTTAAGATTTCCTCTTTAACTTGGAAAAGCAAAATAAATTAAAAAAATAATTTTTTATTAGTTAAATTTTTTTTGTTGTCTCTTAAACCTTTGAAATGATTTAAATTCTTTGTAATAGAGTTGCATAATTCTTTGCAACAGTTTGCAACTGTTACAAAATATTTTTGCAACAGAGTTTACCTTGTTCCAAATAGTTGCAACACGAATTGTAAAAAAATTATACCTTGGTGTGCAGCCTTTTACCAGCTCTGATTTCAGTTTTTAACTGTGTTGTTAACGTTTTATTATTAATCAATGGTAATTGTTTATTAATATTGCACTACTTTAATATATTTAGTTTATTAAATAATTCATACATTTGAATTGCACCACCCTTTCTACATTGTGTCTCGAACTTAGTTATTTCAAGTATATTTTTGAGCGGTAACTTACTTGTTCTGTGTTTTTTTAAAAACTGCAAAAAACTGCAAAAAAAAAAAAAAAGTTTATGTTCTTACAAATAATGGAATAGCGATGTAATACGTAGGAGTCCAAACTCAGAACACTTATTTAATAATACAATTGGATAAAGGTAAATAATATAGTTATGACCATAAAGCCATGCCTTGTGTGGAACACCTGTACAGAATTGATAAAACCATGGACCAATATAAAAACCAATATTATATTTTAGTGGATCGAGTATAAAAAACTTATTTAAGACAATGAATCAAAAATATACAGCAAGAAAAAGTGCAAAATGCTGGAATATCTACTGTTAAATGGGCAGCAAAGTCGCTCTATCCTTATCTAATTAAGAATCTGTTGTATATATTAGATGCTAAACTCAAATGTAAAAAGCCTAGTAATGATGGTGAATTATTCAAAATAATTTGAATTTTCTAGAAGTTAAATAGTTAACAAACTGCTTAAAAGTATAACAGATGCAAATTATTGATACAAATGATTGCATACCCAAGTATAAAAGCAATTATTGATACAAATGATTGCATACCCAAGTATAAAAACTGATTAAATTACCTAAGTATTTAATTTCAATGTAGTTGTAATAAATAAAAAATAGTTGTATTAAGTAATTAACAATAAAAAATAAAAAATCAGAAAATAAACAGTTATTAATAATTACAAGTCTTTCTTTTAATAATTTTATTTTTTATTAATAATTTTAATAATTAAAAAAAAAACAGTTTTATCATCTTTTTTATTTTTTAATGAAGGATATAGAGTAATTGATATTATTATTCAACATGTTTGAAATAAAATTAAATAATAATCAAGGTAAATATTACCAAAAAATTTTAAACCAAATTTTACCGGAAAATTTACATCACTATAATGTATATTTACTTTATAGAACAAGAAATAAATGTTGTTTTTCAACAATAAAAAAAATAAAATAAAATGTAATTTATTGTTATCAGTCGAATGAAATATATAAATTTTAAATAAATTTAAAAGTGAAAGAAAAAGTAAAAGGAACTACCTATCTCTATCTTGCTTTTTCCATATAAGGTTATTGATTTGTTTAGCCTCTGGGGTATCAGGAACACAACTTTCTTTAAATTAAAAAAAAATGATAACAAGGTTATTATTAATATGCTTGCTACTAATGCTTATGTATCTACTATAGAGTGTTAAGATAAAAAATTGTTACCCTAATGTTGTTACATTAACTTATACAAAGTTTTCAGGAAAAGAAGAAAAAAGCAAAGAATAATGAAAGAAAATGATTGCTGCCCAATGCCAAACCCTCATTTAATGTATTGGCACTCTAAAGATAGCCTATGAAAGGCACCCTATAAGATAGTCTATGTACTGAAGCCCCTAGCAGCAAGCTATTTCAGCATTACGTCAGAAATGTAATTTAAACACGCACCCATAGTTTAATGGATAGTGCACAGATTGTGAAATGTTGAATTTTATAGTTTTTTTTTAATGTATAGAGTGTTTTTTTTAATGTATAGGTAAACTGGAGTAAGAGTTCACAGTTTAGCCATTAAATTCAATAAAATTTAAAAAGAAAAAATATATATTTTTTTTATTTAAAAATATTTTACACTGTATAAATATTTAAAAATTGAGAAAAAATATTTTTGTAAATAAAAAAAAAAAAAAATTATTATAAAGAAAAAAAAACTAGTTAAATTTTAATAATAATTAATTAAGATATTAATAAAATCAAGTTAAATTAATTAAAAATAAAAATAAAACTAATCTTATTAGAAGTTAAGTTTATTAGTCAAATATATTCATGGGTACACTACATATTTTTGTTCAAAAAAACTTCTCACCAACTTTGTATTTTTAGGACAAACACGATCGACGAACCCAAGACTTGCAACTAAAAGTTTTACACTGGTACCACATGTGGTTCAGAGTTAGCAATGCTTCTTTTCAAACTCTGTAACACTTTTTACACTTCTAGAATGTTGCAAATGCAGGGTTTCATCTGAGGCTTCACTGAAGTCAATCTTGGGTTTCTTTAATAGATTTGAATTTTTAAATTCATCATCCTCCTTTAGTTTCTCAAGGACCGCAGATGTACTTAAAAATTGGCCTTCAACTCTCGGAATTGTGACTCTTTTGGTTTTTTTTTTGTGTGCCAACATGGTGGCATTGTAGAGCATTTTTTATTGCGCCATAATACCTTTTGCCTTTGCGTCTTTCTGTGAGGTGTTGCAACATTTGTGTCTTTCTGTGAGGTGTTGCAACATTTGTGTCTTTCTGTGATGTGTTGCAACATTTGTGTTTTTCTGTGAATTGTTGCAAAATTTGTGTCTTACTGTGAGGTGTTGCAACATTTATGTCTTTCTGTGAGGTGTTGCAAAATTTGTGTCTTTCTGTGAGGTGTTGCAACATTTGTGTCTTTCTTGAGGTGTTGCAACATTTGATATAATTGAGCAGGAGTCATGCTGTTGTCAGTTTTTGAAGTTGGCGAAGAAAAGGTTCAGAAAAGGTTTTTTATTTTTTTGCTTGTGGTTTCATAATATATCGCATATCTCTCTCTCTCTCTCTCTCTCTCTCTCTCTCTCTCTCTCTCTCTCTCTCTCTCTCTCTCTCTCTATATATATATATATATATATATATATATATATATATATATATATATATATATATATATATATATATATATATATATATATATATATATATATATATATATATATATATATATATATATATATATATATATATATATATATATATATATATATATATATATATATATATATATATATATATATATATATATATATATATATATATATATATATATATCTATATATATATCTATATATATATATATATATATATATATATATATATATATATATATATATATATATATATATATATATATATGTATATATGTATATATGTATATATGTATATATGTATATATGTATATATGTATATATATATATACATATATATATATCTATACATATATACATATATATATATATACATATATATATATATATATATATATATATATATATATATATATATATATATATATATATATATATATATATATATATATATATATATAAATGGGCTGCAGCAAGGAATGACAATGCCCCCCTTCCTTCCCCCATAAAAAAATTTTCATATCAAGTACATATCAAGCCAAAACTAAAAATTTTAGTTTAAAAATGAAGGTAATGATTTTCGTTTACTTTTTCATTAATATTTGAATAATAAAAAATAAAAATTTGAATAATAAATAATTTGAATAATAAAAAATATTAAGCGAAAACTCCTAAAATTAGTCATAAATTATATTTTAATGAAAACTATTATAATTTTCAATTTAATAATCAATCTAAAGATATACAAGTCAATACATTAAATTAAAAACCATAATATAAAAAGTTACAAATCAATCAATCAACCAATCAAAATTTATTTCTGAATTATATTTTTACATTCAAGGATGTTTACAAATAGTAAATTTACTAATATAAAGTAAACACCTACTAATGTTAATAATATCTATTTAAAATAAATATAATGCTAATTTTCACAATATATAATAACGATAATAAACTTTATAACATAAAAATAGTGATGTAACATAAATAACATAAATAACGATGTTAATAATAATAATAATAGCAACAATAATAACAAAAATACTAATAATAATAATAATAATAATAATAATAACAACAACAATAATAACAACAATATTAGTATTAGTAATAATAGAAGTTAAAAGTAGTTATTAATAGTAAATATTAATAAAAATAACAATAAGCAATAAAAAACATAAAATAGAAATTGAAAAAAAAAAAAAAAAAAATACTTAAGACAACAAAAACTGATTGTAGAAATTATAAACATTAACTATAATTTTTTTTCATAAGGAAGGTTGTTCCAAGTTTTAGTGCTTTGATATTTTATAGATTTATGCCTGTAATTATGAGAGCGGTGACACAGGCGAGCAGAGACAGACAGGTTGACGAGCAGAGACAGACAGGTTTAAATTACTATTAGAACGAAGGTGATAACGAGTGTTGGCACTTTTGGAAAAAAAATTAATGAAAGTTATAGGTTGGTTATTGTGTTGGTGGTTCCAGACAAATTGACAGTTTAAAAGTTGAATATAGTCACAGAAATTAGGTTGAGCACATTAGGGTTAAACTTAATATTCTAAATATGAATAATTTTTAAAGCCTTGTTTTGAAGGTGGGATAACCTGATGAGAACTTGTTGACGGGACTGCCCCCATACTTGGCATGCATATCTAAGATGTGATCCAAAAATAGCATGGTATATGTTCAAGAGTGTCTCTAGATTAACATAACGGTAAATTTCGGCCCACATGCTATTAGATCTATTTAGTTTCATTGCTGTCTTTACAGTGGGATAAAAAAAAAAGATTTGAATCAATTTTTAAACCAAATTTTAATTGAGTTAACAGGTTCAATTTTTTTTCCACTTAATCTAAAGTTTATATGTTTATAGATTTTTGTTTTATTTGATTTAAAGATATTGAGTTCAGTTTTTTTAGAGTTTAGAAAATGTTTATTAGAGCAAAGCCACTGAACTAGATTGGCAAGATCATGGTTAATGTGTTTGTTAATTTTTCTAAGGGATTTATTAACTAGCATTAGATTAGTATCATCAGCAAAGTGATAAACAGCAGCAAACTTAATGGAATTATGAAGATCATTAATACAAAGAAGAAAAAGCAGTGGTCCCAATACTGAACCCTGAGGAACACCATTAGAACATTTTAAAAAGGTAAATTTTGAGTCATTAGTAGAAACAAATTGTGTTCTATTGTTTAAAAATGTAGTAAACCATTCAAGCGGTACGCCTCTGATCCCTTCATATTCTTATTTTTTCAACAAAATTGAATGATCCACTGTGTCAAACGTTTTCTGCAAATCGACAAATACACCACATGCAAAGTATTTATTATCAAGTGCTTTTCTAATTAGTTCAGTCATTTCAATAAGAGCATGAGTTGTGGAGTGATTGGCACAAAACCCATACTGATGGGTGTAAAAGCATTAAAAATTTTCAAGAAAAGCATATAGCCTATTATGCATTGCCTTCTCAAAGAGTTTACCTAAATTAGAAAGCAGAGAGATGGGTTGGTAATTGGTGAAACCTATAATCTTTTTTTAAAATTTGGAATAATTTTGGCAACTTTAAAAATATTTAGGAAAATACCACTTTTAAATGAGTTATTTATAACAGTACAGAGAAACTTTGAAACGGGGTGTAGTGATAAGGCAAGTATTGTCTTCTTTTAACCCCGGTCATGTAGATCTTATTTATATTACACGGAATTGTATTCTTTTTTTTTTACTGACGAAATAAAAAATAAGTAAAAAAAAATTATAAATAAATAAATAAATTGAAACAAGGTGTGAGACTAGTTTGAGGAGGAATGTTGGTACGCTATTAGGACCAAGATTTTTTTCTGTTTTAAGCGTGTTTGTAATGAGACCAGATATTTCATTTTCAGTTACTGGATTAATAAAAACGAATTAGTATTTGGAATGTTAAGAAAGTCACTAAATATGCGTTTAGGGGGTATGGCTTTGCTAAGTTATGTACAGTGCTGAAAAAATTATAAAATTTAATAGATAAATTTAAGTTTAAAAATTGTATTGTGTGTAGAGTTCTAATATTAATGATTCTTTTTATTCCCTTCCAGGTGTTTTTAATATAGATTAGATTATTGTTTAGATTATTGTTAAAATAAGTAATAAAGTATGTTTTTTTGCTATAAATGTTTCTATAAAATTTAAATTTTGCAAATAATTAATTTTCTTATAAATATTTTTTGGTTTTTATAAACTTTTTATAAAGTTTGTTTTTAACTGAAATAAATTTAAGTATTCCATACGTAATCAAAGGTTTTGATTTTAGTTTAAATTGTTGGTTGGTTAGTATTTTATAAGGAGCATGTCTGTCTAAGATTTCATCAAATGTTTTTAAAATAAAATTCATGGATTTATTATCATCATTATCTTTTTTAATGAAGAGTTCCCAGTTAATATCAGAAAGTTCTTTAATAAATACATTTTTATTAATTTTTTTGAAGCATCGTCTGTAAGTTTTTACTTTTTTGGGGTGGTGGGGTATGTCAGGAATGCAAATAAATTGTGCCATGTGGTCTGAAATTGAAATCATAAGGCTAAATGAGAACTGATAAGTTGAATGAAAGTTCGTGAATATGTTATTTATGATTTATGCATGATGGTAAAATTATAGAAGGGCTTAGTGAGTAAGATGTTAAAGAATCTAGTTAGGTAGAAACAGGGTTAGATTTATTGTGACTTAATATATCCATATTAAAATCACCCAATAGAAAAATCTTTTTTTTTTCTTTACTTATAATTTTCGTTACGATAAATGCAGCAAATTATTATATTTGATTCACAATGTTTTAAAACTTCAACAAAAATAGACTCTATATTTTGAAGAGTAAATCACAAGATCATTGCGAACGACGTAGTTTAAATTTGAGCGTAAGTATAAAAGGGCTCCACCTTTTTTAGCCTCAGTAGGACAATGCTCAATATTAAACCTGTTTATGTATATATCAGTTATATTTGTATCGTTAATATATAAATTAGATTCTGTAATATCTATTGCTAAGGGAAAATTATTAAGAGAGCTGATAAGACTACAGAGTTCGTCAATGTGGAATGGTAGAGAAGCGATGTTAAGATGAATATACAGGTCTGAATTGGGAAGCATAGTTTTATTGAGATCAATAACGCCATAGTGTTTGCAATTAACAGAACTGAGAAATTTATTTAGATCTTCAAAGATATTTTTATGATTACTTGGAGTCTCAAAAGAATTTAATGAACTAGTAGATATATTTTTGCACAATAATTTTGACTTAAGCTCCAAGCTTGAAATCGAGCTAAAGGTCATGCTCTTAGATAAACAGCTATGACAATACACATCTGACGAGCCATTCAAAAGAAGATCAAAGAGTGTGCATCAATATGATTACACTTTGCATGGACCCATGAGTTACCAAGATCACATTGGATGGTTCTCCGATTATCAATTGTATTTTTATGACGAGTGTTGCGGGAAGATTTAAGTGCCATAATCTTTAGAAAATATATATATATATATGTATATGCAGTATTAACTAGTTTAAGTGACTAAAGTGTGAAATAAAAGATAAAAGTAAAAGACTAAATTTATTAGTTTAAAACTTGGGTAACCGTTGGCGTGAGTAACTAAAAATAATTTTCATAACAATATAAAGAAATGATAGAAAAAATGAGTAACACTAAAGGTAACTAAAAGCTAACAGTTATAAAATTAAACAATAGAAATAAATAAAACTTTGACAAACCAAGAACTAATATTTAAAGTAACTAAGACAACTAAAGATATCAAATATAAAAAAACTAATAATACATTAATAATATCTAAACTATATTAATAATATATACTAATAATAATATAACTACTGTTAACTGCTACTAATAATAATATTGTTAGCAAAGATACTAAAATAATAATAAATGAAAATAAGTCAATAATAAATAAGTATATAAAAATATAATATTAAAAATATATGTAATAAATAAAATAACTAGGTATCAAATGAGGACTAAAAAATAAATACAATTAACTATAAAAAAACATTATAATGTGAGAAAACAAATAATAATATAATGACTGAAAAATAATAATAACTAATGAATTAAAAATAATAACAACTAATGAATTATAATCATGATTACAAGTTACATCGTAAAGAAAAAAGAATTATTAAAAAAAAAAAAAAATCAATCTTCTGGCTTTACACTTTCTTTTTCTTCTTTCTTTTTTAATTGATTATTTAAATCTTCTTATTTTTTCTTTCTTTTTATTTGTTACTTTACTCTACTTTTGTTTCTTTGTTTATCAAAAAAAAAAGCATACTAAAATGAAAAAAAAAGTATACTAAAAACAACACAAAAATAATGTCAATATGGTATAGCTTGCTATGAAATCCAATGATTATTTGTATTTGTGTAAATGTGTCACTGAAAAAAAGTTTTACTTGAAGTTTAATGAAACTTTCTTTTGTTGTTGAAATTTCTTTTGTTAAGTTGTTGAAATTTCTTTTGTTAAGTTATTGAAAATTCTTTTGTTAAGTTGTTGAAATTAAGTTGTTGAAATTTCTTTTGTTTAGTTGTCGAAATTAAGTTGTTGAAATTTCTTTTTTTAAGTTGTTGAAAATCCTTTTGTTAAGTTGTTGAAATTAAGTTGTTAAAATTTCTTTTGTTTAGTTGTTGAAATTAAGTTGTTGAAATTTCTTTTGTTAAGTTGTTGAAATTAATTTGTTGAAATTTCTTTTGTTAAGTTGTTGAAATAGCTACATAAAATTCTGTAAGTAATTTGTAACTTGTTTAACATGACAATATTCACCTGTTTAAAGCTTGGAGATGAATGAGCATAGAAAAAATAAAATTAAAAAAAATGATGAAGGAAATCTATTGATAAAAGCAAAAATCTAAGTAAGATCTTTTCCTTCATAAATTTCTATTACTAGTTTTTGAAAATCTAAAGTAGAAAAAAAGGATCATCATCAAAGAGCGTTTAACTCACTTATCTATTTATTGGAAGTTATATGTGGTTTTCAGTGGAAAAAAAATGAGCTCTATAGATTTTAGATTATTGATTGTTGGATGTGCTGTTTAGTTATCTATAAGAAATGCTGCTTTCTTTTTTGCATTAGTTAACATTGCATCCATACTCTGAACAGCATGAAGGATAAGTAGAAAAAACAGAAGAAAAAACCTTCACTATGACAATTAATTTTTCTTCAAAAGTTTGAGTTTTCTTTTAAAGTTTGAAAAACAACCTTTTTACAATATCTTTACAATAAAGTACTGATTATATTTTTGGGGCTCAAATACTGATAAAAAGTTTTAAAAACCAAAACTCATAAATGTAATGCACCTCAGTGATGATACTTCATGTGATGATAATTCGTGTGATGATACTATATGTGATGATACTTCATACCCAAAATTCAATATCTATTTAATTATTTCAAATGTATAGCTTTAATTTAAGTACTGTAGAACTGTAACTTAAGTACAAACATTGTTATTACCAGCATTTCTTTATGATATGAAATAAATCAAAAAGTTTTGACCCTAAAAACAACTAAACTATACTTTATATTAAAAAAAACTAAATTTATTTTTGAGTAATTCTGCTTCCAGGATACATACTTTAGAACATGTGACTGTTATTAGCTAACCTGGTAGTTGTGGTAAACAGTTTAGGAGAGGTGAATTCAGAAAAGAAAAAAAATACATTGTAATTTTTAAACCTTTTAGGCTAAATAAAGTCTATACATTAAAAACCATAAAAAGGATAAACACAAAACAAGATGACAAACATGAAGAATTTAACAACGGTTTAAAAGCAAAAAAAAAAAAAAAAAAAAAAAAGGATAAAATTAACATTTTTAAAATTTGAGGGAAAACGTAGTCTAACCTTTAAATATCAAAAGGTAAACATCTTTGATATAATGTGAATAAAACACTTACTATTTCCAACATCTTTTTGTGGAGTAGAAACATTCTTTTCGAACAAATTTCTTTTCACTTTTTTATCATCTAGATTCAATTATTATTATAAAATAGTTGAAAAACAATTAATTGCATAAATGTATTGTTTGATTCAAAAATACAGTCGCCTCACTGGCAACACATTTGAGTGGAGTTGAAAATTAAATCATTGTAGGTTTTTTGCTTTTATATCTAAATATTTTATGACCACACCCTCCTAACCAGTATTTAAATTTGTTGATTTTCCACCAACAGCCTACAAAGATTTTTTAATACCCCTCTCAGCCAACCATTCAATAATATTAATTGAAAAATTTTTAATAAAATGTACAAAATGTAACAAAAGTTTAAACTACAATTGCATAAAATATTCTCATTATTTACAAATTTAAAAAATTAAGATAAAATAAAAAAATACTATAATATTGTCACCAATATTATTGGTGTTTGCAGTGACACAACTGCAACTAACACTAGAAAACTTGCTGGAGAAATTACAATCCTTTCAACTATGCTTTATATTAGTCTTAATTTTGTCATGTCAGGTGTATGGTCAACATGAACACCGTAATACTAGTAACATGTAACCTAGTGTAACATGTTCCGTGTCCTGTTGCATTGTAGGATCCGATAAGTGATCAAAATTTTTATTACTATAATTACTAAAAGCATTTTAGCGTTTTGAAAAAGCAAGTATATATTATTAATGACAAATGTGAACTACTTGCAAAAATTTAGATAACTGGAGCAAACCTAAACCAATGATGATTCTTAATTTCACCCTTTCTAGAAATTGTTTACCGAAAATCAAATAAAGATAAAATAAAACAACTCAAAACTAGATTTAATTTCATCAACATTAACAAAATTATAAATTAATCAAAAAAGTTCTTATCTTCTCAAAAAATAACAATCAAGTTTAAAATTGCTAGATTTCATAACTTAAAAACATGTTTGTAAACAAATTGCTAGATTTCATAACATAAAAATCAAAGGCAAAACAAAATAAGAAAAGAAGAAGACTTCCTGTCAGAAGTACTTATGTTGGATAATAAGAAAAATCCATAACTCTTACATAAAGGTAATTATGATGTTCACCTAAACATCTCACAAGCATGACAATTTAAAAAAACTAAGTAAAAATCTGGATATTGTCATTTTAAAACCAGATAAAAGAAATGGTGTTGTTATATTGGAGAGAAAGGTTTATGACAACAACAAAAAAAAATCACAATTAAAAGGGTAACACAACTTTAAAACTTCTTAAGGAAACTCAAATGTCAAGGTTTCTTTGATGATTCAAATTATATTAAAATTTATTCTACAAGTTCTTGTCTTGCTCGCTTCCGAAAATGAATAAATTAAGGTCTTCTGATCATGATATATGTTTTTGACCTATTGTATCGTCATTGGAACTTATAACTATCATTTGGCTAGACCTTTGATATTTTTTATTAAATCTATTGATACTGTCTGAAATTTGTCCTAAAGATTCTTTCACCTTTGTAAAAGATGTAAACAAAGCAAACCTATTTAACAGCTTGCTTGTTTTTCCTGATATCACAAGCTTATTTATAAACACTACATTACAAAAAACAATAGATATTGCTGTCGATAATATTATAAAAAACATAACAAATCTTAAAATCAACAAAAGTAATTTAAAAAAACTCTTGCTTTTAACAACAGCACAAATACATTTTCACTTTAAAGTACAGCTTTAATACCAAATTAATGGCGTTGCTATGGGTTCTCCGTTAGCACCTGTACTTGCTAATACTTTTTATGGGTAATTTTAAAGAAAAATGAATTATAATAGAGTAAAACCGTTGTTTTAAAAATTTATGTAGATGACATTTTTGCTACTTTCCCTTCAGAAAACCACACACTTTTATTCTTGGATTACATCAACAAAAATCATTCTTTTATATCTTTTACATGAAAAAGGAAGAAAACTCAAAAATATATTTTTTGCACACAACTTTATGTAAGTCAACAGTTCAACAACTACAAAAGTCTTTCATAAAAAAGCCTTTACTGGATTAAACACCAACTTTTACAGCTTTACCACATTTTCATAAAAAATAAGTTTTATAAAATGTTTAATCGATAGAACTTTCAAAATAAACAATACTGTCCTTGGTCTTCGTTATGATATTAAAAATCTTTTAGAAATTCTCAAACATTAAACTCTTACTTAAATAAAAGTAATTATGATGTTTCATTATCATCTGAAGACCTAACAAACTCTTGCTATTTTAAACTCATATTGGTAAATTATCTGATTAATTAATAATTAACTCATAACCTTATATTGACAAATTATCTGAGCTAACAAAGCAAAGATTACACACAATTATTAGAGACATTGTAAATTGGTTACCATAAGATTGACATTCACTAAATGTGTCGAACTTGTTTACATCTAAAGATAACCATTCTGTAGATTTTAATTAATTTGTTGTTTACAAATTTGTTTGTGCAGGATGTAAATCTGTTATAGATCAGGAAATAATCTTGTTATATTGGTGAAACCTCACAAACTTGGGGACCAAACCATATATATTTACCAAACCATACCTTATTTGGGCTACCTAAAAACACAAATTGAAGACACCATTTTTGATTCAAAATTTATTATTTATTTTTTATCATGTAATGGATGTGATGGAAAAACAACATACATTGGTAAAAATAATAACCTAAGGTTAAGAACTAATCTACACATCTTAACATGCAGAACAGGTATTGGTTCAGAAAAATTAGATCATCATGTTTTCAAATGCCATAAAAATGAACCTTTTTTAAAATTATTTCCAATGTTAAAAGTCTCAAATGAGAATTTACATTCTTATTTATGAAGCTCAACTACATAAACAGGGACATGACACAATAAACATGACACAATAAACAGAACACAATGAACATGAAACAATAAACAGAAAGGAAAGTAATTAATTTCATATTACTTTTAAAATTTCTTTACCAACAAGAATCAAATTATACTATATTTTTGTTAATTGTAGTTTTTTTATATACAAACCTTAATTACTTCCTTTTTAAACTTTTTATAGGAAGTTCAATACAAAGACTTTTTTATAGTTTTGTAAATCTCATACACAGCTGATTTTATATGAAAGGCCATCTGCGTCAGAGAAAAATTTAAAATATTTGTTAAAATTTAACTAATAAATATATTTTACTCATCTTAGTTTGAATAGTTTTTCTTCTGTTACCTGGAACTTTATATATTTGTTAAATATATATATATATATATATATATATATATATATATATATATATATATATATATATATATATATATATATATATATATATATATATATACATACAGGGCTTAATTTAATTTTTTAAAAGGTCCCGGACAAAATGATCAACCAAAAAGTATTTTGGTGGGACATTGTCCAATCAAATTTTTGAAATAAAATTTAAATATTTAATTTTCACCAGTATTTACATATATTCATATTTGTTTAGTTGAAAGGAACACAGGAAAAAGATACTGCAGATGGAACACAGTAAAAAAGTACTGCAGATGGGTTTTTTTAGACTAGCTTCTGGCGTATCTGAGTTTTATGGAACCCAATTATCCAATCAAAATATATGTTATGTTTTCCCAGTTTATTTTGTTTTAGGCTAGTGAAGTTGTAGTTTTTTTTTTTTAATATTTAGAATTTTTATCATCGTAGATCTTTGTATTTTTAATGAAATAGTTTAAATTCAATACTGCACATTTTTTTAGATAGACTTGAAGTTTTATTGAACTTTTTTCTCTCGAAATCCTTGTTAGTTTACATTGAATTGCATTACTGGTTTATAAAAGTTATGTACATTTTTTTACTTGAAAAAATATAATATGCTAAGAGTCAATTTTGCGCATAAGCTCCACTTTAAGCGCCAAAAAGGTTTTGTATGGCATTTTTATATGGCGTTCATGTAACTATTTTTATCAATAATAAAAACGGCAACAAAAACAAGTTTGTTATAGTAATATAGTATAACAATGTCTTTAATATATTAAATATTAAGGTAAACATATTACTTTTAAACTTGATATAAAAAACTTAAACTTCGCTTTTACATATTTAAAGGCGGTTAAATCAAACGCAATATAATATTTACAAGCTATTATTTAATTTAAAAATTCCACGCGCTGCATGTCATTAAAATTTGATCAATTCAACACAGAAAATTTTATGAGTTCTACAGGTTATTATATATCTACTTTTCAAAAAGGCACTCCTTCTTTGGCAGACAAGTTTTATAAAGCTAGAACTTCATAATCTCAGCCTCTAAAAGAACACATTTGTAAAATCTTTTATTATGAAATTTTTTAAACTGCTAGCTTTTCTTTGCTTTTCGGTGTCCACGGCGTTTGCAGTAATCAATCGAACATACTTTGACTTTTGCGATCGTTTTAAATAAGCAATAATTTTAAATTTAATAGTACAACAATAAAACTGTTAATGAACAGTCATTAAAACTACAATTAATAACAACTTTTTTTGGGAATGAATGCCTCCATTATCAACATATTTTATAAGTTTGTCTAATAGTTTACATTAAGTTTAAATTTTTCAATTTCAAATCAATGATTAAAATTTTATTTTAAAGAACTAAAAATTTGCCGGACAAAATGTCCGATGACTTTGTAAATTGATCGGACAATCTGAGGTTTTAGCCGAACAATGTCCGATGTCCGACTGTTAAATTAAGCCCTGTATATATATATATATATATATATATATATATATATATATATATATATATATATATATATATATATATATATATATATATATATATATATATATATATATATATATATATATATATATATATATATATATATATATATATATATATATATATATATATATATATATATATATATATATATATTATTGTACTTAAAGTATCCATATATCATAGTTACATTAATACAGTATATTATATATTGTATACGTATTTTAATATACTAAGTAGGATAATATAATTTATATTTTTTAACATTTACATACTCTTCTTTTCCTTAGTGGTTTTCAATTGAACTGCAATAAACTTCTTGGAACATTCACCAGCAACACTCGGGAAGCGCTTAACTGATTTTCTTTCGCTGATCAATTGTTAAAAAAAAAAAAATTATCACATAAATTTTAATGGGACTATAAGTTTAATGCCTATACGGCAATCATCAGCCATGTGCTATATCAAAAACTAAAAAAAAACTGTTAATAAAATTACATAATACAGTGGAGCGACATCTACTGTCTATAGAGACAATACAAGAAAACGTCAAAAAAAATTTTATATAAATCAGCTAATTGCCAGTATCATAAAATGTAGTCATAAAATAAACTCCTACTTTTATGACTACAATTTGAAACCAACTTGTTCCTTTTGTTCAACAGATTTTCCCCTGTTGCATTAAAATATAAAACTTTTCATTAAATCTACATTCATTATGAACAACCAGTGTCCAAGTAAGAACATTGTGTATTAAGTAAGAACATTGTGTATTAAGCTTAAATTTTGTGAACATTGTGTATTAAGCTTATTATTATTAAAGAACATTGTGTATTAAGCTTAAATTAAGTAAGAACATTGTGTATTAAGCTACTATTTCATCCAATAAACCAGATTACACAGAAAAAGTTTTTATTGGTATTAGTGAAACCCCTTTTAAGTTAAGCTACTCAAATCATTTAAAATCTTTTAATTTAATTAAGTATGTACTTAATTGTATCATTAAATTGTATCTTAAATGTATCATTGCTGTACAGCAATGATACAGAATTATCTAAAGAAATTTCGAAACTCAAAGAAGAAAACTTTTTGTTTATCACTAAGTGGAAAATTATCAAGCGCAGCCAAACATATAATCCATTGTCCAAAATTTGCAGCCTTTGTCCAAAAATCCTTTGATTTTTAAACGAGTTGGTTTCAAATAGTAAAAAAAATTAAATGCAAGACGGGAATTTTTTTCTTTCTTTCTTTTATTATTTGATAGACTGTCTGCCCAAACAAAACCCTCAGTCGATGTAGCAGCACTCCATTGCGAATCAGGCTATTTGTCAGTCGATGTAGCAGCAATCTGTTACAAGTCAGGCTATTTGTTAGTCGATGTAGCAGCACTCTGTTGCGAGTCAGGCTATAAGATAGTCGATGTAGCAACACTTGTGCATGATTTACAGTAAAAAAAACAAAAATAAAGCATTATATTTAAAACATAGAAATAAAAACTTTATTTTTTATCTGTTTATATTTTTAAAAACATTCTGGTCATATAAATTTGCGTTTTTGTGCTTTTTTAAAAGAATCATTAAATTAATGGTTTTAACTTTATGACAACACACAAATGTTGGATGAATGTCAAAAGTAATAAAAAGTGACATTATTTATTAAAAAAAGAATCATTTTTACCTTCTGTACTCTAAAAGCCAATATATATATATATATATATATATATATATATTATATATATATGTATATATTATATATATGTATATACTATATATATATAAATTTATGTATATATATATATATATATATATATATATATATATATAAATATATATATATATATATATATATATATATATATATATATATATATATATATATATATATATATATATATATATATATATATATATATATATATATAATTAATAACAAAAAAAGTTAAATTTAAAAAATTAATAACAAAAAGCAATCATATAGAATAACCATATAAGAGCAACCATATAAAACACGTAATAAAAGAACTTATTTTTACAATAAATATTTTCATTGATTAGGTATAAACGTTTTTAAATCAGCTCCATATTCACAACTTATTTTTGAGAGAATAATATGTAAATAAAGAATATTGTCAAAATTTGTATTTCTATGGTGTAATAAGAGAAATCCATGGTGTATGTTATTGATGATGATTATTAAGGTAATGATGTCTATTTTAAATTATTACATTTAAATTATATATATAAAAAAATAATACATACCAGCATGTAGAAGGAACAGAAGAAATATTTGAGTAAGCGGAACTAGGAGACTGAACAACAGAATTTAGAGGTGAAATATCAACACATCCTAGCTCAGATGGAGGTTCTATCATCAAGTCATCATATATTTCTTGTAAAAATTCTGGGATAGTAGACTGGAACCTACATACATGCATATATACATACATAAAGATATATATATATATATATATATATATATATATATATATATATATATATATATATATATATATATATATATATATATATATATATATATTTATATATATTTATATTTATATATATATATATATATATATATATATATATATATATATATATATATATATATATATATATATATATATATATATATATAAAGCGTGAAACTCCAGGTAATGTTACAAATTTAATTGTACTTAATTATTATTTTAATATAAAATATAATATATATACATATATATATATATATATATATATATATATATATATATATATATTTATATATATATATATATATATATATATATATATATATATATATATATATATATATATATATACCCACAACATCAACTCGTTTCTCAGCGCAGCGGCCTTGTTCGTCAAGGTTCGTGTTTCGGAGTTATAGAGTTGTAGTGGCCTTCTCGGCCTTGAGGAGGTGAAAAAAAAAAAAAAAACCTCGGAACTAGGGTCGACATTCTGAAATGCTGACCTAATTGCCAACCTCAAGGTGTTTGAGATTAACATAATTTTTTTGCCAACCGAATACCAACCTTAAAAGTTAGCAAATTATTGTCGACCTCATTTTTTCCTAATTCTGAGGATTGATATGCATATATATATATATATATATATATATATATATATATATATATATATATATATATATATATATATATATATATATATATATATATATATATATATATATATATATATTCATGGGTGCATATATGTAAATATTAAAGATGATTTCTTTATATTATCATTTATAATAATGTATATTTTAAAGAGTGCTCAATAGATAGACTTGAGCTATATAGTATATATATTACTGTTACCCGCAGTATCAGGAATTAGCTAAATGCTAATAAAAAGCTAATTCCTGATACTGTGAGTAATAGTAATATATATATATACTATATAGCTCAAGTCTATCTATTGAGCACTCTTTAAAATATACATTATTAAACATGATAATATAAAGAAATCATCTTTAATATTTACATATATGCACCCATGTATATATATATATATATATATATATATATATATATATATATATATATGCATATCAATCCTCAGAATTAGGAAAAAATGAGGTCGACAATAATTTGCTAACTTTTAAGGTTGGTATTAGGTTGGCAAAAAAATTATGTCAATCTCAAACACCTTGAGGTTGGTAATTAGGTCAGCATTTCAGAATGTCGACCCTAGTTCCGAGGGTTGTGGGTATATATATATATATATATATATATATATATATATATATATATATATATATATATATATATATATATATAAAACAAAAAATGTTGTTTTTTAGGACACCCTAAAGTTTGATAATAATTTTTTTTTGTTATTTTCTAAATATTTTTTTATTACAGAGGCACATAAAATATAAAATTATATGAAGTTATAGTAAACTAGTTGTGAACTAGTAAACTTGTTGCTTAAATCATTTTAGTTAATTGATGTTGAACAAGTAAATCTTCTATAGGCTAATTTTTTTTCCCATACACCTAGTTTATAAATAATTTAATCTTCAAGACCATACTTTTCAATAACCATATTCTTCGATAGCCATATTTTTCAATAACCATACTTTTCAATAACTGTACTTTTCAATAATCATAGTTATTTGTATAGTAACTAAGAAATAGTAACAACATCAACATCATTAAAAACCTCCTTAATTAAATAATTTTAGTAAACCAATATAATGTGAGATCAACATTTACAACAAATGAAATTTTTTAAAGAATAGAAACGACTAATAAGAATTAAGTTACAAAATAGTAAATACAAAGATAAAAAGTAAAACCATAAATTAAATATTCTGAATAGTATTTATGGTAAAAAAAACCATAGAACTTACTTTGGCATGATAACCTTATTCAGATGATCACGAACATACATTGTGCTTTCTTCAAATGTAAGAAAACGAAAAAAAGCACTAACCTAAAAAACAAAAACTGTACGTAAACTCATTCAAAGCATTTTAATTTAAAAATGACAATTTTAATAGATATTTAGATTTAAAAAAAATACCATTTTAATAGAATCATTGTGTTTGATACCATGTGAAACACACTCAAGCAATAAATGAAGTTGCAATAGTACTCTACAATAAATGAAGTTGCAATAGTACTCTACAATAAATGAAGTTGCAATAGTACTCTACAATAAATTAAGTTGCAATAGTACTCTACAATGTGTAAAAAAATGTAAAATAAAAAGTATAAAACTTTTTCAAAACTTTTGTAATTAAATAGCTAATCTAATAATGAAAAAAAAAAAAAAAAACCTTTTAAAAAAAATTTTAAAAATGGACTTGAAAGTAAAAAATAAACTATTTCTAAGTACAACTCGTTCCTATTAGCGCCAAACATTTTCAATCATTGACTTTAATGACTTTTATTTACATTTAAGTCTGTTAAAAAAGTTTATTTACGGTAAACTAAAATACTAAAAGTTTGAGATTATGTTAGTTTAATCATTTTGTTAATTTTTATTTATAAGTTTTAAAAGAGTGGCATAAAATTTTTTTTTTTTTAATAACATAAGAAAATAATTGAGAAATAAGTGTTAGTATCATCTTAGGCTAATCAAGCATCGTGTTGAGTAATCAAGCATAATGTTGAGTAATCAAGCATAGTGTTAAGTAATCAAGCATAGTGTTGAGTAATCAAGCATAGTGTTGAGTAATTAAGCATAGTGTTGAGTAATTAAGCATAGTTTTGAGTAATCAAGCATAGTGTTGAATAATCAAGCATAGTGTTGAATAATCAAGCATAGTGTTGAGTAATCAAATATAGTGTTTGGCTAATCAAGTATAGCTAGTTTAACACTAAAGGGTCATCCATAAAATAAATCATAGACAAGAAAGTGGGAGGGAAGGGGTTAGTAGCTTTGTGACAACTTGTACAAGACTTGTTACTAAAGAGTTACATATTGTAATGAGGAATGATTGAAAATGGCATGATGTAATTTATCGATAACCCTTAAACAAATATCAAGCACTTACTCATGAATCATACTTTCTTTTGTAGAATGTTTCCACTTCTCACGAATAGCTTGCACATCTTCACAAAACAAAAGCTTTAATAAAGATGATGGCACATTAGGTGAATTCTCCTGTACAAATAAAATAATATAATTTCTAAAAAAGCCTTTGAAAGTCTATGAGATTAATTTATAACATCAATTTTTAAACCCTTTTATTTCTAAGAAAATATTTTTTAAAAAGAAACCAAAAAGAAAACCTGAGTATAAAACTGTGAAACTGTTTTTATTAACAAGTTCATACCAAAATGATTCAGGTTTACCTAAAAACAAATTTGCGAAAGTTTACTTATTTTTAAATTAAAAAAAAAGGTGATAAATGGTGATTCTTTATGTCTGATAACATCACTCATATGACCAATGCAGTCATTCATATCAGATAGTAACTTTGGCATTTGAGTAATGACTTTCATATAACCAATGCAATCTTTCATATCAGATAACAAATTTTGTATGCAATCCATTTATTTGTGTGCCTGGTAACAACTTTTGCATATCCAATCACAATCAGATGCGACATAGATGCGACACCAACAAATTTTTTATATCCTGTAACAACTTATATGTAAAATGACAATTTATATTATATGTTCAATAACTCATGCAATCAAAATTAAAAACTTTGATTGCATAGGTTTTTAAAAATTTATCAAAAGACAACAGGATAAGGAGAATAAAATAATAATAATGAAAAATAAAAAAAACAAAGAGATTTCTTTTTTACATCAACTTTTTTTTTTCTTTAACAGAAACATTAATAAAACTAATTTAAGAAGGACCTCATTTACTAATTGTGCATATTTTTCTTCTACATATTTATGCAATTCTTCTTCACAACTTAATTCTAAAAAAAATCATAAATTTATATTTAACAATGTCATATTTTTAAACATATTTATATAGCAAAAGACTTCAAACAACCTAAAATAATTTATTTTCCAAAATCAGCACATTAAATAATTATTACAATATTTCTAATAAACATATTGTTATTACTATCAAAAATAAGAAAACAGATGATTGATAAAGTCACTATTTTTATCAATCATCTTTATAAAATAATAAACTTGCCAAAGAAGTTAATAGTTTCACAAATAACAAAACTATTAAAAATAATCAAAACAAATCAAAATTTTTGTTGTATGTTAAAAATATTTTGTTGTATGTTAAATAAGACAAACACCATTATAAAAAAAATACAAAAAAAAAAAAAAAAAAAAAAAAAAAAAAAAAAATTTACAATTTCACATACAAACAAAAAAATTTGACGTTTGTCACACAAAAACAATGATAAAAAAAGAAAAATTCAAAAAATCATGACAGTAATAACACATTTATATTGGAGCAATGCATGGGCACCCACAGGTGTCAATGCATTGGCACCCACAGGATTGATGTTTCAGATACAACACTTTCACGCATTGTACAAACTCCAAATTTAAGTATGTTAACAACATCAGTGCTTTTAAAGTTATTCAAAAAAATTATTGTTATATACCATAGAATGGTTTTAAAGTTGTAAGGGTCGCATAATCGTGTTTTGACACTTATTTACATTCCAGTAGTTCAGTGTTAAAAATTGTACCGTATATCCATAATTTAAAACTTTGATAATGTTATATTGCATTTTTTTAAAATAATATACATGGTTGTTAATAATCATTTATACATTTTTTCTTACATAGTTGATTGTGTCATTACATTTGTTATTTTTAAGCATAGGATTTTTCAATACGACTGTCACAGTTACGACCGTCACAACAATTCATTCATATTCATCTTCAATAACTGTTACAAACATTATTTTATTTTATTTTTACGCTGTATTTTTTTATTTGTGATATTTCAATTGTGATAGTTTGCCTATTATAGTTATAGTATCTTGATTTTTCCAGTGTTATTAATTTTAATTAAAACAAATAATATAATAATATTTTGTTTTAAAGGGACTACCAAGTTCCGAGACATGTTGTGTTCATATTAAAGAGAATGTTAAAAAAAAACGTCTGAGCAAATTTTTTTTTATTAAAACTAATTAATAAATGTATACCGAGAAAAACAAATCGAAGCTCGTCTTCTCCATTTTCTGCAGTATTTTGAGTATGTAAAATAAATGCGTTTTTCCAGGCACATTATACAGACTTAAAAATTTATTTAAGCGCGTTTAATTCTGGTTCTTCTAATGATTCACTTTCTCTTCTTGACAAGGTCCAAAAACGCATTGTAAATGTTGTTGGACCTGGACTATCTGCTAAGCTTGAACCTCTTTACCATCTTCGTAAAGTTGCATCTCTTTCTCTTTCCTACAAATACTATCATGGTCATTGCTCAAAGGAGTTATCATCTCTAGTTCCATCAACTAAAATTCATTCTCGTTTTACTCGTCATTCAGCTAAGTCTCATTCGTTTACTGTATCTGTCCCTGCATGCTCTAAAAACTTTTATTTATCTAGTTTTTTTCCCCGCACTTCAATCCTTTGGAACTCTCTCCCATCTTCATATTTTCCTGACTCATACAACCTTCAACTTTTCAAGTCTTCTGTCAACCCTTTCCTTGCTCTATAACTCTGTTCTTTTTTTTTCCTAGTAACTCCCAACTTAATAGTGGTTGCTTGCAGCCTTGTTGGGAGTGAATGCAAATAAAAAAAAAAAAAAAAAAATCATAGGAGTGCATGACATCATAGACTTTTTTTTGTTTGTTTGTTTAAAACACCGATTGTTATTTTTTACATATAATTTCCAAATCATATTCATTTTTAATATATTATAAAGTTCTAAAATGTGTTTGTAAAAAAATTCAAAACAAAAGTATTTTATTTGCGCAACTTTTTTTAAATAATCGTCTAGACCACATGTATTTTGATTTCTTTTGTTATAAGTTTTTCTTTCAAAATATTAGATAAAACCATTTTTAACCTAAATAATAATGCACTTTTATTAACTTACTTTGTAAATATTTAAAAAAAAAATTATTAACGCATTTTTTCTCTGATTTTCAAAAATGTATTTTTTGGTATTGAGGTGAACTTATTTCATTATTTATATTTCCATTATTATAACATCCAATATATATTATGGCGGGGGCTTAAGAATTAAAAAATTAATATATATTAATTTTTATTTTACAGACATACATGGAAACATAATTAACTTGGATGTTCTTAAAACATCTTGCGAGAAAATAAAAAGAAACTTTGCAAACCGCCAAATTTGTGAACAAACTAATTCTATTGGTTCAAAAAAATCGCTGACTAAGCAAAATAAAGTTCTAGAGTATTCTGTTGAAATGTTTTAGGAATTGTATTATTTATGATTTGTTGCGTTTTAAGATATCTAGCATAAATTTTTTTAAGAATATATTATCAAATGAACTATTACTTAAATATTATGGCTCATTCTCGGAGCCACATCTGTAAAGTCGTAAATCTTTTAAACTATTATCATTTGTTTACAAAAATAAATGTTTTATAATAAATATTTTTTAAATTGTCAAAATTTTGAAAGTTAATTACAAATTATATATTTTATTAATATATTCTTAATTTTTATATCTTTTCTTAGTGCTTGGTTTAATTAATTGTTCGTTAGATTTGTAAAAAACTAACGAACAATTAATAAAATAAACTTTTAATAAAATAAATAACTATAGTTAGCTATTTTAGTAAAATTTAATAGTAAAACTTTTAAAGAATTTCTAGAATGCTTCCAATGACGTCATGCACTAAAACTCCTATGAATTAAACGCGCTTGAATAAATTATCAAGTCTGTATAATGCGCCTGGAAAATCGCGTTTATTTTACATACTCAAAATACCGCAGAAAATGGAGAAGACGAGCTTCGACTAAAACAACAAGATTTGTTTCTCTTGGTATACATTTATTAATTAGTTTTAATCAAAAAAAATTTGCTCAGACGTTTTTTTTTAAGATTCTCTTTAATATGAACACAACATGTCTCAGGACTTGGCAGTCCCTTTAATGTATAAAGTAAAATAAACCTTATACATGTAGTAGATAGGTGTCTAGAGGAAAAATACTTGGTCTAGAGTCAATCGACTTTATACACTTTGGAACATGTGACTTTATATTATGACTCAATAATGTTGTATGTAGAGATTCAATAATCTAAGCATTTAATTTAAAAACTTATCTTAATGTTCAGGTTCCAAAGATGATGAGGAAACATGTGATAATAGCTTTCTCCCTGTTGGGATATTAGTCAATGAACAAGACCTGAGAGAAGAGACAAACATTGAATTAAGTTCCTCCCTTATCGAATACCTTGGATGATAGACATTCAAGAAAAAACGAATATCAGCCATCTGAACTGGACTCTTTTTGTTTAGGTCCTTTAGCAGAACGAGTAAAGAAAAAGAAAAGCATTAGACCACAGCCAGAAACTTGGAATGAAAATGTAGCAAAGACAAAGAGGCTTAAAGGTGAAGAGTATAACAGCAGACGAGCAGTTGTTAATGAAGAAAAAAGATTAGTAAAAAATGTGTCTCAATTTTGCCAGAAATCAGAAACTGTTGGGATGTAGCAGAAGAAAAAAGATATTTGATCTATACATCTTTCTAGGAAATGACATCCTGGAGTGAGAGGCAAAATGTTGTTAGAGCCATGGTAACATCTGTTTCAAAGAATTAAAAGAAATCAGAAAATAACAAAAGGTCTATAATTTCATGTATAAATTGAGACTTCAAAATGGAACTGTTGACTAAGTGTTCAAAAAAATGTTTTGTTCCACTTTAGGAATGCCAGAGAGAACTATTAATGATTGGCTAAATGCTGGAATAATGTGGTAAATGTCCAGATGATATGGAAGAGATTGAAAAATCTGTTCCTAGTAAAAACATGTCTGATGAAGACGGACAATTTATAAAAGAGTGGCTACTTAAAGTACACTGTGTGGGCTCTCATTATGGTTGAAAGGTTTGAGCCTATAAGGAAAAAAGATTTCTTGAGCCAGGCA